>JARHVA010007729.1:112500-617845 GCA_037957365.1 Torreya grandis | reverse complement strand
GATTTTATGACACACACTTTCATAGGGATTTGTTTGACATGTGTTGATTTATTGTAACTTTCAAGATCTTAATCATATTTTTTAGCTTTGGTATGCTCATCTATATTTATAATTATTTCATATCACTTAGTCATTATATATTTTTAAGGATTTAATTTTCATTTGAAACTAACTATCCAAATATCATTAAAAGGCCTTTGGATTCTTTGGAGATCTTACATGGTAGATTTTTTATTCATGTCTTGCTGAACTATAAAATCATAGTGGTCACCCTGTCATGCTCATTCAATATTATGCTTGGATATGTTTCTATGGGATATGTGGTAGTGTGTTTCTCACTTGATATGAATTTTGATCGATCTTTGGCTATGTCAGTGTATCGAGCATCCATGTGGTGACACATGATAGTTGGTTATTCTAAGATGGGACACATGCATATATTTATGAGTGACATGTGGATTATAACTATGCAATGGATGATATATGGCATATTTTTTATTATTCATTGAGTTTCATATTTTTAGTCTATCATATTTGGATCTAGGTATATAGTGTTATGAGATGATGACATAAGGTGTGATATTACACAGTCACATAGTTGTAATCACTAACTTATCATTTCAAAACAAGGTTTGTGATAGTGTGAGATGATGACACATGGATAAATCTCACTTAGTTAAGAAATAACAAACATTAGTGACTTATAACATTGAGAAAAGGCTTGTGGAGACACGTGAAATAGACACTTAACATTATATCACTTAGTCATAGAGTTGTGAGTATAAATAAATGATCACATTTTTCCCAAGACCTATGATGGAGTGATAGAGAAAACACATGGGGAAATATCATGTAGTTGGGTAGTCACAGAGTTTGATAACTTATAAATTTCAATTATCTATCGAGATGCTATAGAAAGGGAGACATGTGGAATAATCTCATAATGTGGACCAAATAAGATGAGATCTTTATAAGTTGGATTTTAAACTATGGTTGGAGAAGAAATAAAAAACCAATGTCTACTGCAAGCTACTATAAGTGCACCAACAATCAAACATAGTTAAGAGTATAAAGAGACAAGAATACAATAAGCTTTAGTATATATAATCAAAGGTTGTTTCCAATGTGAGATTGCAATTGCACATATACAAAGGGAGATTATGATAATTTTATAAAAGGAATTAAAATTATCAATATGACAATATGAATAACTATATTTAAAATAAAATTCATGCTCAAACAAGAGAATAAGATACTAGAATGACAAAACTTCTTACATGATTCACTTTTTTGGAGAAGAGCCATATTTTCACATCCAGATCAATTGTAGAACAATCCATAGAATTTCCTATTAATATTAATAGCTAAAATTCTCATTCATTTATGATATGGAGGATACAAATATATAGTCTTGGTGAGGGGTTTCCTCATCCTCCAAGCATAGTCTAAAGTTACATCTCTAATAATACAAATTTGGGTAAAAAAATCATGTAGAGAATGCATATATAAAAGTGTTTAACTAGAATATAATTACTCAAGTAAATATAATATATATACACACACATACACACACCAAATAAATTAGGAACAATCAATCTTAATTAACTAAAATATGCAAATACATATTTATATTTAGAGTGGTGCTGATGTGGCACCACTAGTAGAGGAAAATAGTTGAGTGACAATTGTAGAAACAAAAATAGACATTTTAGCCACTTGGGGTATCAAACTATCCATGTTGGAGTATGTATGAGTACCCATCTAGAAAATTGGGCACATTGGGATGATATGACAATAATTTGAATTGAATGTGTGCTTGGTGTTGACCCCAACATTCCCTTTATGGTTTTGTGTTTTTCAAATATTACATATTTTGTCTCAAGCTCCTCATTAATAATATCAAATTGAATAGGGAAGGCTTGGATATTTTGATGACTTCATACACCAACCTTGTGTGTTCTACCTCCAAAATCTTAAAGTCAACTCTAAGGGAATCAACTTTCATCACTCTATCTTTATAAAAATTAATCAACTTCATGATCTTCTCATTAGTCTTATATATAGTTCCTTCAACTTCCTCTTTGAAGCTATCTACAACTACTTTAAGGGGTGTCTTAAAATTAGTTATGTTGACTAATTTTCTAGTAGAGGTTATCACATCATTGACCGTCATATCTCTCAAAATTTATAAATCCTTATTTTCATGGCTTAAAAAATATCATATCAATTCCTTCATCTATGTATGCCAGCTAAGAGAACCATCCCTATTTATAATTACATAACTAAAGGCCCATGCAGAATCTTGGATGGACATCAGGTTTAGATAAATGAATGCACTACTTATTTCATACTTAAAAAAAAGTTAATCCTTTTATCATATTATTTTAGATGGTGCCAGAGTTGAAGCACATTTATTCTATCAAATTGGACTTCTCCTCTAGAGACTCAAATGTTATTGAAAATATTATACAGCATGGTGGTTTCACTCTGTACACTATCTAAAATTTATTGTAGGGCATGTATAATCTATCTCTATAGTAAATTATCTCATATATTCTTCTTTCATTTATACATATCCTTCATTTATTCTTCGGTTGAATCCACAAAATAACATAAAACCTTAGTATATTTTGTTGGGTTAGTTAGATTATTTTTGGACTTTTTGGCCAAGGGAAATAGGATTTTCCTTTGCTCAAACTTGATTTATTCCCTTGTATTTATGTTCACTACCTTCCTCTTCTTCACCCTCTATATGGTTACACTCTACCTATCAAAATGAGTGGAAACTATATGTATTTAAGTCATGACTACACTTTGTCTCTCATCTATTCAGCCTTGCAACTCTTTAACCCATTTGGGAAATAATAAGTTCCACTTCTTCTTATAGTTGACTTGGGTCTTTAGAGGTAGAGGGTGGAGTGATAATTGGAGGGGGAGTTTATTATTGGAGCTGATAATGAATCATTTATTTTAATTAATAATTATATGGGTGTATAATTAATTATTTCCCATGGTGATGTTTCCCTCTGTGAAGTGATTTCAACCACATAATCAAGCCTAGAGTTTTCATGACTGTCATTGTGGCTAATTGTATAGGTGTGGACTACATTAATGATATATTTAATTGAGATGAATACATTGGGGGGACTGGTGTCCCTTTAGGATAAAAAATGTAAATTAAACCAAATTATCAAAATAGACTCTTTTCTTTAGATCCTTAATTTGTGTGTATGTTTAAAGAATAGAAGAATAACCTGAACTAAGAAATGATGGCCCTGGAATAGCCAAAGGAAAAACCATATCTTGAGCATTTAAAATAGTAATAGAAGAAGTAAGATAATATAATACCTTATTAATTTTATTCTTTTCCTTTTTATTGAGGATATACTAGTCTAATGCTCTATACGGAGTTTATTCTTATTTCAAACTTCTTAGGATAATTGATTTAGACTTTTCTAATTCTAATACCTCACTTACATCCTCTTGGGATCTCTCCTAACTTGAAATTTGCTTATTTCATGCCATTATTTCTATATTTCCTTCCTCCTAATCCATATGATAGTCAACTATGGATATTACATGTCCATGTTCCTCTTCCACTACTTCCTCCCCATTAAGGGATTCTTTTGGAGTAGTAGGATCTAATAATGGCATTTTCTCTAGTTGCAAAATTTTGGAAGAGGCTAGAATAACTTTGGATTTACTTTGGTAAGTGACCATGGGGGGAATATGAGGTGAAGGTTATTTTGAAATAAATTAAGGAGCCAAAATAGTAAGGACTACTACTGTAGGTGGTGGTGAAGGAATGGAAAGTGGAACAAAATTGGTGGAAGGAATAATGGACAAATATGGACCTTCTTGAGGTGATTGAGGGGATAAAGGAGTGAATTGGAGATATGAGAAGTAAGATTTTATAAAATATAGGAGACTCACTTATTTAGGTGTTTTAAGTGGAGGGAGAGGTGCTTTAGAGAATGTGCTCTTTTTACTATCCTAAGGAGGTTTAGTCCTCTCAACTATAGTATCTATGCCCAAAATAGTGGTAGTATATAGATGTCTCAAGGATAGATGAAGACTAGGGAGACCTCTAATAATTTATTTTCTAATTTTAAGGTTATCCTACCTTTTACTGCTAGACTCTCCTTCTTGTAGTTTAGTTTCTTCTCTTGTAGGAGAGGTAGGATGGTCTTGTCTTATTGGGTCTTGGGGATATTTTGGAGGCCAATGATGGCTCTAGGATATTTATGTCTACTCCAGCATCTCATTTTCCTACTATTTGGTGATGTCAGGGTCATATTGAATAGCCTAAGTAACAATCATTGACATATGATTGTCTCTCATATGGGTCCACACCTCTAAGTCATATGATGCTTTTAGAAAAATATCATCATGTTCATACTCTTATTGACCATTTTTAATGATAACCCCTTTATTATTCATAAGGGATTGAAGATAGCAACCAAATTTTCCTTTAGGTTCTTATTACCTAAATTGGGCCACCTTTAAATTATAATGGGATACATTTTTCCTTGCCTGGTTGAAGTGTACCCTCACCATCAATTGGAGTTCTCCAATTCTTAAAGGGATTTTTTAGTAATAGTCCTAATGTTTATGACCATGTGATTCATTTATACTATTGTATAGCTGGTATGTCATGCCTTATTCTATGAGATTATATAGAAGGTGGAATGGTAAAAATAGAGGGGGTGCCCTTGTTTCTTCAATTAAGATTATAGTACAATCTAGGTAGTTTCAGTAATCCCTTATTTTGGCTATGCTTCTTTTCAAATTCTTAGATATTCTAGGAATATGAGTACCATGAATAGTTTGGTAAACCTAAGGATATATTTACTCATAGATCCTTGTAATCTCATTCTTGTACCTATAGATAAAAAAATCCTCATAGATTCTATTATCAACATATTATGTTGATGTCTTCCATAATTCCTCAAGGGTTTTATGGATTATCCCAAGGACTACATCCAATAGGTATGGAATCATATAAAAGTTTCCATTTATAAGACTTTGTTCATGTTTGTACATTTGGGCCTTTAGTCTAACATTGATTATCTCTTATAGGGCCATAATTTTATTATAAGTTAAGAAAATGTCTAGAAATGGGACCCATTCCACATGCACTTAAGTAATGATAGAAAAACCATACAACCTATTTCAAAATACATGGTTATTCTAATACTAGGCCTGAATTTGATGATATTATTGGAGGAGATGGCTCCCTTAAGGTTCAGTCTTTGACCCTTTACCAACCATTGTTTCAATTTTTGGTCTACAATGTTGTTTTTAAGCCATAAATTAGTTGAAACTTGATTATATGATACCTAATACACCAAGATATTGAGGTATCTCTCAAATACCCATCCCAAAATATGTGCAATCATATTTTTACCTTTTTAAAGATGTAAACAGTCCCCAGAACAAGTAACATTAAAGATCAATTCATAAGGTATATTGATACAAGGCATTGCATCTTATTTAACTACCACTTGATGGATCCCCATGGTATTGATTGGTATTAGGTCATCAACATACTACTTATCCTCTTGGGATAATTGATCCTATGAAGAGTATGGTGCTACAAACTCCACTTCATTCTAGATGGCTGAATCATATGGGAACTTAAAATCTAAGGCATTTTTGTCATATATTATGTCAATATAATAAGTATTTATAGTAGTGGAGTATACATAAGGAGATTGGATGCATGGTGATTTTGGATAAGGCACTTTAATGATCCAAACTATGTAATTCTTTTTAAACTATCTAAACTTTCTTCATTTGTTTTTGAGAAAACTTAGTGATTTTTAGTCACTTGAGAGATTAGGATTGCAATGTTTGATTAATGGTGAAGTGACCTTATTTTGATAAGATTTTGCATATATTGCCTAAATTTTTTTAGCTTGAATTCATAATTTTTGAAAAATCAATGCAAATAATGGATTTTGATTGTGTTCCCATTTTAAATGTAAATGTGCCAATCATATTTGGTGTAATTGTGTTTACCATATGGAAAATTTCCATCAACTTTATATGTCTAGTCACGTCTTGGAGATAGGTGTAAATTTATCACTCACCTAAACTCATTTACTAATATTTTAGCCATACATCTCTTAGATCATGACACCTATCCACTTTTCATTTACCCAGGTCTTTAGATTTATGGTCCTAATTTATATGTTCTGGGGCTATGGGTTAACATGATTGAGCCATGTGGAGTACTCTTAGGGATGATAGAACTCAAAGACTTAGGACCTTAATTATTTTAACTTTGAACTATGTACATTCCTAGAAAGGCTCTAGGTGGTTGGAATGTTGACATGTGGTGCAATCTCGACATTGTAGAGACTCAGAGTCTCATAGACTTGGAACCATTAAACTATTAACTTGATATTTCTCCATTGAATTTTTGGGGTAACATAATTGTGCTAGATATCAAACCCTTAAATATTGAAACATTGGGGCCATGGGGCCATTATAATTTATTCTAACCTTTTGAGTTATAGGTTTAAAAAATTGTGCCACTCATCAAAATCTTGGAACTATGGGATCTTGGAGACTCACATTAATTAGACATTAACTTTTCTTTGAAGTTACATGGTTTAGGGAAACATGGTTATGTCATGGGGCATACACTTGGGGATTGGAAACTTGGACAACTTAGAGTTTTATTTAAATCAAATGTTGTCCCTATTACACATGGATATACCATGTGGATGTTCTATGGTGACCCAACTATCGATAAAGTACAATTTTTTTTTCAAAATATGGTAAGTTATGAGTAACATGATAGTGTAATATATCAATGTCTCAAAGCTTAGGAACTTTTAAGAGTTAAACTTTTATAAAGGTTGAAAGACTTTTGGTAATGTAATATTTCCACTTGTCCCAATTTTAGATGATAAAGGTAGGGCTTAAACATGAATAATTTTTAAGTCCTTGTCAAAAGGCCTATGGACATATAATAATCAAAGAGACCCTAGGACATAACACATTAATTAAAATTTTCTAAACAAATAATAAAATCAATTTTCAAGAAGACTTATGAAAATCCAAGGTATAAAATAAATCAAAATCAACATCCAAGCTTTGATTTTCATAATTTAAACATATGTAAATCTAAACAATTAAATAAAAACTTAGCCTTTTGCATATCCATATCAATATCATGAATATATAAGTTTTATAGGACTTTGAATAAAGAAATTAAACTATAGTGGTTACCTATTTTATTTTAGAAAATTAGGTGTGTGTGTGCTACGATACAATAATATTATACCTAGGCTTAAGTGTGAGACATATATAAGGTGCATATACTATGTAAAGGACACCTAAATTGAAAAATAAAAATGATTTTAGATTTCAAAATACTTCTATAAACTTTAACTCACTAGGTTGAACTATTATTGAGCCATTCTATTATATTAATTGGTTTAATTTGGTATGGTTGAGGTGATTACATCACTCAATATTACCAATTTTATAGTTTGGACTTAATTACATCATAAAACCTCACCATATTGTTAAGCACAAAATATACTAAGAGGGGGGGTGAATCAATATATTATATATCTTTTACTTAATTTTATTTCTTTTCTTTAACCACTTAATCACACATTCAATATATTTAATAAAATTGGAACAATATCATGCACCACATGAGAGAGAGAGAGAGAGAGAGAGAGAGAGAGAGAGAGAGAGAGAGAGAGAGAGAGAGAGAGAGAGAGAGAGAGAGAGAGAGACCATATTTTTACGTGGAAACCCAAAGTGGAAAAAACCATGGAAAACAATCTCAAGTATATGAATGAACACCAACTCAAATTACAAATTTTATAAGCACCAACTTGCAAGAGCACCAACCCCTTTGTCGAGCACCAACACAACAACTATTTGTGAGCACCAACCCACAAGAACACCAACCCCTTGCAAAGATCTATGAACACCAACCCAAAAGAGGACCAACCCCTCTTATGTATAAAACACAACTATCTCTCTATGTTGCTTACTCAATAAATGATAGAACTATACAATATCTCCTATATTTCTCTCCTTTTTTCTTATATAAAAAAATTACAAAAATATGCAGTCTCTTGCATATTACAAATGGCTTCTCAAGCCTTTATTTATAGCTTTCCAAATGACCTTTGGCATTCACTCTTTATGACCCTTCAATCTTCATGGAAAATGGTGCCAAACTTGTAAGACCCTTCATATCCTTTCATTTTAAAAGTCACATGGTGACCCTTCATAAGCAAATGTGTCCTTTCCTCTTTTATCTTTATCTTAGTGAATTTTCATATTCTTCAAAGTGTCCCTTCATGGAAAAATGCACCATACCTTCTTTTGTCTTTACATGGTGACTCTTGGAATTCCTCAAGATGACTCTTCATGAGAAAATGCATCTCACTCCTCTTTTGTCTTTACCCCATGACTCTTTGACTTCTCCATGGGCCCTATTTTGACTTATGTGCAACCAAAAATATATTCATTAATATTAAATAAATATTAACACACATTAGCCAAGATATGAATATTAAAAACACCATTAAATGTAATGGGGCCTTTATCACCAATGCTAGACCTTTGATATCAATGAAAATATTTCCAACAATCTCCCCCTTTGTCATTGATGACAACCTCAAACTGAAACTACCACATCCTAAAACCTTTACTACACATGTCAACTTACACATACTACCATCTAAAAAACATATAGTAACTCCCCCTTACTATAGGAACCTATACCTATTCCCTTTACCTATTTCTGTTCTTCTCCCCCTTACTATAGCAACCTATACCTATTCCTTGTACCTATTTTTGTTCTTCTCCTCCTTTGACATCAATGGCAAAGGGCCTATCCTGGAGCTAAAACTTATCTCCCCCTCAACTAATGTTTATCCTTAATGATAGGAAGTAAAATAAATTACTCCCAACTTCTCTCACAGGTACTCAAATATGTCTTTTGATAGTGCCTTTGTGAAAATATCTACAATCAATTCTGTAGTACTGATATATTCCATCTTACCCTGTTGATCTACAAATTGCGCTCTCAAGAAGTGATATCTGATGGGAATATGTTTTGTTCTTGAATGCATCACTAGATTCTTTGAAATATTAATAGCACTTGGGTTGTCAAAAAAAATAGAAATAGGTTCATCATATTTTACCTTGATATATTCCAAAGTTTGCTTCATCTAAAGCACTTGAGTATAACACAATACCACTGTAATATATTTTGCTTCAGCTGTAAAAAGTGGTACTAAATTCTAATTTTTTCTTAGCCATGATACTAAGCTATCACTAAGAAAGAAATCTCCTCCACTTGTACTCTTCCTATAATCCAATCAACCTGCCCAATCTGAATTTGTATAAGTAACCAAAATGTAATATCTACCTATGGGATACCACAATCTATAATCCAATGTCCCCTTGATATATCTGAATATTCTCTTCACCAACTGAACGTGACTATATTTTAAAGTTGATTGATATCTTCTAAACATACCTACTGCATGCATGATGTCTAGCCTTGATGTTATCAAATATAAAAGACTACCAATCATATATCTATAAGAATATTGATCTACAATAGGTGAATCTTCATCTTTGCTCACCTTATTTCCTATACTCATTGGTGTGCTAACTGGTGCATAATCCTCAAAACTAAATTTATTCAACATTTCTTTGGAATATTTACTTTTAGATATGAAAATTCTTTTATCTAACTGAAATATTTAAAACACTAAGAAAAATGACAATTCTCCAAGCATAGACATCTCAAATTATTTTTGCGTATTATTAAAAAAATCTTTTGTCATCTTTTCAATGTTTTCTCCAAAAATGATATCATCAACATATAACACAACAATCAATTGATTTTCACCTTTTGTTTTGATGTAGAGATTACTATCAGCAAATCCTCTCTTGAAATCTTGATCCTGTAGGTACTTATCAAGTCTTGCATACCAATCTTTGAGAGCTTATTTTAATCCATACAATACTTTCTTCAATCTATAAACATGGCTACTAACATTTGAGAGAATAAATCCCTTTGGCTACTCAATGTAGACCTCTTCTTCTAGATTCCCATTTAAGAAGGTAGATTTGACATCTATCTAAAACACTTTGAAAATTTTAAACACTGCATATGCAAGAAACATTCTAATAGCCTCTAGCCTTGCCACTTGTGCAAAAGTTTTTTCAAAATCTATTCTCTCAATTTGAGCATATCCTTTACATACTAATCTTTCTTTATTCCTAGTCACTTCTCCATTTTCATTCAACTCATTTTGTAAACCCATTGCATTCCTATCACATTATGATATTTTGGTCTAGGCAACAATTCCCAAGTATAATTATTTTTTATCTAATTTAACTCTTCATCCATTGCCTTAACCCAATGCTTATCATGTCTAGCTTTTAAAAAAGATCTAGGCTAAATTTTGGATAACAAAGAGAAATTAACTTGCTTAGATTCACTTACCATCATTCTTCTGGTGTGAACTCCTTCCTTTATGTCCCCTATGATATCAATTTCATTATAATTTATCTAGACATATTTGGATGGGGTTTTGGTGTCCTTTTTCTCCTTCTTCTTATCTTCATCTAATTCTTTAAAATCTTCCTCTTCAATAATTTTAGGAATGTCTATTAGATCATTGATTCTTTGTGTTCCATCTTCTATCTTGACACTTACACTTTCAACTATTTTCTTGGTTTTTTTGTTATAACATTTATAATCTTTACTTTTTCAAGAATAACCAATAAATATACCTTCATCTGCTCTAGATTCAAACTTACCCAATTTTTCATTAGTTCTCTTTATGAAGCATCTACTGCTAATTTTTTTGAAATGATCAATTGTAGTTGGTTTGTCTTTCCCTAGCTCATAAGAAGTCTTGTCACTATTGACTCTTAATAATGCTCTATTTTGAATATATACTACTGTACCAACTACCTCTCTCCAATATTTATCTGGTATCTTGGATTCATTTAGCATTATCCTTGCCATCTCTTGAACTGTTTTATTTCTCCATTCAACTACTCCATTTTGTTGTGGAGTTTTAGCTACTGAATAATATCTCTTTATTCCATGGTCTTCACAAAACTCAATAAGTTGATCTGACATGAATTATCCTCCTCGATCTAATCTTAGGCACTTAATAGTTAAACTAATTTCATTCTCAACTAATGTTTTGAACACTTTGAAATATTTGAAAGCTTCTAATTTTTTATTTAAATACATTACCCAAGTCATACATGAAAAATCATCAATAAGCAACATGAAATATTTCTCACCTTGAGTACTTTGAGTTCTCATAGGTCCACACAAGTCGGTATGAATAAGCTCTAACATCTAAGTGGTCAAGTATTCTTTTATTTTGAACCTCTTTTTGGCTTACTTCCCATGCTGATAAGGTTCACAAAGTGTGTTGGATGGATTTGTAATCTTTGGAAGATTTCTAAATTATTGTTTCTTATTGATGTTGACAATATTGTCAAAATTTGTGTCCCATTCTCTTTTGCCATAGTCAAATTTCTTCAATCTGACTCAAACATCATCTTTGACCTTTGATGTCTGATAACATATACAAATTATTGCATATTCTCTAAGCATCTACAACCAACACATCTAAATCTTTTTTCCTAATTTCACAACCTTCTACATAAAACTTTAGTGTGTGCCCCTAATCACACATTTGAATTACACTTAAAAGTTTATGCTTAAGACCTTATACATACAAAACATTTTTAGTTTTAGTTATACCATTATCCAAACTTAGTGTACCTTTTTTGGTAATTTTGGTAGTAGTATTATCTCCAAATTTCACTGTGCCACCATTGATCTTCTTCAAGGTTATGAACTTGCTTTTGTCTCCTATCATGTGCCTCAAACATTCACTATAAATCAACCACGGTTTTTCTTTATTTCTTACATGCAAAATTGTTTGTACCAACATAAACTTTTTAGGTTGTTTCTTCTACCATGAACCTGTCTGAACTTTCTTCTTGATGAATGGAGCTTTGAAACTTTAGTCCTTCTTGACTAACTTGAACACACTTCTACAATATCAGGCTATGTGTCTGAAGTTATTGCACTTGCAACATATTATGGCCTCTTCATTAAAGCCTGATAGAGGAGCAAAAGAGTTGTGGCTTCTGCTTGACACTACATGAGTTTCCTTCTCCTTATTTATGAAATTGTTAGCCCTTTTTTGACATTCTATTTTCTTATGACCATATCTATTACAATAAAAATAGTAATCATAAGAATAGGACCTATTTGTGTATCTTTGACCTGATTACCTTTTGTAGCTCTATTCCTTCTAGAGTTCTTTGTTTGAGATGTCCTTTGTATTATTAACTTCTTCCATTTTTATTTACTCTTTTGTAAGAGCTTAGGCATAACTCTTTCTTTTTTCTATGTTAAGCTTGTATGTGAAAGTATTGGCCTCTCCTTTATCTTTATCAAATCAGATACCTATTTTATCTGATGTTGATCTTTAACTTTCTAATATCTTATTCAACATATTAGTGCTATTCTCAAATTTTGAATCATTGGCTGCTCTATCATTGATTGCTTTATTTGTTTTCTCAAGATCTACTTTTAAAGAAGCAATTTCAATAACATACCTTTCACATTCTTCACTTAATTTTTAAAACTGTGTCGTTAGATCATTTTCATTCTTCTTGGCTTCTTCAAAGAGTGTTTGTAGATCTTCAATTATTTTCTTTCACTCTTTTTCATTTTTATTGATTTAGAGCTTCAATCTTTGATTCTTCTTCTCAAGAGCTTTTAAATCTTCTAAGGCACAAATGAGTTCTCCTTCTAGATTCACTTTAGCTTCATCATGTTCTTCTTCTTGATAATCTATACTTTTACTTGTGGAGGCATCTTCATGTATGGCCATGAATAAAATATCTTCTTCTTCTGAATCACTGACACCACAATCTTCAGCTAAGCTAAGATCTTTAGAGTACAAACTCTTCTTCTCGATTCCATTCTTAAATTTTCCTTTAAAATTCTTCTTGTATGTAGACTTTCCTTCTTCATTGTTACCATTACCCTTATCTGGGTACTTAGCTACAAAATGTCTAATCTTTCTACAATTTAAATATTTAAAAGGTAATTTTATTTGATATTTACCTATGCCCTTTTTTGGCTTACAAATGAAAAAGCTTCATTTTCATCTTCATCATCGCTATAATTGTCACTTGATTCTTTAATCTTAACCTTCTCTTTTTTTGATGTCTTAAAATCAACTTCTCTTTTTGAGGGTTTCTCTTGTTTGGTCCGCATCTCATATGCCATAAGAATACCATGTAGCTCATCCATCTTTAACTTGGCTAAATTCTTCATCTCTTCAATTTATGAAACTTTTGCATCATATCTCAATAGTAGAGATCTCAAAACTTTTTGTACCATGATTGATTCTTCTAACTTTTCTTCAAGACCTTGAATTTGATTAACTATTTGATCAACCCACAAAAGGTAACTTGCTATATTTTCTTTCTCTTCCATCTTCAAACTCTCAAACTATCTTCTGAAAGTCTAAAGCTTAGCTTGATGAATCTTTCCATCACCTTTGTAAATATTCTCAAGATTTACTCAAGTTTCATAAGCAAATTTACATTGCATAATTTTAACAAATTTTTATTCACATAAACCACATAAAATAGCATTTAAAGATTTAACATTATTTTCACTTGCCTTCTTTTTTGTTGCAGTAGTTACAAGTGTTTGTGGCTCTTCATATTCCACCACCACTGCTTGACAAATATCAAATCCAAGAGCCATCAAATAAGTCCTCATCCTTATACTCCAAAAAGCATAATTTTTACCATCAAACAAAGGTGATTTATTTGTATAAAAACCTTCATGTGACCCATCCATCATGCTTTCCCTAATCTACCTTCAAGCTATAAAACTTTTTCAAAAAGAACCTGCTTTGATACCAATTTTTAAGCATGAAATATACTGAGAGGGGGGGTGAATCAGTATATTATATATCTTTTACTTAATATGATTTATTTTATTTAACCACTTAATCACACATTCAAGATATACAATAAAATTGAAACAATAACATGCACCACACGAGAGAGAGAGAGAGAGAGAGAGAGAGAGAGAGAGAGAGAGAGAGAGAGAGAGAGAGAGAGAGAGAGAGAGAGCATATTTTTACATGGAAACCCAAAGTGGGAAAAACTATGGAGAATAATCTCAAGTATATGAATGAGCACCAACTCAAATTACAAAGTTTGTAAGCACCAACTTGCAAGAGCACCAAACCCTTTGTTGAGCACCAACACAATAACTATTTATGAGCACCAACCCCTCTTATGTATAAAATAAAACTATCTCTCAATGTTGCTTACTCAATAAATGATATAAATCTACAATATCTCTTTCTTTTCTCTCCTCTTTTATTATATAAAATAATTACAAAACCATGCACTCTCTTGCATATGACAAATGGCTTCTCAAGCCTTTATTTATAGCTTTCCAAATGACCTTTAGTATTCATCCTTTGTGACCCTTCAATCTTCATGGAAAATGGTGCCAAACTTGTATGACCCTTCATATCCTTTCATTTGAAAAGTCACATAATGACCCTTCATAAGCAAATGCATCCTTTCCTCTTTTGTCTTTATCTTGGTGACTTTTAATATTCCTCAAAATGTCTCTTCATAGAAAAATTCACCATACCCTCTTTTGTCTTTATGTGGTGACTCTTGGAATTCCTCAAGATGACTCTTCATGAGAAAATTAATCCCATTACTCTTTTGTCTTTACCCCATGACTCTTTGACTTCTCCATGGGCCCTCTTTTGACTTATATGCAACCAAAAATATATTTGTTAATATTAAATAAATATTAACACACATTAGCCAAGATATGAATATTAAAAACACAATTAAATGAAATGGGGCCTTTATCACCAATTCTAGACCTTTGACATCAATGACAATATTTTCAACACATATTTATAGTATGGGTTGATTTGGATAAACTCACACTCACTAGGTTATAAGTATGATTGGGTTGTATGGTTGAGTTAATCTCAACTATCATGTAATAATTCATCCTTTCACCATAGTTGGGGGCAAGGTATCCTCCAATATCTAAATATATATGCACTTACAAGTGTAACATTTTTACTAATATCAGTTTAAAAGATTCATAATGAACCATATTTTCAAATCAAATTTCCAAAAGCCAATGTGGTTACATTGATACATAAGTGTGCTCCTAAACCTTGCTATTTATATTTCAATAATTCTAACTCTTTTAATTTTATATTATATGTCTGATTATATATTTTAACATTCTCTTGGTTTTAGGTCAGTCACTAGAAAATCATGCAAGTTAGGCTCACACAAAGGCAAGGTGGATTTTTATGTCGAAACCTAAAATTTACTACAATGTTTATTTTCATTTAAGATAGAAATTTCATTACTAGATTAAAGGGGGGAATTTAGAATCTAAATATAAATTATATAACACTTCAATCTTGTACACTTGGAAAATACATATCATGGATGTACCTTCAACTTCTAGACCTTCTCTCTACTAAAAGGGTCACATCTGTTATCTGTCTATGCTGATTAATTATCTCTTACTCTAACCATATGTTATTATACTAACCCAAGTCTTATATTATTTATAAATTTTTTATAAACCTATTTATCTTCTATCTCTATAAGTTCTAGACATGTACTTGTTTTACATGTTACTGGACACTTTCATCTTAGTCAAATTCCTGCATCAATGCAAGATTCATGTGCCAATGCAAGTGTTCAATACCTTAAATTCATCAAAATTTTAAATTATAAAATGCACCTATGGTCAACATAAGTTATTTTATGTGGGATATTTCCCTAAAGGATTGGTATATATGCATTATCAATCCTCATTTATTTTAAGACCTAGAAAATACATACCTCTCATAAGGCAAATTACAAAATTATTAATCAAGCATTAATGTGAGAAAAACTTCCCTATTTTCTCATATTTACATATCAGTCATAGGGAAACCCCATATATAGGTATGAAATAATGAAGGAGTATCCCATGAGCCATATTTTCAAAGTTACAAGATAGGTCACTATTGTACTTGATTTACACATATTTCACCATTCTGTACACACAATCCAACATATTAGGGGAGAAATAAATTAGTCTAAGGCCCTATTTAGATTAGTGGCTATGTAGACAACACCCAATTATAGAGGGGTATTTGGGGTTAACTCAACATTATGATCCAACTAACCCATTTTTTTCAAAGTCATTATGAAGATTAAGAGCTAGGGTTTCAATGATTTGACAAGAGCAATAACCAATGATCTAGATCTAAATAAACTAGAGAAAAGGTGATAGATAACCTAGAATATTCCAGTTAGTCACATAAAGATCAAGAAATTATTCCATACTATACACCTTTATCCAAGTCAGATATAATTGTCATCATAACCTTCCACGGTCAATGCAATTGTCTAAGGCCATAGAGGTCAAATTTCCAAAATTTGATGATTAGTCAAGAATCTATCCATGTTGTTTCCAACCTATTCCACATCAAATCCACACATCATAATAAACCAACTAAGTACCCTTGTTTCCATTTATTATAATATTAATCACTACTTATACTTAATATTTTTAGTCAATATTTAATTTTAGAATATTGGTTATCTATGTTTGTAATTAATTGGCCTATTATAGACCTATTTATCACTATTATATTTATTCATTTATACATTATTAACCTTATAATATATTGACCCATATAAACTTAGTGTTAAATAAGTGGGAATAACATATGGAATGATTTAAGTAATAATTGGAATAACATGGGCACCAACTTGAACTACATGAATGTTAATGGATGTAGTAGGAGTGTTTTCTAAATAAACATTGGAAATACCTTTCTAAACAATTTATAAATTTGAAATAGGACTTGAATCCTTTGCATTAATTATTACTTGTTCCATATCATAAACACCCGAGCCTTGCTACACCAACACTTGAATATTTTTTGTGTTATGTTGTAGTGTCTCTTTGATTGTTGATCATGGATACGTCAACACCTAAACCTTGCTTGGATCTCACTCCATAAAAATAGAGAGTCCATAACTAAGAATGAATTTAAAATTTTAGTTCATAAGGTTGTTTTTGGGTATTAAAAGTGTACACACCTGCATGTGAGTTTATAAAGTTAATCTTTTCATTCTTAACATTGTACTCTATGATCTGGTACTTCATATTGGGTTATTTATCTACTTAGATATGGTTGGATACTCATGTCCAAATTAATCACATCCATGAAAAACTATATCCATGTACCCATTCATTTTATTTGACCAGTCAAACTTAACAGTAATCTATAGGCTTCTAAAATGTCAATTAATAAAATATATATTTACTATTGTACATGTTACTCAGATGCAAGCTAGATGTGTACATTTTTTTATCTCCCCAACACATGGGTTAGAGTACTTTTCCATCTATAGGATAATATTTTTTTAATTATCTAGGTCAAACCCAATTTCTTGCATACAAATATAGGCATCACATTGGATGAGGCACCTGAGTCAACCAAGCAATTATGTACATTCTTTCTAAACATTATGATAGTTAACCTAAAAGGTAGTACCTCCAATTTATCCTTATAAATTACCATGTTTACATGCATTGATTTTTACTTGGCATTAGATGACCTTCCAATCAGGGCTTTAAGTATCAACTCTCTCTTTTTGGTGATTTGGGCTAGATCATGAAGATTGATATTAGACTTGATATTTTTCATGTTTTTAATAATATTATACCCTCTTTTGCTCTATGGATATGCACTCTTAAAGTGATTATTTCCTTTTGGAATAGGTGAATTATGAATTTAGTAAATAGGAAAGCTAGACCATTATCAAAAATTAAAGAAATTAGAGTGCCAAACTTGATCAGTATGTTTTCTTATAGAAATTTAATGACATCGATTACTCTTTAATTAGTAGTTACCATAACTTATATCCATTTGGTACAAAGTCAGTAATTATTAGGAAACATTTGTGCTCTATTAAAGAGTTTAAGTTTATTACTGCAATAAATTCAAGACCTTATTATGCAAAAGGGTATCCTTCAATGATTAGTTATAAAGGCATATCAACATTCACTTTTTTTTTACAAACACCTAGCATTCATGGAAAGTCTTGACTTGATTGTGGGAATCTTTGTAAATTGTAAGTTATTAGTATCCCATCCTCAAGATTTTATGGTTTGTTGCATTTCTTGAAGGATGTCCACTACCTATA
Source organism: Torreya grandis (assembly GCA_037957365.1). Lineage (NCBI taxonomy): Eukaryota > Viridiplantae > Streptophyta > Pinopsida > Cupressales > Taxaceae > Torreya > Torreya grandis. The sequence continues at coordinate 599,527 of JARHVA010007729.1, read as the reverse complement.
TTCTGATATAGATTGTTTAGGATGACCATGGTTTATTTTTTTGAAACACACCTCAATTAGATGCCCTCATAGTTATTTTGGTACATGAATCCATTATTTACCATATAAAGGACTGATTCGAGCCTAAGGGCTCATCTATACTCTTTATTTGACTTAGGAGGACATGTACCTATGAGAAAAAAAGGAATGATATGAGCATACCATTCACCACTAACTACTTGAGTCTCATTTATTTATTCAATATAAATATGTGGATCAATTTCAATCATTAGTTGGATGATTCTTTAGCCTCTCACCATCTTGGCTAGTATGATTTTAGGATCAATCTCCTATAATTTTCCATCCACTTACCTCTTCTTCCACCTAATTTATTCTGGCTAAGTGTATGCTTGAAAACTAGGTCTAGAATGATGGTGTACATCATGTTTCTCCAAATATAATACATGAACATTTTCATAACTTTGATTAGTGCATATATATGTCTATCATTAAGTACTTCAAATTTACATCCTTCACATTGGGGCTCATGAAGGAAATTAGATGTGTGTTATCTTATACCTTTTATGTGAGTAAAAATGATATAATGTGCTTTGAGACAAATTAATAAAGGTATAAATATTTGGTGAATTCCAAGTTGATTAGAACTAGAGCTTGAAAAATGACATCTTTGATGTCTTGAAAATCTTTCTTGGCTTATGTTGTCCATTCTATTTTAGCATCTTTATTTAACATGGCATTTAATGGCTTGACAACCTCTATAAATCCATAAATGAATTTTCTTACAAAATTTATCTTGTCAAATAAAGACTTCAATTCTTTCTTACTATTAGGATGTGTCATCTTGGAAATTACCTTGATTCATTTTGGGTCAATATAGATCCCATTCTTAGTGATGACAAGGCCTAATAGTTTCCCTTTAGTGACTCCAAATATGTTTTTCTTTGGATTGAGTGATACTCCATATCTTTTACACCTATCAAATAATCTACAAATGGTTAACATAATCAACTCTATCTTTTGAATACATTGTTAGGTCATCCATATAAATGATGATGCACTTACTAGTGAGTCTTTAAAGGTAAAATCCATATCTCACTAGAAGGTTGCTCATGCATTTATTAGGCCAAAAGGCATCCTTTTTTATGAAAAGTTCCCCACTTGGTGGTAAAGGTGGTATTCATTTTGTCTTGTGATTCTACTAGCACTTTATTGTAGCCTAATAATCCATCCAATAAGGAAATCATATCATATCCACTAACAATTTGAAATAACTTTTCCAAATAGGGCAAAGAATATTAATCCTTTTTTGATGCTCTATTCATATTTTAGAAGTCAACATAGGGCCTAATTTCTCCATTATTCTTCCTGACTGGCACTAGGTTGGATACATAGGTAGAATGCCTTATTAAAAATAAAATCTTAACATACAATAGATTATGTACTTATATTTGGATGGGAAGTTACATAATTGGATTTACTAGCCTTTATCTTTGACTAAAGGGCTTATGTTTTGGATTTAGTGGTATGGTGTATGTGATGAGCATGAGGTCAAAGACCTTCATATCTTCATATGTCGAGGAGATAACATATTTGTATTTAATAAAAAAAATATTAAACTTTTTTGTCTCAAGTTCAATGTAACTTAGATTGAAGTTTACATATTGGGGATGCTAGTAAGTATCCAGAATATTCATGACAAAATCAAACTCAGTTACTTTAAACTATTTTTGCTTTTGATTATGTGGATCCATATCAAAATATTTCTCTTGGAGACCATCACTAGAGGAATAAAATTCTAATTCAGTTGTAGGACACCATCTTATCCTCGGTATTCCATATGCATAGGCTCAAAATACTTTTTGCCTATTATATAAGATTTAAAGGTTATATAAATAATCATGAATTGCACAATTTGATGTTCATCCTCAAATACCTAGAAGTTATCTACATTATATGGGACAAAGGGACAAGGAACTAACTCCATAAAAAATAATTTTTCATTTTGGATTCTTGGAGAGTTTTCAGGTTGGTAGTTGAAGCTACTAATGAATCTATAGTTTAGTTTTGTTCCCTTGGAATAGTCCCATTGTTGATTGCTTTAAAGGACTCAATCAAATACCATGATCAATGTTTTTACTTCTTCAAATAAGTGGTTTTCCATTCATATTTATATTTAATCTGATTAATAATAAATTATTAATCATTAAACATTTGAAACTACTTTAGATTATGTTTTAAATTAAACATTAGATTGAGGATTAGAGCTTCATACTCATCTCTTTTATTGGTGAAAGGGAATTTAACCTATAGGTATCTAGATACTACTTGTTTTTTGGGTCAATTAGGGCTATGCCAATACCAGAACCTTTTTTGGATTTGACTCCATCAAATTGGAATGTCTTTAACTAAGGACTAACAAATTATTGTTCATGAGGTTATTGATTGGTAGTGAAAGTGTACACTCCTACATGTGATATTGTAAAATCAACATTTTTATTCTTAACATTATACTCTATAATCAATGACTTCATCTTCAGTTCCCTATCTAATTAGATCTAGTTGGATACTCCTTTTCAAGGTATCTACATGTGTGATAAATATATATCCATGCCCACATTCTATATCTTTCACCAATCATGACTCAATAAAAATCCATAAGATTATGGAATATCAACAACCAAAATATCTATGTACTATTATACATGTGGATTATACACAATTTGTGAGCTCCCTATCACATGGGATATAATACTTGTCCATTTATAAGACCACTCTTTTTGACTTATCTGGGGTCAAACCTAGTTTATTGTATAAAACTATAGGCATCACATTGGTTGAGGTACCTAAGTTAACCAAAAAATTATACATGTACTTTATAAACATTCTAATGGTTAAAATAAAAGGTGGTACCTCTGTCTTGTCCTTATAAATAATCACATTTACATGCACCACTTTTGACTTGTCAATAGATGACCTTCTAGTCAGGATTGTAAGTAATAACTCTCTCTATTCAGTGAATTAGGCTAGCTTGTGAAGATTGATATTAGCCTTGATATTCTTCATGTCTTTAAAAATATTACACCCTCCTTTTATCTATGGCTCTATAATCTAAAAATGATCATTCTATTTTAGAGGGGCAAATTATTGTTGGCCTTAGGATATAGAGGAGTGGTAACATTATTGTTTGGGGGTATCGTAGTAGCAGGATGTTTTTACTCAAATTTTAATTATTATTTTGGAATTGATTGAAAATATAGATTTCATCAATATTATCCTTTATTTCATTCTCATCTTATAGTAGTAATGAGAAGTCATAGGCCTCAAAGATCATTTTTGTACTCAGATGTCCTATATTAGTAGATAAATAAGTTTATGTTAGTTTTGTAAGACCTTCCTATCTATCCATTTATTTATGAAATATATTGAAGGCAGTGTAGAATTATATACAATCTAGTTTACCATGTTGTGTTGTGTTATGAACCTAACACCAACTAGGAAGAGTTTCTTCCATGATAATTATCTCTAACATCCTATTAGGTGGATAATGTTCTAGATTATTTCCAAGCCTATTGAAAGGCATATTATAGCTATGTAATCTAGATTTGTATTATGTCATGATTATTTTTTACACCACCCATTGGATAGCTTCTAATTTTATTTTTATGGAGTCATAAGTAGTAGCATGTGTAGCACTAGCATTGACTAGTATCAAGGACTGATTCTAGTTTTACTACTATATGCAAACAAATAATTATTTAAGAAGCTAAGGTGTTGATTGGGTGGAGCATGGACTAAAGGTAAATGAGTGTACACTTGGTTTTGATTTTGGGCCAAAATATTTTGATTTATATTTGGAATTTGGTTAAAGGCTAGAAAAATAAGACCAATATTAAGTGGGGCCAAGTCTTGTGAGTGAGGGTTCAAAAATTTATCAATGTTGATAGATTCAACATAATCCAAAGGTAATGTATTAACATTAAGTACTTCATTGAGAAAGACAATAATTATAGGGTTTAGGGTATTCTTGTACATTTTTTAGGATAATGCCTAAGTAGGTTGATAAATAACTTCAAGTATATTTTACATATTTTGGAATCTAGCATTGAAGGCTTAGACTAGTTAATTCGATTCTCTTATCATGAATACAAAGTGTTGGTATTTAACACTTTCACTAGTGACTTGTCCAAACTATGACAAAAAGGTGTTTTCATGTTCATCCCACAATGTAATTTAACCTTCTATGATATTAAGAAACCAATCATAAGAAACATATTATAATAGAAATGGAAATAGTCTACATGTCACATTCTTATGGAATACATTATATATTCCCAAAGAAAATTTTAAAGCCTTTATTTGTTCTTCATTATCCACACTTATTAAGGGAGAAAAGGAAGGAATATACTTTTCAGGGTTTATGGTTAAATCATGCATGTATCTAGTGATGTTAATAAAAAAATGGTTAGCCAAGTTTGGGATATTAGTTGTAGAGGAAGATGAAGTCATCTGTTTAGAAAGTATGATTGAGCCCATAGTCTTCTTGAGACACCTTTACCCTAACTAATTTTTATATGGATTTATAAAGGTGGGTATAAAAAATTATTGTCTAAGGTGGACCTTGTTAATCTTTTGAGTATATACAGTGTAACTTAAGTGATTACTTTCATATAAATAGAGGTGGAGGTTCATGCCCTCCTTCTAGTGCTATATAAATTCATTTTGATGTGGGTTTTATGCACACTAGTGATCCTTATGAGGTAGCCTCTAAAATTTTAGGATTAGTGAAAAAGATTCACTCTAAGGCACGAGTTATGGGGTATTGGGTTTTGTAAATAACTTGTTAGTGGAATAACAATAAATGGAATATTTTTTTAACACAAATGGTTTGGTTATCGACGTAAATCTAGATCTACTTGAGATGACTGTATAGATGATGGATCTAACCCAAGGTGGGTCTGACCAAAAGCAACTCAAAATAAGGGAAAGATATGGTAGAAAAGAAGGCATGTGGGCCGAACAAGATGAAACTTTTCTAAGTTAGATCTTAAATTATGGGTTAGACAAACAATTAGGAATCAATGTCTACTACAAGATACTGTAAGCACACCAAAAATCAAACATAGTTAAGATTCCAAGAAAACAATAATATAGTAAAATTTAGCATATATAATCAAAGGTTGTTGTCGATGTGAGATTAAAATTGCACATATACAAAGAGAGATTATGATCATTACATAAAATTCATTTAAATTAGGAATAACACAATATGAATAAATCTATTTAAAATAAAACTCATACACAACCAAGATACTAAGACACCAAAATGACAAACTCTTAAAAGATTCATAATTCTGGAGAACAGCCATATTTGCACATCAAGATCAATTATAGAATGATTTGTATAATTCCCTATTAATATTAATAGCCAAAATTATCCTCCCTTTGGGATAGGGAGGATATATATATATATATATATATATATATATATATATATATATATATATATATATATATATATATATATATATATATATATATTGGGAGGGGTTGCCTCATCCTCTAAGTGAAGTCTAAATTTACATCTCTAATAATACAAATGTGTGTCAAAAATCATGTGGAGCATGCAGGTACAAAAGTATTTACTTAGAATGGAATTTATCAACTAAAATTATACATATATATATATATATATATATATATGTTTCAATTAATTTAAAACTGATGGTTCTTAATTTATTTGGTGTGTGTGTGTGTGTGTGTATAAATAACCATCAGTTTTAAATTAATTAAAACATGAAAATACAAATTCATATTTAGAGTGGTGTTTATATGACACTACTAGTAGAGGAAAATAGTTGAGTTACAACTGTAAAAATAAAAATAAATGTTGTAGACACTTGGGGAATCAAAATTGGCCTTGTTGGAGTATGCATGACTGCATATCCAAAAAATTGGGCAACTTGGGATTATGTGACAACACTTTTAGTTGACTACATGCTTGGTATTGACCCCATTTTTCCATTTGTGGCTTTGATTTTATAATAGAATCCATGTGATGTCTCGAACACCTTATTAAAAATATCTAAATTGAGTAGGGCAAGATTGAATATTTTGATGGATTTCAGCATCAACCTATGTGTTCTTCCTTTGAGCTCTTAAAGTTTACTCCAAGGTATTTGACTTTATTCACTCTTTCTTTAAAAAAATTAATTAGCTGCAATATCTCCTCATTAATATTATATACTATTCCTTCAATTTCCTCCTTAAAGTTATTTGTAACTTCTCTACAGAAAGTCCCAAAATTAGGACTGTTGACTAATTATCCAGTAGAGGTTATCACATCAATGACCCTCATATTTATCAAAATTTATAAGGCCTTATTTTTATGGCTTACAAAATTTCCTATTAAATATTTCATTTACATATGTTAGCTAAGGGCACCATACCTCTTTTCAACTATATAACTAAGGGCCATGCAACATTTGACTGGACATCAACTTCAGATGATTTAATGCACTACCTCTTAAACACTAAACCAAAAAAGTAATATTTTTCTCATATATTTTTAGATGGTGCTATATTTTAAGCACCTTCATTCTATTAGATTAGATTTCTCCTCTAGAGACTCAAATGTTATTCAAAATATTATATAACCTATGGCTGCACTATGTACATGATATATAATTTCTTGAGGGGCATGTATAATTTGTCTCTTTAATAATTTATATTATGCCTCCTTGATTTTTTACATTTCCTTCATTGCTTCTCTATCTTAAACCACAAATGAATATAAATATTCTATATTTTTTTGGTTAGTTAGATTATTTTTGGCTTTTTTGGCTAATGGAAACACATTTTTCTTTTACTCGAACTCAATTTCTTCCTTTGTATTTATATTCACCACCTTCCTCTTCTTCACCCTCTATATGGTGCACTCTACCTATAGAAATGAGTGAATATTGTAGGTAGTTCTATGATGACCAAATTCTTTCCTCTAATCTCTTTAACCTTGAATTGTTGTAACCCATTAGGGAATAATAAGTTCCCCTTCTTTTGGTTGACTTGGATCTTCAGAGGTAGAGGGTGGAGTGATTAGTAGAGGAGTTATTGTTAGATGTGCTAATAAACATTTATTTGAACTAGGAATTAAAGGGGTGGATAAATAATTATTTTCTATGGTGATGCTTACCTCTATAGGTTGACTTCAACCACATACTTATTCAAGCCTAAAGTTTTCACAACTATCATTATGATTGATTGTATAGGTGTGGAATATACTAATTTTAGATCTAATTGAGTTTAAGACATCAGGGGGACTGGTGAGACTTTAGGATAAAAAAATGGAAATTGAAACCAAAATTTTAAAATAGACTCTTTTCTTTGGAGCCTTTATTTATGCAGATGTTGAAAGAATAAAATAATCACCTGAACTAGGAAATGATGGCCTTGGAATGGCCAAAGGAAAATTTGTAACTTGAGTATTTATAATAATAAGAGAAAAAGTAAGATACGATACTCCCTTATTAATTATCTAATTTTCCTCTTCAATGAGGATATGTTAGTCTAATGCTCCATGTGGAGTTTCTTCTTCTTAAAAACTTCCTAGGTTCATTGATTTAACCTTTTTTAATTTGTATTCCTTATCTAATACATTGAGGCCTCCCTCCTCACTTGGAATTTGCTCAGGTCCCATCATTATTTATGCATTTTCTTCCTCATTGTCTATAGGATATTCCACTAGGGATATTACATGTCAATGTTCCTCTTCCACTACTTCCTTCCCAACAAGGGATTCTTTTAGAGTATAAATATATAATGACAATATTTCCTCCAGTTATTGAATTTTTTAGGAGGATAGAAGAAATTTGGATCTTTTTTGATAAGTGACCATTGGGGGAATAGGAGGTGAAGGGGATGATGAAACAAATGAAAGAGATATAATAGTGGGGACTACTATTGTAGGTGGTGGTAAAGGAATGTAAAGTGAAACAATAATGGTGAAGGGAATAATGCATGTGTTATGGACCTTGTTTAGGTGATTTAGGGGTTGGAAGAGTGGATGGGAGAGATGAGAAAGAATATTGAATAAACTTAGGGAGACTCACCTGTGTAGGTGTTGTAAGTGGAGGGAGAGGTACCATAGAGAATTTGCTCTTTTTCTTGTCCTGAGGAGGTGAAATTCTCTCAACTGTAGTAGCTATACCAAAAATAGTGGTAATATCTAGATGTGTGGAGGCCAGATGTGGACTAGGGAGACCTCTAAGAATTTTGTTTCTAATTTGGGGGTTATCCTCCCTTTGAATTCTAGACTCTCCTTCTTGTATGTTACTATCTTCTCCTAGAGGAGAGGGAGGCTAGTCTCATCTTATTGGGTCTTCAGGCTATGTTCGAGGCCAATGATAAATCTAGGATCTTTATGCCTACTCCATAATCTCATTTTATTTCTATTTTGTGATGTCAGGGTTATATTAAATGACTTAGGTGATCATCATTGACATTTTATTGTCCCTTCTATAGGTCCATACATCTGATTCATTTTATGCATTTAGAAAAATAACATCATGATCATACTCTTGGTGACCATATGTAATGGTCACCCCCTTATTCTTTTTAAGGGATTGAAACTAGTTCTTGAATTTTCCTTTAGGGTCCCATTCCTTGAATTGGGACAACTTTAAATTATAATGTGATATAATTTTGCCTACCTATTTGAACTGTTCCTTCACCATGAATTAGAGTTACCCAATGCTTAGAGGGGTTTTATATTAATATGCCTAATGATCAATGCCTAGTATTTGATCTATATTATTGCATAGATGGTGTACCACCTCTTGTTCTATGATATTATATATAATGTGTCATGACATAAATAGAGGGGATGCCCTTATTCCTTCAATTTAGATTATGGTAAAATCTAGGTAATACTATTAATCCCTCATTTTAGATATTCAGATTAGCATGCCATTGACATTTGTTGCACTTCTTTACATATGTAGTTGTATCTACATTCATTATGGGCTAAAAATAACCAGTATCTAAGATCATTTTAGATATAACAGCCCTACTAGAGTGGGCTCCACATAACCCTTCATGAACTTCTCGTAATGCTAGTGTAGATTCTACCAAAGTTAAACAACAAAGCAAAGTTCCATCAAAACTATAATGGTTAAGGGTTGATCCAAGTATATTATACTGATTAGATTGATGGATACAGGATTTGGTTTGTTTTAGGGATATGTTAGGTGGTATAACTTGGTCATGAAGATAGTTATAAAGGTCTGAATACCAAATAACATTAGGACCAATAATATCACAAATCACTGCCATAGTTGAAGGTTCATGAGCTGGTGTGACCAAATTCTCGATGAGGAACTAATACTCTCTAGCTTTGTCTATTTTTCAAATCAAAGAGCACATAGTATCCATGACATCTAAAATTCTATTACTAACCCTTGGTATATGCTCAAATTGAATGTCAGCAATTTATTGTTTGAGAGTGTCGACCATGGCTTTATATATAACCAACTTGTCATCTTTGGTCTTAAAATGGTCTGTAATCTAATTGATGATTATTTGAGAATTACCATAAACCTTTAGATAAGATATATTCCATTATACTTCTTGGTGAAGCCCTATAACAAGTGCTTCATATTCAACCATGTTATTGGTACAAGGAAAGTTGATCCTGAATGACTTAGGGATTAGATCCCCTTGTGGTGTAATAAATAAGAGGCATTACCATGATCCATGTGTTGTGAATGATCCATCAAAATACAAATTTTAGTATTGCTCTTCAACAGGTGTGTCGATGATGGTCATTATGGATTCATCAAGAAATTAAAATGTGAGTGGCTTTGTGTCTGCAAGAGGTGCTTTAGCAAGTTGATCAACAAAGACCTATCCCTTAATTGCCTTTTGATTGACATAATCTATGTCAAACTCACTAAGAAGCATGATCTATTTGGCCATTCTACCTTGTAAATTTGTTTTAGATAGTAGATAGTTGAGTGGATCTACTTTTAAAATGAATATGGTCTTATTATTTAGCATGTAATGGTGTAGTTTTTTATTTGTAAAAACCATGGCTAGACAATCTTTTTCAATAGATGTATAGTTGTGTTTATATGTGACCAAGGTATGAATTAAGTAGTTTATTGCATGATATTTTCCATTGTTATCATGTTGAGCCAAAAGTGCCCCCAGGGCATTGTTGGTAGCTAATAAGTATAATAAGAATGGCCTTCTTAGCATAGGAGGTAACAAAATAGGTGGATTAGCTAGATAGTCCTTGAGTTATTGAAAAGTTATTTGGTAGTGATCATCCAAGTGAAATGTAACTTCCTTCTTTAGAAGATGTGTAAATGAATGACACTTGTCAGATAACTAAGAGATGAAGCATCGGATTGATTGGATCTTGCCCTACAAACTACAGAGTTACTTCAAATTGGTTGGTGGTAGCATCTTAGTTATAACATAAAATTTGGCCAGATTAACTTCAATGCCTCTGTAAGACATGATGAATCCAAGTAATTTTCCCAAGTTTATGTCAAACACACATTTATTTGAATTGAGTTTGAATTTTTACTCCCACAGTCATTCAAATATCTGATGTAACACTATTGGATGGTTGGCCTTGGTCTTTGATATTCTTAATATGTCATCGACATAGTCTTCAACAATATCATGCGTCATATCATGGAATATAATGGTCATGACCCTTTGATACGTAGATTCAACATTCTTAAGATGAAGTGACATTACTTGATAACAAAATGTTCCCCATGGAGTGGTAAACACTATTTTATATTGGTCTTCTAGTGTTATTCTGATATGATTGTATCCTAAAAATCCATCCACGAGTGAAAGCATTTCATAACCCATCATGGAGTTGATGATCATATCAATATTAGGTAATGGAAAGTCATCTTTAGGGAAAGCTTTGTTGATGTCTTGAAAATTAGTATAGATTCTAATTCTTTAAAGCTTTTTGTTAATAGGTACAACATTATATATCCACTCTGAGTAGTCAATGGATTAGATACATCCTACTTTTAAGAGTTTTTCCAACTCTTTCTTTACCAAGACAGTAATGTGAGGATGAATCTTATGTAGAATTTGTTTCACTGGTTTGGCATCAAGATTGGAAACAAGGTGATGCAAAACCAAGGTGAGGTCCAAACCTAGCATGTCAGAGTAAGCCCATGCAAATATATCTACAAATTCTCTTAGCAAAGTTGTAAAGATTTCACATTCCTCCTCAATAAAGGACATGCCTAATTTTATCCATTTTGGGTGTGATGGAGTCTTGATGTTTACCTCTATTTTATCTTAGACTATAAGGTTTGAACCATCTTCTTGGATAGTTGGCAAAGACTTGAACTGTTGGACTATATTAGGGTCCTCTGCTAGGACTTGCACTTCAACTTCTCCTAGGCATGATGAATCAAAGTCCCCCAATGGGAGATATGTCCATGTGACAAAAACAACTAGAAATTATTGAAGAATTTGATCAAAAACTTATTGTTTCTCAAAATTAAACTCAGATCCATAGACAAGTTCATCATTGGTGGCCTCCTAGTCTAAATTTGAATAAGAATGAACACCCCCATCTAATGGTGCTTGAAACAGGTTTTTGCCACTAGACTGGCCTTTATCTTTACATTTTCCTTAGTCAAAAAGTGCCTCAAAGAGGTTTTCACTTTGAGACCTCAATGTTTTATTTATTTTATTTTGGCTAAGGGTGTTCACCTGCTCCCCAAAATAGGCTTCAGGATCTAATGTGATTGAAAACCCTGATTTATGATCTCTCAACAAAATGTTGTCTCTAAGGCCTAGAAAATCATAGAATGCCTCATCATTCTAAAAATCATCAACCAGTAAAATAGATTCTTGTTGGTCCCAATCTATCAGTTGGGGATAATATAATGGTAATGGGTTATTATGAATGACTGACATAAGGGTATAAATGAAATGAGAGGTAAACAAGTTGGTTTTGGCTAGGTAATCAAAGATAAGGCTATGATGGGACTTTGCTTCATTGTTGGCATCATCATCACTAGTTTTTGGTGATGGAAATTGAATAAGATATGTGGGGTCACCCCTAGGTGATATAAATCGAAGTCCATAGGGTCTTTTATACTTTGTCATAGAAATTGCCTCCATCTTTCCTTGTTGGTTTGGTCTGAGGCCTCATCCTTCATAGTCTTGACTCTCCATGATCCTAATGGGAATAAGATATTTTACACTTTTATAACAATAAACTTGGTTATTATTGTACAACCATGATTCATCCCCTTCAAGAGGGTCTAGTTCTAGGCTGGATGTTGGTATAAACATGATAGGTCCTTTATCTTTGTTCTTTTGTCACCAATGCATATGTGGGGTAACTTTAGGTCATCCAAATGTCTTCAAATTCTAAGGAACACTAGCAATATGGAAGGTATCATGGGTCACATATTCCCCTTGGCCATTATCTAAAATGGTGAAATGGTTAGAATTTTGAGGAGGCGGCATGTGGGAAAGAGAATCCAAGGTATTAAGATCTATGCAATTATCCTATAGAGGATAAATAAGGATGGCCTTTCCTTTATCCTACTTGGAAATTAGATTCATGTCATATTGGTAATTGTAGATTTAAACCTTGGCTTCGAGGTGCTTGCATTGCTCATATGGGTGAAAATATCTTGGAATATTTACTTCCATCCCTGAGTGAGAGAACTTGATACATTGGTGTAGCATTGACGGGACTGCATGAATCTCATGTAACCAAGGCCTTCCCATAAGCATATTATATGATAACTCAAGATCAAGCACATGACAAAGTGTATCATGGGTTAAAGGCCCAATGATAACTAGTAAGCTAATGATGCCTTGTGATTTTCTCTCCTGATTATCATAGGCTTTGATAGTTATCATTTTTGGTTGGAGATCTACCATTGTATACTCAAGAAGCTTGATAAGCTTTAGAGACACTATGTTGAGGCCTAATCCATTGTCTATAAGGACATGTTTCACTTTATGCAACTTTATATAAACTTTTATGTATAATGGATTATTATGGAGTGGGCCAAGGGAAGACATATCGTTTTGGTTGAATGTGACTTATTGGGTTGGATCTAGGTGTCCAACCAAATCTTGAAATTTATAAGGGAATATGTCATTGGAAATGGTGGATTGGATTAAGAAATCATTCAAAATGTTCTTGTGGATTGTTGATGTTTACAATAAATCTAAAATAGAGATATGTATCAGTGTCTTCTGCAATTGTTCCACAATATAAAACTTCTTGTCTTGGTCAATGGTGAATGGTTTATTTTGAGGCTAAATGGTTGGTTGGATAATGGGTGAAGTGGCAGATGGTTATTAATGGTCTCATTTGATTAGAATTTGGTCTAGGATTAATGGAGATGGTGTTAATGCTACCCCTTGCAATATGACTTACAACCCCATTGTAGTCATGTGCAACTGCATGGTAGGTTTGTTGGTTGTTACCATTCTAACCTTAGTTTTGTCCATTGTTTTGATCTTGTGGGTTCTGTTATTGATTCTACTAGTTTGGCCTTTAATTTTGATACTATTGATTTTGTTGTTACATTGGCTAGTGTTTTTGTTGTTGATTGTTATGGTGTTATTGGGTGTTATATTGGGAAAAGGGGTTTGGATAAATCCAAAGAGTTTGATTAGAGGGGGAAGCACTATTATCCAATGTTATCTCTCCATCTCCAACATATTTTCAATCTAATGTTTGGTTTGCACACATCTTCATAGATTATACCTGTTGACCCAGTGATATTCACAAAATTCATTTTTATGGTACCATTCAGGATAAAGAATGTCTTATGGATAATGCTTTGGTATAGGCCAACTAATCAGATTAGTAGTGGTAAGTTTTTAAAATAAAAACTCAATAGGCTCTCCCAAGTCACTAAAGGAATGATGAGTAGGCATAATTTTTTATTGGAGAGGTTTGTAAGGGTAAAGGTTGGTGCATTTGTTTCATGGGTCTTGGCTGTTGTGATTGTGATATTAGTTGGAAAGAGTTGTCAGGTAGGAGTAAGCTAAAAAGGTGGTGAAAATGATGTTTACACCATTTGAACATGACATGAATCAGTTACTCCCATTTCCCACAATATTCTTATTGTAATTGAATTTCTTAGGTTTATCTTGGTTATTGGCATGTGCTAGTTGTGATGCTTGCATTTGGATTAGATGTTGGTTTTGGTTGCTTCCCTAATTGGTACCTGGGTTTTTGATTAATTGAAATTAATCTTGATGATCCCTTTATTAATAAGGGCTCACTCAATTCAACAAGCCTTTGTCGATTATGAATCTCCTTTAAAATATGTCCTCATTGTAGTTCTAGATGATAAGCTATCTTGCTATGCAAATTTTTTAGTAAACATAGTGGATAATTGTTTCTCTAGTAAACTATGAGTGAATTGGCTTACAAGAGATCTCCATCACTGTAGATAACTTGAAAAAATCTCACTGGCTTTTTGTTTTTCTTGTGTCAAGTCAACCAATGAAATCTCATTTTCAAGATTATAGGGAAAAGTTCTGCACAAACTTATTAGAAAGATCATCAAAATCTATCACTAAATTCTTGGGAAACTTTAAAAAACCACTCCAAAGATTTTCCAACCAAGCTCTTTGGAAACAAAAACAAAAGGTATATATCACTATATGCCATTGGCTAGCATGTGACAAAGAACTCGATTAAATGAGCTTTGGGGTCACCTTTCCCCTTGTATTTATCAAACTTTGGTGGCTCATATCCTATAGGAAATGGAATCTATAATTACTCCATATTGATAGGATAGGAACACACATAATCTAATTTAAACTTTTTAATCTTATTTTCTCGCTTGGATGGTAGTGATTACATCATTCATTTGTTGTAATTTTTGCTCTAGGAAACTAGAAGGAATATTGGTTTGAGGGAGAACATTGGTTTTGGGTAAATGGTTTGGGAGGTCATAAGTGGGACAATTTGATCAGGGTATGATGGAGATATCTATTGAGGTATGTTATTTTGGTTGGGAAATGGACTAGGAATATGCATACGTAGATTAGGATGTACTTGAAATTGCACATTTGGTTGTGTGATATTTTGGTTTGGATTGGCTATGAAGGTTTGACTTGGAGGATTTTATGGTTGGGATGGAGAGATATAACTATAGTGTGCCTATTGTGGTTGAATAGAGACCTACGACCAACTATTAAAACCTTAATATTGAGTGGGAACTTAAGAACCAAGACCCTATCTCTGAACCTATGGTATGCTTTAAACAAAAGGCAATTGTTGCCTAATAGGTACTTGAGAAACATTAGAACCTCCTTATTAAATGAATCCCTATTGGTAAGTGGATGCATGTTGGGGATTCATCATCTATCATTGACCAATATTTATACGTTATTGGTTAGACATTACTTGGTTTTGAATTGGCACACTAGCTTGTGATTGAAATGGTATGTTTGCTACTACTTGACGAGGTTAAACATGAATTTCCCCTTGTTAAGGTGGAAATATGTTTGGCCTCTACTATATTGGTAAATTTATTTGTATATATTATTTTGGAATTCTACTCACCACCTATTCATGAGGATTAGGATTCATCACATTATTTTGTTGAGGCATTGCACTAGTTAAAAGTTGACTACCTAATCTTGTTGGTTACACACTTGACGAAGTAGCTGGCTAAGAATAGGAAGTAGGTGGTGAAGGTTGGGGTGCAGAAGCTACTATTCTTGGTATGATGATCCACTCATGATATTAACTATAGGCACATGTTGACTAGTTATTTGTACATTAGTTCCACTTTGATTTGGATTGGATGTTACTTGTACCTTATCCACTATGTTTTGCTCATTATTCTGCATAGAAGTAGAAGACACTTCTTCAATAATTGGCATATGTAACAAGTTGTCTAGCAAAGTGTTTTATATGAATTTGTATAAACTATAATTGTCTTGACCAGTTAACTCTATCAAAACTCCTATTGAAGGAACTAAGTCAATAAGATGTTTGCTTACCATGGTCATCTAATTGAATTTACATGCTATATTCAAGTAGGTTTGATATGCTATCTACATTTGGTTAAAGTGATCTTCCATGATGTTTTCCCCTTTGTTAGGTATATTAGGGTCCTAATACATGGTTTGAACTAGAGTTAATAGATTTCTAGAAGATGCCTATTGACTGTATAATATGTTATGCGGTATTCTTACTAGGCTTGGTAAACTTTTATGAGGAAAATTCTACCAAAAATTTAGCCCCTACCTTTATAGCTCTAACAAAAATCTCATCTTGTTTCTCTAATAAATGATGCTCAAACAAAAATATATCATATGTGGAAGGTGTGTTAGCAAAATATAATTGTTGAGGAACTAGTTCTTTAGTTATGGGTATTGTAGCCAGGTATTATATGATTTGTTCTTGGTCTTGTTCTAAATAAGGTGGCATATTAACCAAATAGTTAGCCAATGGATCTTGGATTTGTGCCCCTAATTGAGTATTATAAGAGGGATAAGGATCCATCTCATAAGAAATATTATCTTTGTAAGGATCTTACACCATTTCTTCCTATGTAACCACATTACTAATCCTTGAATTGTACATGAGTCCACTAAGAGTGTAGGAATACATGTTGGGATCCATAGTCAATGATTTATGATAGAAAGGGAAGAGAGTTCTACAAACTCTAAAAGGACAATGTAGAAAATTTGATGTTAAAAATTGATCTAGATTCATCAAAAGGATCAAAAGGTTTATGCAATGCTTTGTGATAAAACAAGTTAATGTTAAGTGTCTAACATTACACATCTTATACAAAAAAGATAAAGTAAATGGACCAAAAATCAAAATGCCAAACGCTATGGTCAAAGTGTTTCAAATTAGTCTAATATAGGAATTTAAAAGTTGCTAGGTCTTTTGGCCAAAATACAACGTCAAAAGCTAGAATCAAACAAGGCATGCATTAAGATTCTTGGCCAAACGATGTCAAAAGCTAGACTTCGAAATAGATGAAAGTTTTAATGTAACATATTTGAAACACTTATAACAAACACTAGGCATTTGATTCTTGGACATGGACTCGATCAAATAGGTATAAGGTATGAAACAAAAGACACTTTAGAGATAGTTTATTTTCTCACAAATAATGGTATAAAACTTGGTTCCTTTGATAAATAAGCTAGACAAAAGTGAATGGTGTAATTGTGATAGACAAAAGTACACTCAAATTGGTTTGAAAATGTAGGAATAAATTTGAACTCTATGCAAGAGAGATTATGAAATAATATCTAAAATGTTTTGGGCAACGTAACAATGCTAGACTACTCAAAAGATGTGACAAAACACTTGTTTCAAAAACTCTCTAAGGCAAAGATAGTTTCACACAAATTTGATCACATAAGACTACCTTTCTTGACTTAAAATGTTGTAGTGCATAAACTCAAAGTGCAAGATTTTAGCACAAAATGACTTAAGTCTATCAAGTGTTGATAATGATCATGAGTCTTAAATGACCTTGAACCCAAATTATAAATTGAACCTAAGCTCCCTCAAGTTTAGTGTAAATGGTGAATCCACTTAACACATCAACCTTATGAACTTATGAAGGTAAAATTTTGAATTTATATTATAAATGGACTTAAACAAATTTTATCAAAGGTCTAGAATCAATTGGGTAACATAACTATGCCAAAGTGGATGATATGACTCCAAGTTTTGATGAATTTTAAACAAGGCAAATTGATGATTCATGCATGTATCATAACACCTCGTTGTTCAAAGGATAATGAGGACTATATGTTTTGGTTTGTATCATTTGTTCATACCAAGTTTTGACCCCAAACAAAAATTTAATCTAGGATAAAACCAACTAATTAATCACTCTTAGATCTTAAACTGATAAGGTTGTTTGGTATTTTTGGAATCCATCAATATACATCATTTGAAAAGATTTTAAGTGTTAATCTAAAAATAAATGCACATTATATTGTAGGGTTTTTACACCCCCCTTCTCTCAAATGATAGTACTATAATATGGACCTTCAGGTGCACCTTGCACCAACAATACTTCCATAGTAAGTAGGGATTTGTCTAAGATCTAAAAGGTTTCAAATGTTTCTAGGGGAATCAATTGCTCAATAACTTTCACGTCAAATGATGCAAAATAAAAGAAAAAAATTAGGTGTTCATGGCACTTGGCTTGTTACAAAAAGGTCTAGTCGTATTTGCAACCACTACATCATGTTGTTTACTCAGTGTAGTGTGAAGTACAAATATAGATATGTCCCATGTGCAACTTAGAAGGAGTGGATGAAGTAAATGCTGGGAGATGAAACCGCAGGTCAAAGCTTCCTTAAAGAACTCATAGGAGGTGATGAAGTCCCCCTCATAAGCCAAGATGCATAAAAAAATAAATGACTAATAGAAAGACTTTAGGGTCATTTTCAAGGTCACCCAAAATATGATGAGTTTTTGGGGAGTGATTTAGATGACATTCTTTCTAGGCCTTGGACTAGGCTTTTTGCAATAGGAATAACACTTTTGATTCCAAGGTTTCCCTAAAGGAGACAAGTGGAAGAGCATACATGCGGTATCCCTCTCTTTGCCAAACAAGTTCTCACTAAATAATCAAAACAAAAATTGATAAGTGTGTTCAATTTTAAGCCCAAATGAAATATGTGGTGGTGTTATTTTGACCCCTTGGTCTTAAATTTTAACTTTGAATGAAAACCATGATTTTTTTTTGAGAAAACACCCTAACAAGTTTTCATACACACCAAAAGAAAGATTTTTAGCTAATTTTAAACATATAAAGAAGTATAAAAATCATGTTTTAGTAAATCTATGGCTTGGTCCTACAATGAAAAAGTTAATATGTCCTTTAGCCTTGAAGCTATTTGAAGTTTGAAATAATGAAATTTGAAAAATGAAGTCTCAAGTTTTTACACAGTGCAATCCCACTACTCAATAGTGCAATACCACAAGTTTTAGGACAATCCCATAAATTTAAGAGTTGTGGTATTATAACTTAACCACTAATGTTTTAGTCACAATATCATGACTCTATTTAACAATCCCACTAGTTGTAGAATAATCACGTAACTTCTAGAATAGTGGTATCACAATATCATGACTCAGATTACCAATATCGCTATTTGCAAGACAATCCCACAACTTTAAGAGTTGTAATATTGTAACTTAACCACATGTGGTTTAGTCATAATATCATGACTCACAAGTCTAATCCCACTAGTTGTAGGGCAATCCTATAACTTCGTGAGTAGTGATATTGTCATTTAACTGCTAGCAATTAGACAATACCATGACTCAGTTAGGCAACCCCACGAGTTGTAGAATAATACCACTACTGAGTGAGTAGAGGTATTATTAAACCTACATAGAAATACAAATTTAGTTTGAAATAAAAATAGTTAAGCATAATACCGTGATTCAAAATAATAATCTCATGACTATGTCTAGATAAAACCACCACTTCTATAAAAATGTGTTTTTTCTCAAATTTTCACTCTTTTTGGCCTCTTACTTCAAGATTTTGTAAGGAAATGATTAGTAGGTTAATTTTAGAGGCTTTGTGAGCAAAGTTTTGGGCCTATGGTCTCACTGGGCATGACATTATGTGAACTAGGAATTTGACTCAAGAAAGGTGTTAATATCTTGTTAGTGATAAAATGAAATCAAATTTAAAAACCAACACACTAGCTAACATACATGTCTAGGCCTAGTTACTTGGTTGAGATTAATTAAAAATAATAGAATGGAAACACAACTAAAACATGAAAGAGAACAAATCTTTCACCTCCCTTGAGTACTCCAAATTATCTTGTAGTATTGGCTTGCTCGACTTGTGCTCATGAAGTCTTCATCAAAGGAGGCTTGGCTATTTCCTCTTCTCTTTGGCACCTTGTGGATTTGTCTTGGCTTGGATTTGATTTAATATTTTGGCATCATAACTTTGGTATGTGATAACTCTTGATAATATTTGAGCCTAATAACCTTATACCAAAATAGATTAGAAATGATGTTTATGGCCTCCCTATTTATAGACTTTTGGAATGTTTTGAGGATCAACCATGACCATCCATCTCAAGATTGAGATGTGTGGCCATGGATAAATCCAAATATTAATTTAATTCTACAAACATCCCCATTAATATTTGGGATAAAATGGAAATGAATAGGCATGGAAGGGCTTTGATGAGGCATGGGAGGCATGAATCCTGATATTTGTGGCATTTATGGCCTCGGGATGTTTTTCCAAGAAATGATGTCACCTAATGATGTAGATATTCAATATTCATTTCTAAAAAAAAGTATTCAATAAGTTTCCATGGAGTTATTAACTAGGCTCTAATTTCTTTTAATTATCTCTTAAGCATGATTAAGCACTTTATGCATAAATTACTCAAATTAATTAGAATGCCTTATTATTGGTCCAAAATTTGACTGGATTGGAATTGAAAGTCAATGTTAAATGTGTTGGATCTATTATCCTATTTAGGACGTTACCAACACCAAATAATAAAGGCATGTGTCTTGTGTAATAAATTTAATATAAAAGAGTAATCCAGAGTGCCCAGGTGTAAAATTGGCATTTTGACTCAAAATGATCTAATCAAAGTTAGCTAGCCCATAAATTACATTGACCTATTTAATGATACTCAGGCCAAAGTTAGAACTTGAATATATCAATTTCAACTCATTTAATGCATTTTAGTGTTTTTAAGCCAAATTGTGTATTTTAGGTGGATATTGGTCAAAAGCCTAGTTGGAGGTCATTGGTGGCCAAATTTAGGTGTCTACAGGTTTACCATGGGTAAGGTACACACATCTTGATTTCCCTACTAGTTTTGTGAGATGGAGAGATGATTATGCTACATCAAGGGCAGGAAGTGTGGCACATGATGTAGATTAGTTCAAAGGTGCCTTAGGTGTGTTGGTAGTAGGTGACATCATTTGGAAACCATACCTATAGTTCTTAATCTGGCCAGGATGCAAAAGGTAGACCCTTGCTATATAGAGTTATAGGTAGATAATGGGTCATCAAGAGGGTGAGATTGAGTTGATTCCATTTGATTGAGTGCAGTGCTAGTTTGGATTACTATAGGGTGTGCCAGGTCCATATCTATGATATAAGAGGTAGGATTTAGAAGTTTAATTACCAGTGCCTTGACCTACATAGATAGATTTGGATGGTGGTTATGAGGAGCTTCCAATGAGGGCTCTTATGGATGATGCATGGTATACAAATGGTTTTATGGATTGGTACCAACCAATCTATACATTGATAGATGTGGGTGGATATGATGGAGGTGTAAGGCTGATGGCTATGGATCTAGTCAGCTAGGATGGATAGGTAGGGGTAGCATTGGTTATGGCCCAATTATAAGTACAAAATTTGTAGGGATAGGTAGTCATATTATAAGGTTAGCTTGCTAAAGTGTAGGGTTAGCTTGTCACTTTTATAGGTGAGAGGAATTCATTGAGATAAAGGGCATAGGTAGGGCCAACATTAGCAATGACCTAGTTACATGTCTAAAATGTGTAGGGATAGGTAGTCATGTTACAAGGTCAACTCGCTGTAGTGCAGGGTCAGTTTGCCATTATTATGGGTGAGAGGGATTTGCTGAGATAGAGGGCATAGGCAGCCATAGCAGTAGTAGGAGGGACACCAAACATAGTGGCATGATCATGGTACCTAGACACCATTGAGGAGCTTAGATACTATGAAGTGATGGTGCTAGATAAATTACCCTAGGCTATGAGGTATACAAAGTATAGAGCTAGCTTGGTCGATGGGCCCTCAATAGCTACTCTAAGTCAATGGGATACTATAGTGGGTTAGGCAGGAGCCTCAAGGGGACCACCACCAGGTATAGGTACAGGCACAAATGGGGCTAGTGGTACTGGTGTAGGCCTATGATTAGAGTCTGATGTGTTATTGTGATGTTTTATTTTAATACCAGCATACGTGTCATTGTAGTGAGATGTATATTTTTTTGAGAGAGATGATATTTTGTTACATGTATTATTTATTGATTTTTGATGGGTCGATGCATATGATGTATGATTTATGGTGTTATATATATGATGGATGTTTATTATTTATGTGGTGTTTATCTTTATGATTATGGTTATGGCTTATGGTTTATGATGTTAGCATCCTAATTAGTAGCTTAGGCATGGGATGATAGAAATATAGTTATGATGTTTATGATTTTGTTCAAGGATATGACAAGGTGTGTTATTGATGGATGTATGTTATATGATAATGTAATGGCTTTACTTGTGTTCATATGGATGGAAGGGTTATGCTATAATGTCTTGTTTAGTGATTTGGTTTATGCTTATATTAGTGTAATGATACTCGTATAGGCTGGTATGATGTGGTGGTTGTAAATGGATAGGTTAATGTTTATGGTTTGTTATGATATGCTTACATTGTGTTTGGTGCATAGAGAGATAGATGGTGTTGTTCATTGACCCAATTGACAATGTGCATGATTTTGATGTGATCTTTTTTATTCATGGTCATGTGGATATGGAAAAAAATACATGAAGTAAGTAGGTAACAAACTTGAGGTGTAATAAAGTGATAAGAATCCTGAGAGGTATATCCAAATGAACTAATAAAAAATAATAAAAGGAATATGATGCCTTTTCATTGGGAAGGACCAATATAAAAACCTAGAGTTAGATTGGCCTAATGAAGATAATCCACTCAGATGCTTTGGATTAGCATGTTTAGGTTGATAAATACGTATCTTGATCACAGTTATCAAGTAAGCTTATGGTCCTGTGCATATGGTATGTAGAGGGAGAATGGGTGAAATTAGAACCAATAGTGAGACTAATATGTATTTTCTATAGGTTTCCAAAGAGGTAGTATAAATAAGTCTATGTTCATATATAAAGTGTAGACTTATCAATGTGAAAAGTCTACTCAGAAGGGTCGATTGTGGCCATCCAAGATGATTGCTTTTGTGAGGGCCGCTTGAAAATTTAAAACTTCTTTTGTTTTTTCTATTTTAAATTTCATTTAGGGTTGGGAAAATTGATCGATGCAGGAAGCTTCCAAGAAATTGTTGGCTTTGACAAATGTTGTACTCAGCCATCCTTCAAAGAAGTGGTCTAAGTTTATGTGCATAGTTAAAATTCTTTTGATAGCTATCCTTCAAGGGAGCGTCCCACCTTACATTTGGAAATATCAGATGATTTTACAATAGCTATTCTTCAAGGTAATAGTCTATGAATGCTAAGAATGATCCATAGTTTGGTTAATGACTTTTGATATTATTTATTTTTTACATAGACTTGCTTATACATGCTCAAGGGATTACCTTTATGAAGGCAAAACTAGGTTTACATGAAGATCTAGTTGGTGAAAAAGGGGCATAGGTAATAACAACCATATGAACTGATCTCAAAGAGATGGGAAGTACTATGAGAATCATGCCATGAATAGATTCATGGTACCCACAATTCAATATTAGGCTATAATTGCGATGGATAATCACATGATTTAGTTTTAGTCAGTTATCCCTAAAAAAAAGGGAAGTGAATATGGTTTTAGGAGATGAGCTTAAGTTAAACAAAAATTAGATCATGATCCCTAGTTAACAATAAAAGGGATACATATACGAAGCATTGAGAGGCTTAGGTTCTGGGTTGCCTTTAAGAGAGGACAAATGATAAGCACCTAATCCATAATTATGAGTGATGATATAAGGTCCAAGCTAATTGAAATAAAATTTGTCCCTTTTATTTTTCTCCATAGTAGTTACATGTTGGATTTCCTTGAGGACAAGGTCTCCAATATTAAATTCTCAAAATTTTAGGTGTTTGCTATAGGAATGTGTGATGTGTTCCTAATAGATGCAGAGATGGGAAAGGGTGGCCAAATGATGCTCGTCAAGTAGATCAAGTTGAGTTAAATGTTCCTAATGATAGTCATTTTTTAAAATAAGACCATGTAAAGATACATGAAGAGAAGGCATTTGGAATTCAAGAGGTAATACAGCCTCAGATCCAAACATGAGAGAGAAGGGGGTAGCACCAGTATGGGTTTAGATGCTAGTATGATATGCCCATAGGTCAAAAGGGATGTGCAAGTGCCAATCCCAACTTGAGGCATTAACCATTTTGGTAATCATGTTGTTAAGGGTTTTGTTAAAGGCTTCAACTTGTCCAATCACTTGGGGGTGATAAGGTGATGAAAAGCTAAGTTTAATACTGAATATGTCATAAAGACCTTAGACTTGTTTATTTTTGAAGGATTTGCCATTATCGATGATGATTTTATGGGGAACACTGAAATGATAGATGATGTGGTAGGTGATGAATTCTGTAACCTTTTCATCTTTTGAAAAAATAAGAGGAATAACTTCCACCCATTTTGTAAAATATTTGATCAGAGTGATGATAGAGTGGTGTCATTATGAAGAGTGGGGGTTGATTTCACCAATAAGGTCCAAAACTCATTACAAAAAAGGCTAAAAGTCTATAGAAACTTGAAGGATATGGCTAGGTATGTGATGTAAATTAGTGTGTTTTTGACATTTGACACACTTTTTCACATAATCACAATAGTATTGGTTAAGGGTGGGCTAGTAATATCCCAGGTAGAGGATGCACTTAGCCATAGTGAGTCAACTAAAATGGACCCCACAGATTCCATCATGCATCTCTTTGATAGCATGAGAGTCTTATAAACCATAAAGGAAATAGAATAAGAGGCCATCAAGACTACATTTATAGAAGATGCCTCCCAGGATGGCATAATGGGAGGTGTGTTGAATGAATGCTCAATGGACATTCTTAGAGAGGCCAGATGAAATTATGCCAAGGTTAAAGTAGTCAAATGTTTGTTGATGCCAAAGGTCAGGTAGAATTTATTCTACCCTAAAAATGGTTAGAGTGTCTGACTTGGTGTAGGAAGGTTTTGTGAGGTGATGGACAATGATTGATATTTTGGAGTCTGAGGATGTAGAAGGAATATAGGAAGTGAGAGAGGCCATGGTGTCAACAAACTTATTGGTAGAACATGGGGTGGATTGGATATGGTAGTGCTCAAATGAGGTCAAGATTTCTATAGATAGATATCTATATATTTTCAAGGTTTCATTCTTACATTGGTAGATTTTATTAACTTGGTTGAGCACAAGTTGGGAGTCACTAAAGATGCTAATCATTCAGACTCCAAAGCCTAAAGCAATTTAGAGACTTATTACTAGGGATTCATACTCATCCACATTGTTGGTGCATTCAAAGTCAAGTATAAAAGATAAGGGAAGTGGT
This sequence comes from Torreya grandis, assembly GCA_037957365.1. Taxonomy (NCBI): domain Eukaryota; kingdom Viridiplantae; phylum Streptophyta; class Pinopsida; order Cupressales; family Taxaceae; genus Torreya; species Torreya grandis. Next base: position 574,200 of record JARHVA010007729.1, on the reverse strand, counting down.
TCACTAACAAGGGGTATTATGATGATACCAAATCCCCCATCGTATTGACATTTAAAACCATCGAATAACATGGTTACATGATCGGTGAAGTCTGCTTGGGATAGGTGTGCGATAGACTCATCTAGAATTTGAGGGAGTGGGGTTGGTTATTCGGCATGGGTGTTTTATCTAATTGGTCAACAATGACTTTCCCCTTGATCAATTTTTATTGGAGGAACTCAAGGTTAAACTTAGCTAGAAGCTTGAGCCACTTAACCATACATTCGTTTTGGTATGGTTTGGAGTGCATGTATTGGTATTGGTTATGACAAAAGTTTTGTGGTTAAAGAGGTAGTGGTGAATTTTGGTGGACATGAAGACTAGAACCAAACAAAGTTTCTAAATATGTGTATATCAAGTCTCATACTCAATAATTCTGCATCTAATATAATAGATAGCTTTCTCACTATGTTATTCATCCTAATGGGCAAGCATTTCCCTTAGGGGATGGTCATTGGTGGAGATATAAAGGTAGAAAGGTTGTTCATCCTTAGGAGGTGTGAAGATAGGTGGAGATAGTAAGTACACTTTGAGTGCATCAAAGGCCTTTTAACACTCCTCATTCTACTTAAAAGAGATGTCTTTTTCAAGATTTGGTGGAAGGGTTGGCACCGATCAGAGAGTTGGCAGATAAAATGATGGATGGATTGGAGCTTCCCCTACAAACTATGAAGTTTCTTAAGGTTGGTTAGAGGTAACATCTCAAGGATGGATTTGATTTTGGCTAGGTAGACCTCAATTCCTCAAAGGGAAATGATGAAGCCTAGAAGTTTGCCTATCAAGACCCCAAAAATACATTTCTTGGGGTTGAGGTAGATGTGGTAATGCATAAGTCACTCAAAGATAATATTGAGAATGGTTTTAATGGTCTTTACAAAGTTTGGACTTCCTAAGGAGGTCATCCACGTAGTCTTAAATGATTGTGTGGATAAGGTTAGAGAAAATATAGGTCTAACACATTGGTAGGTTGTACCCACATTTTTAAGATTGAAGGACATGACCCTATAACAAAAATTCCCCCATGGGGTGATAAAGTCCATTTTGTGCTGATCTTCAGGAGTAATCAAAATTTGATTATAATATGAGAATCCATCCGTGAGTGAGAACATCTCGTGGTCAGTCATAAGATCAATAAGTTGGTCAATGTTGGGTAGAGGGCAGTCATCCTTTGGGTAGGTGAGGTTGAGGTCACAAATTCCACATAGATATATAGTCCCCCTATGGCTTTAGTGATGGGTATGATGTTTGAAACCCATTAAGGATAATCAATGGGTTAAATAAAGTTGACAGAAAGGAGGAATTAGAGCTCTTCTTTGAAAAGGAAAGTGGGATGAAGATGCATGAGATGGAGTCTCTATCTAACAGTCTTGGCATCATGATTAGTCACAATGTTGTGGGTGGTAATGGCTTGGTCAATGCTAGGTATGCCAACATATAACTAGGTGAACATAATACTATGGTCTTGGAGGAAGGTGGAGAAGTCTTGTAGCTCTTCAGGGGAAGAGTTTGTCCTAGTTTGATAATGTGGGGATTGTCTAAAGTGTTAATGTTAATATTTGTGGTGGGTTTAATCAACATGGTTGAGGTCTCCAAAGGTAAGGATTTGTGGATGGAGGAATTAGGTGCACCAAGGTAGGTGAGAATAGAATTGCCATCTTGACATTGAATGGTGTTAATAGTAGGATAATCCCCCACATAAGTTTAGGATGGATCAAAGGGATGGATATGGGTGCTTGTCCTTTTAATAAGTTAGGGGGCCAAGGGTAATCATGTTGAGGGAAAAAAAGTTAGGTGGGATGATGTCCTCATCCTCATACTCAGGTGAAGGGGGTGTTGGTGAGGAGTGGGTCTCTTCTTCGATAATGGTAGGGGTAGTTTGTTTAAATTTCTTCTTATTGGGTAGTTTAGACATCCAATTCCTAACACCATTTGTGTTGAAATTGTCAATCTTATTCAAATTACACTCAAATGCACATTTTAGGTCAAAATCCATAAAATTACCTAAATGGTTCAAACTTGTCACTTACAAGTGCCATTTTAGGTCAAAGTATACCTAAATAGGTTAATGCATTTTATGGGCTAGCTAACTTTGATCAGATCATTTCAAGCCAAAATGACAATTTCACCATTTGGTGCTTTGGTTCACTCTTCTCTTCTAATTCATTGATACACATCATGTACCTTTGTTATTTGTTATTGGAAACATCCTAAATGGGAATACAGCTCCAACACATCTAACATCACCTTCTAATTACCCTCCAATCAAATTACAAACTAGTAATATGACTTTCTAACCATTTTGACTAATTGAGGACCAATTTTCAAATAATTGCATAAATGTTGATTAACCTTGTTTAAGGCTAATTAACCCAAATCAAGAGCTTAAGTGGATTTTATATGAGAGTTGTTGAATATTTCTTTTTGAAAATTGATTCCTATTATCTACATCATTAGGTGACATCATTTCTTGGGAAGACATCCCTAGGCCATAAATGTCACAAATATCAAGATTATGGGTCACCCATGCCTAGTTAATGTCTCCCATGCCTCTTCAATGCCCATTCTTCCAAGGTCACGATGAAGATAATTATGGATTTAATTCTAAATATTAGGATTATCCACAACCACGCATCTTCATCTCAAGATGGATGATTCAGGTTGATCCTGACCAATCTCAAAAATTTATAAATAAAGAGGCCATGAACATCATTTCTAAGCTATTTTGGTGCAAGGTTATTATGCTCAAATATCTTCAAAGCTTGAATATTACAAAGTTATAATGCTAAATTATTTCCACAAAGCTTCATTGATAGGCTAGTTTAGTGATTTACAATCAAGAGCCTAGGTTTTATGGAGTGTTCTTGAGGTATTGGAGGAGTTTACCACCATTGTTGACAAAGACAAGGATGCTTGATCAAGGGAGAACATATTTTTGAGCCACATGGGTATAGTGAATCCATTTAGGAAGCTAATATGGTGTTACTTTCTTTCATTTGTTTCTTGTTATCCTTTGTAGTTCCCATAGGAATAGATAGGCTTGGTTAGTTAGTTCTTTTTGCATGTTTCATTATTTATGGACTAATGCTTGACTAACTTGCTTATAATCCTCTCTACATCTTGGCACACCTAGTGGGACAAGATGCATCTCACACCTAAATAAGATCACTTTGCAAATCCAAAATATCCATTTGGACCCTTAAAACTCTATAAAATTTATTTTATCACTTTATTTTGCCATTTTTGGTTGCCACAATTTTTACACAGTAAGTGATGTTGGTAGAAATACCAAAATCGGTTACCTACATAATCGATGTCGGCATAAATACCGATATTGATTACCTACTTAACCAACATCAATCAAAAAAATCAACATCGGTTAGGTCTTGGTTAGCCAAAGTAACCATTATCAGTTGTAACAATCGACATTAGTCACTGTGTTTTTCAAAATACACAGACCTGAGAGCTACTTTTTCAAAGTTCATTGTTTCAAGCTAAAAAGAGCTTCAAAGCTAAATAACATGCTGACATTTTTGCTACAGGAACAAGCTTTTACTTTGATAAAAAGATGTTTAAATCACCTCTTGTATGCTTAAAAATCATTTAAGAATGTTTTTTTGGGTTTTTAATAAAGAACTTAGATGTTTTAGTGAATGTTTTCAAAATTTACAACTAAGACCAAGGGGTCAAATGAACACCACCAAACATTTCATTTGGATTTAAAATTGAATGCACTTGTCGATTCTTGTTTGCAATAGTCATTTACTTAGGTTTTATTTAGAAAAAAGAGGAATGTTGCATGTATGCTCTTCCATTTATCCCCTATAGGTAACCCTTGGAATCAAAAGAACCATTCCTATTACAAATAGCCTAGTCCAAGGCTTAAAAAGAATGTCACCTAAAGCACTCCCCATAAACTCGCCAAAGTTTGGGTGATCTTGACAATGACCCTAAAGTCTTTATATTTTATGTTTTCTTTATTTTCATGCTTAGCTTGCAAGGGGGATGTCATTACCTCCCACAAGATCTCTAGGGAAGCTTTGACTCAGGGTTTCACCTCTTGGCATTGACTTCATTTGAATCCTTTAGAGTTGCACATGGGACGTATCTACATTTGGACATCACACTACACTGAGTGAACAATAGGATGTAGTGGTTGTAAAAAGGACTAGACCTTTTTACAACTAGTTAATATCATGTTCACCCAATTCCTATGCTTTTCTTTTTCATCGTTTGATGTGAAAGCCATTGTGTAATTGATTCCCCTAGAATGATCAAAGCCTTGCTAGTTTAGTAGACCCCACTTTGCCATACCTTGTCAGTTTAGACTTAAGATATTTGTTTTCTGTCATTAGCTTACTTGGTCTTGATTTGTGTCTAAATCTTCTTGTTAACTCAATGAACTTAACCAAAACATATTGTCCTCAATTTTATTGAGCAAGGGAGGCATTATGTTGTCCAAATGGAAAATTCAACTTTTCCTTGTTCAATTTGTTATCAAAAGATTTGTGTCATGACATCCAATTTGGCACAGTTATGCTATGCAATTGAGTCTAAATATTTTACCCAATTTGTTTAAATCCTTCATTTATAATTCACATTCGAAATTGAACCTTTATAAGTTCTAAGGGTTAGTGCATCAAAGTGAGTTCACCATTTGTGCACTAAGCTTGTTTAAACTTGGGTTCAATTTTATATTTGGATTGAAGGTCATTTATTAAGACTCAAAATCACATTATCATCTTGGTTGACTCAAGTTATCTTACATATCACTCATGCTTTAGGTCTTAGAACATATTTTATCCTACTAAAATCATGTAGTTATGTTCTGTTGCCTATTTGGTCCTAGATTTATACTTAGTGATTCACGTATGTTTTTACATCTTGAGTTGCTTAGTCCATTTTCCCTTCTTCATAATTTGGAGATATTTCCTCTAAACTTTTAGGGTCAACTTGTCAAAGTTGAGGCTAGATTTTGTAGTGTGGGTGTATCACAAAGATCTACGCTTTGGTGTACTAGTTTTCACCTTGGGTATTTGAGTTACCTTACTCTCTTTTGATCTATATGATTTCAAATTTACTAAAGGTTGAGTAAACTCATGAACTAAATCTTCTAAATTGTGCATGGTTTCAAAACCACGCTCTTTTATAGTCTCATTGGTACCTTGGTTATTTTTTTAAAAGAGAGGCAAAGCATACTTTGATTGGTTGATGAACATTGGTCCAAAGTTAGTCAAACACACAAAATAGCTCTTTTTAGACATGACTCAAAGGCTCACTCATAGTGGGGCCTCTTATGGCCTTAGTTATGAGGATGAGAAATTTTATGATGGTCAAGATAACCCCATTGTTTTTTATGATATCCCTAAAATAGTAGGATTTGAAGATGATTACAATGAATATCAACCCCAAGAAGATCAAGATGAAGCCATTCTTAGATTGATAAAATCAAGTGCTATACTACCTTCTGACTGTCCTATATAACAATTTCATACCTTAGTTAGATAAGGATAAAAATGATGGCAAGAGCAAGATTTTTCATAGATAGACATACCTTCTTCCTCTAACAAAGGAAAGGAAATATGAATAGAGTCAAAAACCATAAATCTGGATCTTCTAGCTAAGATCAAGATAATAAGTCAATGATATGCTGATCAACTTGTCATAGACTTAACTGACTCCCTAGTTACCATTTCAATTCACAATAATGCTTAGAAAGAACACGAAGATATGGTGGAAAGAATGCAACAAGTATTGGATGAGAACATTACCATAGTGGATCAAGATAATCTAAACGAATAGTTAAAGTCAAAAGAGACCTTAAAAGATGTTCCATTTGACACAAAACATAAATTATTCAATCATCAAGAACCTCTTGTTACTTTACAAACTCAAAAACCCAAACATTCATTTCTAATTGAGGAAATCCCTCAAGACAATTTGGCTATTTTTTTCAACTAACCCAAAGATTGGTAAATAAACATAGAAATTTCCAAAATCAACAAAATCTGAAACAACTAGATTCAAAGAATGTTTTACAATCCAAGAATCAATGACCTATATTCTCAACTAAAGTAGAAAATCAGAACCAAATCATGGATCAAAAGGTATATGCTCCCTATAGATCCACACAAAACTAGGGGCACATTCCACCCCAATAGCAACAAAACTAGGGGAACATTCCACCCTAACAGTAAAAAAACTAGGGGCACATTCCACCCCAACAAAAAAATTAGGGGCACATTCCACCCCAAAAATAAAAAAATTAGGGGCACATTCTACCCCAACAATAGCAAAATCAGGGGCACATTCCACCCCAACAACAATAAAACTAGGGGCACATTCCACCCCAACAACAACAATACCAGGGGCACATTCTACCCCAATAACAACAAAACCAAAGGCACATTCCACCCCAAAAATGACAAAACCAGGGGTACATTCCACCCCAACAACATCTTATCTAATCCACAAATGAACAAAACATTCAAGAATGGAATTCCATGAAGGAACTATCCAAAGATTGGAGATGAATAATAGAGTCAAAAAAATACAAATTTGATGAGATATGCCCATATCCATTTGATTTATCTATTATCCAAAACCCCTTTCCTCCTCATTTTGAGGCACCCAAATTTGAAAAGTATAAAGTAAAATGAGATCCATGTGAACACATACAAGCATTCTTCATCTTGTGTCAAAAGGTTGCTTATACTAGTGAGCACTTACTATGACTATTTTCATGAAGTTTAGCGAGACAAGCTCTTGATTACTTAATTAAACTACCCAAGGGATCAATTGCATATTGGAGTGACTTATCATAAAAGCTTGTTAACCATTTTTCATACAACATAGAACATGAATTGACCATTTTTGACTTATGCAAAGCCAAACAACATGATGGAAAAAGTTTTGTTGCATATCTACAAAGGTGGAGAGCATTGGCAGGCTACCTTCAACATAATTTACCAGACAAATAGTTGGTTGATATCTTTGCACAAAATTTGCATCCTAAATTTGTGCATAATCTATGATTAGATTGTGCTAACTCATTTGTAGAAATTATTGAAAAAGGAGTGTAGATTGAGAAGGCTCTTATTGCTAGGGGCCTTATTAAGATCTTTGAACAAGGACAAGCATCTAATCAGACTAAATAACCAGCTCCTCATATAGTTACATAAGATAAGTCTAAGGGCTTTCACAAAAATAAGAACATGGTTGGAAATGGGGTGACAAAAACAAGACATTTACAAACAGTAAAAGCTATGCCTCCTCCAAATATACAATTAAGTCCCTCAAATCCACTACCTACTTTGTAAAGACAACCTCCACAAAGGATGTTTCATAAAAATTTTAGAGTCTTTATCAAGCTAGGAAAATTGATTGAAACAGTGTTATAAAAGCTCATTGTAGCTAATTTAATTATATGGCCAGTATCAAGGCCATTTCTTCAAGATCAACCAAAACTAGACTAGTATAAAGAGAATGAATGGTGTAACTTTCATCATGTTGCTGGTCATGGTGCATATTATTGTGTTCAATTACAACATATTATTGAGTACTTCATTGAAAATGGTGAGCTAAAAATTAATTTGGCCCCTAATCAGGACACAAATCAGGATATGGAAATCTACAAAGACCCCTTTCCTCGACATGATCCACCACCACCAAGAAATAATTAAAATGGTCACAATCAAGGACAGAGGTAGAATTAGAACCAACAAGGTTAGAATCATAATAAGCATACTCGAGATCATGATCCCCACACTAATAATGTGGTTTATAATAATGTACCTTATGACTATAATAACACTTTGGGATGCATTTTTACAACCCACATTACCACTATTACTATGATTCCATGTGGATAATCTTGTGTTACTCATAACACAAGACCCATCATTATTGGGTTAGCACCCTCTCACCCTAGTAATACCATGTCAATTTTGCATCATCATGTTGCTATTCTATTTGCACAGGTTACTAATCCTAAATAATAGTACCATTCTTCTAAAGGCTCCTCACTGACCCAAAATTATAGCAATACTGTTAATCACCCATGAATCACCATCCAAGGCCCTTTGCCTCACTCTTCTAATTATAATGACTCCTTGCCACCTCTAGGTTGTGCAGTCACAACTAGACACCCACGAGTTACCATTCAAGGCCCTTTGCCCACTTCTTTTCATAAACCCAATGGGATTATTGTGCCAATGATTCCAAAGCTAAATACTATCCCAACAAAGACCAAACTAGTTCAATCCACAATTAAAAAGCCTTATAGTATAACAGATCAATTAGATAAAACCCCTACACAAATTTCCATATTAGAACTCTTGCAGACATTTGATGTCCATAGAACCATCTTCAACAAACTTTTACAAGAGTCTATTATGCCTTATGATATAAACCTTAATCAATTTCAGAACCTAGTTGGACATTTGTCTTCATTGCAACAAATCACCTTTGATCAAAAGGACATGTCCACCCTTGGTCCAAACCACAATAACCCACTATACATTGAGATAATCATTGAAGATCACAAGATCAAGTAGGTTCTTATAGATATTGGTTCAAGGATGAACATCATATCTCTTAAATTAGTGTGATTATTGGGTTACATGGACAAAGACATTCAACCAGAGACTATTACAATCAAGGCTTACAACAATGCCGAGAGGGAGTCATCTGGTGCAATTTGGTTTCCAATCATGGTTGGGGCTATTTATCATCACACATTATTCCATATTGTGGATATTGAGCCTCCTTATAACATACTTCTTGGTCATCTATGGATCCATGAAGTATAAGTAGTTCCATCTACTCTGCACCAATTCCTTAAGTTTCCCCATGATGGGATCACGGTTACTATTCTTGCTGATCAACAACCATACCAATACTACAAACATCTTGAGGTGGAGTTTCTTAATTATAACTATTGACCAGGTTTTGAATTCATTACAAAGAAGAACAAAGCCATCATTTCTCATCCATATCCATCTAATTATATAGACCTTGGTGATCTAGCCTCCACTTCAACTGATCCATTTCCTACAGCTCTAGCCAAGTAAGTTATTATTAAAGATGCTGGAATTTTCATGTATCATCTAAAGGACATCCTCCATATTACAAAATTACCAAAACCCCTAAAACATTTGGTAAGCCTAAAACTTCCCAAACTCCTAATAGACCTGATCAGATTTGGCAACCAAAGAAGAAGCAACCAAAACCTCATGTGGTTTTTATACCTACAATTACACTAAAGAAAGATCAAGAGGCTTTTACTGAGGGAGATTGGTTATATTTTGAGGGCCTTGCAGATTGTTTTTAGAATCCAAATTATCCTATCATTAACAAGATAATAGATCATCTTGACTATAAAGGGAAAGGCCTTGGCCCATAGGTGCAAGGAATTTTAGAGCCCTTATCAGTTGGAGTTGTCAATGGGAATCATGGTCTCATATTTCAAACACTAGAGGATGACCTCATAACATTTAGTAGTGACTCTTCTGAAGTGACTGTTAACAAGACTCATAGTAGTGATACAATATCCCATTATAGCCTTTTTAATGAGCTTGTTGATTCATATTTATTTGATTCAAATGCCATATTGACCATAACACATATTGGAGCTTCCCATCCTAAAGCAAAAAACCCATCCTAGTGGTGCTTCCCTTCTTGAAGTAGGACATTATATCTTTACCATTGGTGTTTCCCATCCTGAATCAAATCCTCACTGTAACCTCACCTTTGCCATCCTAAAATCATAGATTGGGATCATCAAAATTTGGTCATATGCCTCGATGAGTTTCAAAATGAAGAATCAATTACAGAATACATGAGCCTATGAGATGCATTCCCTATTGGTGATCATAAGCAGGGTTTTGATTTTTCATTTAATTCTTCTACCTACTTTGGAGAGTAGGTAAGCTTTAATGGTCATAATAAAGAACAAACATTGAGATCTTCAGGTGAAAACCTCTTTGAGACACTTGTTGATCAGGTAAAAAGTAAACAAAAAGATAATCCTTTGAGTGAAAACCTATTTTAGGCACTCCTAGGTGGGAAATTTCACTCATCCCCTCAGGCCGTAGAAATTCCATCTAGCCCAAGTTCCATAGCTAGTACAAAAATATCTTCAAAAAAACATCAAATATTTGAGCATCTTGCTCTTGAGTTTCTAGAGGTATTTGCCAATTGGCCTTTACCTAATAAGGTATATTTTGATTCTTCATATTATCTAGATATTTGGGAGGAACAACAAGAAGATATAGCAAAAGAAGATGATCATGACCATACATTGTCTATAATTCTAGAAGATGGATCCACACTCCTTATGGAGAGCACAACATAATTGAATTTGGGAACCCATGAGGATCCCAAAAATCTTTATCTTGGAGCTTCCCTTATTGAAGTAGAATGTGAACATATTATATCCATTCTTAAGGATTATATAGACATCTTTACATGGGCATATTATGACATGCCAGTCTTGGATTCATATTTAGTTGTGCATTATCTAGTTGTTCACCTTGATGGTAAACTAATCAAGCAAAATTTAAGAAAGATGCATCCAGACATTGCCCTATTAGTTAAGGTATAGTTAGAAAATTTGTTAGGAGACAATTTTATCAGACCATTGGACTAGTCTGAATGGATTTCTAACATAGTGCTAGTAAGTAAAAAGGCCCCCAGCATATGTGTTTTTACTAAATTTCATGATATTAACAAAGCATGCCCTAAAGATTATTTTCCCCTACCCAACATCAACATGATTATTGACTCAACTGCTAGGTATGAGATGTTATCCTTAATGAATGGATTTTATAGTTACAATCAGATCAAGATAGCCCCTGAAAATTAGCATAAGACCATGTTTACCACTTTATAGGGGAAATTTTGTTATCAAGTCATGCCATTTGGTGTGAAGAATGTTGGAGACATATATCAACATGTAATGACTATCATGTTCCATGACATGCTGCATGACATTATCAAGGACTATGTTGATGCTATACTAGTAAAATCAAGAACAAGAGTGGGACACCCTGGCATTCTACAAAGAATATTTGAAAGGCTTCATGCATATAAAGTCCATTTGAATCTTAAGAAATGTGTCTTTGGAGTCACATCAATAAAATTACTAGGGTTCATTGTATCACAACAAGGGATTGAATTTGACCCTATAAAGGTCACTGCTATTATGGAAATGCCTCCAACAAACAATCTTAAATAGTTGTGAGGTCTACAAGGTAAGATTCAGTCTATACGTAGGTTCATTTCTCAACTAGAAAATAAGTGCCACCCATTTACCCATCTCTTAAATAAGGGGGTAACATTTTGGTGGGATGATGATTGTCAGATAGCATTTTTAAATCTTAAAACATACTTGGCCAATCCACTAGTTTTATGACCTCTGACACAAGGAAGGCCACTGCTTCTTTATATATCAGCTATAGAACATGCACTAGGGGCACTTTTGTCTTAGCATGATGATCATGGTAAAGAACATGCACTTTATTATTTAAGCCACACATTGGTAGCCTATGAACATAATTATATGCCTATTGAAAAGGCATGCTTAGCTATGGTGTTCACCACTCAAAAATTGTGACATTATATGCTAAATAAAAAAATTATTGTTATCACCAAGGTAGATCCTCTCAAGTTCCTCTTACCTAAAACATCTCTCCATGAACACATGGCTCAATGGATTATACTCCTCAGTGAGTTTGATATCAAGTAAGAGAATCAAAAGGCAATCAAAGTATAGATTCTTGTGGACCAACTTGTAGAAGCTCCTATTACTCCCACTCAACCTCTCAACTTTGACCTTCCAGATGATTCTATCATGATGATATAACAAGCATCACAAGAACTTGAACAATGGACACTATTTTGATGATCCCCTTCACATCCCAAGGATCTGGAGTTGGCATATTTTTGATCATCCCATAGGGGGATTTGATCCCCAAAGCATTCTATATACAATTTTAGTGTATAAACAATATGGCCACATATGAAGCATTAGTTTCAGGGCTCTATCTTGCCATACAATGGGATATTCAAAGCTTAAAGGTTTATGGAGATTCATAGCTAATCATAAATTAGACAACTGATCAGTATCAGAAAAGAGATGATAAGCTTGTTCCTTACAAGCAAGTTGTCGATAACCTTAAAACACATTTTAAATCTTTGTAGTTTGAGCAAGTTCTATGAGTCAAAAATAGATCTATCGATACCATGGCAACAATTGGTTCCATGATTCAAATGCATTATAGTGCCAAAGAATATTAGTTCTTGATAGAAAATGTTATTCAATCGGCACATATTTTATTAGATTTAGAGAGGATATGTACCATTACTGATCCTAATCTCTCACCTGAGTTACTATGGTATCAATATTTTTATAACTATTTCCATATCCATGTATTTTTTACCAACCTTTCTAATAACCAAAAAAAAACTTTTCCTTCATCACTTAACACATTATATCCTCTTTGGAAACATGATTTATCAAAAAGGCTATGATGGAACACTTCTTCATTATTTATCTTTAGGAGAATCCAAGCTGGCACTAAGGGAGGTTCATGAAGAAATATGTGGGGCCCATACCATTAATGTAGTCCTAGAAAAGAAACTTCTTAGAACATGCTATTATTGGCCTAAAATGGAGATAGATGCTTGTGATTATGTAAATAAGTGTGTTCCTTGTTAGCAACATGGAAATTTGATACATTCACCTTCCTTACCATTGTAACTGATTACAACACCATGGCCATTCTCAACATGAGGTCTTGATCTCATTGGGAAAATTAACCCAACATCTTCAGATGGCCATAAGCACATTTTGACTACAACTGAGTACTTTACCAAGTGGACTGAGGCTATTCCTCTCACTTATGTTACCAAGAAATAAATAGCCAAATTTATTCATTACCATATCATCTGTCGATATGGCATTTCAACTCGTATTATATCTACTAATGGTGGATCCTTTGTAAACCAAGATGTGAAAGCTCTTTGTGAAAAATTGAAGATGAAGCAAAAGAAACCCACTCCATATAAATTGCAAAGAAATAGATAAGCTAAGGCATCAAATAAAACCATTCTATCCATCATAAAAAAGATTATTAATGATGCTAGCTGTAATTGGCACTTGCAACTCTTTCCTACCCTCCGGGATTATAAAACCAATCATCATAACCCAACTAGAGCTAATCCATACTCCCTTATTTTTGGAATTGAATCTATCATCCTGATCAAGATTGAGATCCCATCATTAAGAATATCACTGAAGCACATTGAAGATGATGAAGACTATAAAGCCTCATGGCTGCAAGAATAGAACTTCTTGATGGTAAGCATTGGTTGCCCTAGAAAAATTGTAGGCCTATCAGAATAGATTGTAGAGAAGTTATAACAAATGAATTCTCCCTAAAAAATTTGAGATTGGTGACTTAGTTTTGAAAGAGAACCAGAAGAACACAAATGTTAAACCCAAAAAGAAAGGCAAATTTTAGCCTAATTGGTTAGGACCATATATTATCATAGTGAACTATGGATCAGGAGCATATCGATTGGCTAAACCTAATGGTGAAGAAATTTTAGAGCCCATGAACATCATACACCTTAAAAGATTCTACGCATGAATAACTTTGAACCATTGTCTACAAGATCCCTAACTTCGGGGCAACTTGTGATGTCATAATTTTATCCCATCCTTTTATCTTACCTTGAACAATTTTTATACTACCCTGGTCCACTTTTCATGAATCTTGAGAGTAAAGGCTTTAAACTCTTGGCACTCTAAGCACATTATTCATCCCATTCTAGATTGCTCTCTTCGAGAGGCATATTCTTTGTTTTGTCTAGGATATGTTATAATCTTGAACACTTTTTTTCCCTTGACCAATTTTGATCTTGATTATGTCTCATGAGCATTATGAACATCTTCAGTAGTAGTTCTACAAAGCAGCTCAGCTAGGACAATCTTGTGTAGTTTTTTATAGGTGAACAACCACATCTTAGTACAAATATCTATTGCTTTCTTATTTTATCAAGAACCTCACTCTCACTAATTTATGAGCATGGGTTGTTGTAGTTTATTTATCTATCTTATTAGAACCTCTACTCTTAGGATGTTCATCTGCTCGACTAGATGGTCCCACTTTGTGCATATTTTATCCCAAAACACCAAAAACATTAGAACATGATCCACAAAATAACAAAAACATTATCTCACGCTTCTATACATTTATACATTCCCATTCCACCATGCTACGCTCTTTCCATTTTGTAAGAATAAAAACATAAGCTCATTTCACCTTGTCCCATGCACTTGTCATTTTTCAAGATCATTCTTTCTCATCCCATCAGATTCTTCCATTTTTTATATAACAATTAATCATACTAGTCTGATCATCATTTTTCTTCTATCCCATTTCCTGAGAGAACTACATTTGGCCTGAAGTTCATGTTAGAACATGCATCCATGGAACTATATAGGCAACGTCCACTTATCTTATACATCTGGAGTCAGCTCGACCAACCCCTTCCTTTTCTTCTCTTCCCTCATTTCTTCTGCCATTGTTCCTCTTTAATTAGTGAACAATTTTCATGTCATTTTTCTTTGTTATGATGTGGTGGAAAGTAACGCCTCTACTACACATGCATGAACATTTGTCTTTAAACTACACTAACTTGGTTTTTGTTTATGTGTGTTTATTTAAGTTTCCTTGGTGTTTTGTTGTGTTTTCTTGGTGTTTTGTTGTGCTTTCATACCTCTCCTTTTATTTATTCTCTTTTTATCCTTTTCTCTTTTATTTATTTGATTGTTGTTGGTGTCTTGTTTTTTTGTTTGATTTTTCTTTTCTCTTTTGTGTTCAAGAATACCTTGATGGTTCACATAGATCTTGATTATTCATATCCTGGTCTCATGTCATTAAGACATTCTTTCCTTTTATTTTTTTAATTTTTTTTCCTACTTAAGATCATATCTTGATTTCAAGTTAGGTTCATTTATGTTTATCTTTTTCTTTGTCTTTGTTAATTTATTTAAATGTAAATCATTGTAACTTTGGTTTTGGTCATTGTTTTACCATTATCCTTAGTTATAGATATTCACATTTGAACTTGCTCAGTACAATTAGAATTTTATGTCATTCTAAGTTATTCATACTTATGATGCCTAATTTATTTTTTTATAACAATCACTTTGTGCTTAGGTCTCAACATCTTAATGTCAACATCAGCTCTGATGAATGATTCTCAAGAACACTTTGCAAAACCTAGGCTCATGATATGGAAATAGGGTTCTAGGTAGCATGCATTTTAGGCTTCTTTGTCTATACTTAGACGTGAATCTCTTTGCATACATTATAATTCTAATCAATTCTTAGTCATTTTTCATCATTCCTCATTCCATTGTCTTCCAAACTTGGGTGAACTACATTGGCTTGAAGTTCATGTTGGAACATGATTCTATGGAACTATATAAGTGCACTCAATTTTTATTAAGGTCAGCTTAGCTTCTCCATTCTTCTTTTCATCTCTCTCATTACTTTGTGCATTCTCATATGCTTGGTTTTATATGTCTTTCTAAGTCATTACACCATCGCATGTACATTTACGCCCACTTGCTTTAACATATATTTTTGATTATATCCTTGAGCTATTTTTGCTTGCCAATTACCCATGCTATGGCACAACATCTAAACACCATCTGAATCAAATTAGCTCTACAAGGGTAAATAATTATTTATTCTTTATCAATGATCAAGATTAACCCTACTGGGGTAAAACTATTTTATCACAATCAAATCTATTCTACTGGAGTACTTATTATATTCTCTTTGGAGACCCTATTCTAGTGGTTCTTCCCTTTTTAAAGTAGGACGTTCTCTATTTTACTCTAATTCCAATCTCTCCATATTAAATCCCATGATGGTAATATTTTAGTGTGCAACTTGTCTCGAGATTAATTAATGCCATAAGCACGTAGCTTGTACTCTCAAATTAGGTATGTTTATAGTGTGTCCCTTACATTTATGGATTGTATCTTTCCCATTCCCCCTATCTTTGGGGCCTATTATACCTCTAATTATATTTTTATCATTGATGGTAATAACGTGTGCAAGCATTAGCTCATCTAGATGTGATCTATTCCATGGGTTAATCTCTCACTTTCTCTCTCTTTTTGAGAGTCCATCCTTCTCTTTCATCCTAGTATGTCCTCTCGAGGGGGCATCATGGGTATGTTCCAATTTATTCTTGACAACTCTTTTATTTTAAAATATGTTGCTTTTCTTGAATATCTCACTACACCTTCTCAAATAGGATTAAAATGTAGACATCCAATTCCTAACACCATTTGTGTTGAAATTGTCAATCTTACTCAAATTGCACTCAAATGCACATTTTAATTCAAAATCCATAAAATTCCCTAAATGGTTTGAACTTGTCACTTATAAGTGCCAATTTTGGTCAAAGTATCCCTAAATATGGTAATGCATTTTATGGGCCAAGTAACTTTCATCAGATCATTTTGAGCCAAAATGATAATTTTGCCATTTAGTGCTCTAGTTCACTTTTTTCTTCTAAATCATTGGTACACATCACGTACCTTTGTTATTTGTTGTTGGCAAAATCCTGAATGGGAATATAGCTCCAATTAATCTAACATCACCTTCTAATTCCCCTCCAGTCAAATTTTGAACCAATAATATGACTTTCTGACCATTTTGATTAATTGAGGACCAATTTTTGAATAATTGCACAAATGTTAATTAACCTTGTTTAAGGCTAATTAACCAAAATCAAGAGCTTAAGTGGATTTTCTATGAGATTTGTTGAATATTTCTTTTTGAAAATTGATTCCCATTATCTGCATCATTAGGTGACATCATTTCTTGGGAAGACATCCCTAGGCCATAAATGCCACAAATATCAAGATTATGGGTGACCCATGCCTAATTAATGCCTCCCAAACCTCTTTAATGCCCATTCTTCCAAGGTCATGATGAAGATAATTATGGATTTAATTCCAAATATTAGGATTATCCTCAACCACATATCTTCATCTCAATATGGATGGTTCAGGTTGATCCTGACCAATCTCAAAAATCCATAAATAGAGAGGATATGAACATCATTTCTAAGCTATTTTAGTGCAAGGTTATTATGCTCAAATATCTTCAAAGCTTAAATATTTCAAAGTTATAATTCTAAATTATTTCCATAAAGCTTCATTGATAGGCTAGTTTAATGATTTACAATCAAGAGATTAGGTTTTATGGAGTGTTCTTGAGGCATTAGAGGAGCTTACCACCATTGTTGACAAAGAAAGGAATGCTTGATCAAGGGAGAACATGTTTTTGAGCCACATGGGTATGGTGAATCCATTTGGGAAGGTAATATGGTGTTTCTTTCTTTCATTTGTTTCTTTCTATCCTTTGTAATTCTCATAGGAAAAGATAGGCTTGGTTAGTTAGTTCTTTATGCATGTTTCATTATTTATGGACTAATGCTTGACTAAATTACTTTTTAATCCTCTCTACAAGTAGAATAAATCCAACTCCATGCTTCTCATGAGGCTTTTGGGTTTCAATCAATGTCAATATGTGTGGCCCATGCTCATATTTCCCTAAGCTAAATGCTTTCTAGGCACACCTATGGAGGTATACCATGGAAAATTTTGAGTTGTCCAAGTAGGAAAATGTAGATGTGAATGGTTGAGGTGAAGAGGGGATGGTAGTGGCATTAAGGGGCTTGTTAATTCCTCCATAAATAAAGTGGGTTTGATATCTCAAAGGCCCTAAGGGAGTAATGGCTCCAAGGTTGGGGTCATAACCTAGTTGATGATTGATTTTCTCATACTCTTGGGGAGTAAGGAAAGAATCAAGGGTAAAGAGTCAGTATTATTCAAGGGTGAGGTGTTGGAAGGTAGATTCTAAGGGTTCTGTGGTTGGTATTTGGTCAGTGGAAAAAGATGAACTGGTATATGCCTTCATTGAAGGAGAGGCGATGGTTTTGGTGTCCATAGGTGAGGGCTTAGTGATTGATGCTTGGGGTGGTTTGGTCAGTGTTAGGAGGACATCATTAGGCCGATAGGTCATGTTTCATGATTCAAATGGGCTGGGGTTGGCTTGTGTGGTAACAACTTGACCTTCATACTTGAATTTGACACAATGGTGAAGGGTGGTAGGTATGCAAACCATGGCCTAGATCTAAGGTCTCCCTAGTAAAACATTGTACTAGAATTCACCTTTGACAACATAGAAAATTTTAGGGAGTGTACATGGTCCCAGTCAAATATGGAGGACAATGGTTCCCAAAGTAATGGTCATGGTGTTGTTAAAGGATCAAATCACAACTGATGTTTAGGACATGACATTGTCTAGTAATTTGAGTTAGTTATAGGCATGGAAAGAGATGATGTTGATGTTGGATCTCCCATTGATCATAACCCTTTTGATGTAGGTTTAGTTGATGTGGGTTGTAATGAAAAGATGGTGATCTGAGTCCTTAAAGGTAACAAGGGTAGAGAGTTGGAGAGAGCCTATGAAGGCGTCTATAGTTTTGGTGAAATTGTTTAAGAATGACCCTTCTAATATATTCAAAGGGGTTAGCCTCTAGGGTACTCAAGATGGTAACTTTGGGCTTAGTTGAAGATGTGGAGGTTTAGAACTGGTGTGGTTAAGGATGAGGTGGAGGTATGTCCATGAAATGGATACTTTGGATTTCACTTTATCCTTTTGTTATGATCATGTAACCATATTTATGTTATGGATAGAGGGGTAAGGTGTGATGGGGGTTGGGTAGACCCCTCATCAGTCTGAGGTAAGAGTGGGGGATTAGGAATGCATTGGTGACTGGCTATTGTACATTGAGGTGGAAGAATAGATGGGAGGTCACCTACTAAAATATTATCCTCATGATAAAGTTTATAGATAATTTCTTGAAGAGCTTTACAATTCTCCATGTCATGACCAGGTGCCCTATGATAGGAGTAAATTTATTGGTCATTATACTAAGCCGGCTTCAAACTGAGAGGATCAAAAGGTCTAATAGGAGGTGATGTGAGGTAGGAAGCCTACAATAATATTTTAAGAATGGTCATATATGATTTTGATAGGGGTAAGGAAGGTTTATGGGTCATGAATTTGATTGATAAGATGGGCCTATTGGTGGAAACATGTTTGGTGGGAGAAATTTTGGATAAGGTCGTGTTTCTAGTTGATGATTTTAGTCTGGGCATATTAGTAGTTGGGGTGGTTGAGTTAGATTGTCTAACCATTGGAAATATAGGAAGGACTAGTATACCAAAAAATAGGTGGGTAGGCATAATCAATGGTAGTGGATGAAATATGTTAAAATGTGGTTAATTTTTAGTCATAGTGTAAGGGTGAGGCCCTAAGATAGAAGGAAAGGTAGAGGGAGGTAGATTCTTAGTCATGCAATTATTTAGTGGTTTTGTCCCCTTGGTTTGGGTAATGATCTAGGTATAGGTTTGGGTGAGGTTAAGTCTATTTTTAAGGATGGGTAAACCAAACTCTGAGTAGGGAAGGTGTCAAGAGTTTTGGAAGGTTTGGTCAGTGATGTGGTGGTTATTCTAGTTGACTAAGAAAGTTAAGGGTTGGTAGAAGTTTTGATAAGTTTAAGAGGTGGTGGGGAGATGATGGATTGGCTAGTTAGAGGCATGCTAGAAGGTTTGGGTTTGTTGATGTAGGGAAGCCCTAACTATTTCCAAAAAATGGTTTAATCCATGTCTAATTTTAAGGTAAATTCCAATTTTTGTACTAAGGTAGAGAAGGGTTTGCATATCAGGTTTGACCCTTGGGTAGTGGATGCAAAGGATAAACTCATGGGTTAGGGGGAATGGATGTTAGTTTGGATAATTTATTTTAGTGAGGGATGTAAGGTTGGGATAGGTAATTCTCCCACAAAAGGTTATGGTGGTAAGACCTCTTCTCTGGGGTTGATGTCCATAGGAGTAGCTAGGGGAGGTGATGAGTTGAGGATGGTTGTTTGCTCAAGTATGATAGTAAAAGTGGCCTTTGATGGTCCCAAAGCCTCTATGAGTGAAGCTAAGGAGAAGGGAACCTCCTCAGTTTGGGTTTTCAAAGGAGGGGAAGGTAACTCCTCCACCTTGATAGATGAGATGGGGGAGGAACAAATAGATGGGATGATCGAGTCTTCATGGATGAGTGTGTCGAGGACCATATTAACTATGTGGGCATCATGAGAACATCTGGCCTATATGTCCTTAGTTTTGATAGGGGCATGGTTGGGAAAAGGTTTTCTAAAGATGTCAAGGGATTGATTTTGAGGGGCATTAGGATTAACTAATATGAGTTCCCCCTTGTCGATAATGCTCTGAACAATATTCTTCAAAGTATTACAGCGACTGACATCATGTCCATTAACCTGATGAAAATAACAAAGGTCATTCTCATTCTACCAAGTAGGTGCTTGATGAGAGGAATCAAACTGTGGAAGAGGTTTGATGGGGGGAAGTTGTATGAGGTTAGCTTTTAGTAGTTTCTCTAGAACTGAGGCATAAGATCTCCAAGTGGAGTAAACTACTTTTGGTTATTTTGTCTTGGGTTAATTGTGCTTTGGTTGGAGGGAATGGGATAATTTTGTGGATTTACATTAGGTAGAGGGGTGGTTTTAAGGATAAATGCATTCACAATCCCCTTGTTCTTGGTTCCAGTGTTGGCTTCATTACCTGGTTTTGAAGAAAAGGTTTCATTGGTCTTGAAGGTAGAGTTATTATTTTATAACTTTAGTTTTACCTCATCTATGGCTTAATTTTATAGCTTACGTTCCATGTTAAAATCTTCATCAAAAGTTCAGAAGCTTTAGACATGCAGTGTAGAAGATATGTGTTTGGTGCAGGCTCAAGAAAAAATCTATATAAGTTTGGGTTAAGTCAAGGAGAATGAAAGTTGATTTGTCAAGCTTCTCCAACAAGTGATGAAATTGGTAATAGACTCATCAATGAATTATCTAATATAATAGAGATTGGTGATAGAGACTTTCTTGGAGATGTTAATGAAAAAATGACCCAAGAAGACTTGGGCTAGTTGGGTGAAAGAAAATATTGAATGTTTGGTAATGGCACTATATTAGTCAAGTGCCAGGCTAGATAAAGATAGGGAAATTTTGAAGGAGAAGGGAATCATCATAAGCAATTATGTAACATACATGTCTAAAATCCCTAAGGTGTTGTTGGGGGTCTTCCTTGCTCTAAAATTTGGTAAATTTTGGAAGCTCCTATTGAGGAGGGTAAGGTCTAATGGGGATAGAGGGATGAATAGGTTTATTACAAATATGATCATAGGATGAGATGTTATGAGCCCCTAAAATATATGACTCAAGGTTGGTCATCTTGTCCATGAGCATTTTCATTAGATCAGTTTGAGGGGTTAGACCAAGAGGGCTATAAGTTTGATATTGTGGTGGAGGTTGGGTAACATATTGGTAATTATTCAATGGTTGAGAGTTTTTCATATTTTGGAAGGTGGATGCCAAAGGTTGGGTAGGTGTCATATAAAAATAGGTTGATGGTAGTGGTTGGGTAGTGTGTACATACCCTTGTGGGTTAGGGATGTATCCTAGATTGGGTGTAATGGGTAATTGCTAAATAGTCCCTGTGGATTGGGTGTGGGTGGTAGTTGGGATTATAAAAAGAGGGGAGGTAGTGACCCTTGTGCTAGTAGGTGGTGAAGCAGAAGGGATAAGCATGCCTAAGCTTAGCAAAGGGGTATTGACCAATGGGTTGGGTTTGGCAGAGGTAAGGTTGGTGGTATCAGTGGTAGATATTCTAGTAATAAGTGGTGTGATGGGTTAATGGTGGGGTTGTTCCTAAGGTGGAGGAGTCATTGGTAGGGGTGGAAGGTGTAAGGGTAGCGGTTGGTTGGACAAGTTAGTTTTCAGCTATGGTATCAAAGGGGTTAGTAGATGAGGTTGCATAGGTAGTTGAAGGTTAGGTGGTGACTTTGGCAATAGGGATACCTATAATAAGGTGGAATGGCATACCATAAGGAGGATCCTAAGGTGTAGTTGAAATTGGGATATGGTAAGGGGATGTGGTGAGGTAGTATTAAAGGGAAACTAGATTATTGCATAGAAATGTGGTAAAGTCCATGTGTCCTTGGGGGAATACCCAAGGAAAAGTAGGGCTTCGTAATGGATGAGGTGAATATTTTGCCTTGGAGACGTACTCCATAGATGAGGAGGTAGAAAGAGGGAGAGATGAAAAAACTTGAACTCACTAATCAAACAAGAAGAAGACAAGAAAATGATCAAGACAAATCAAGACACACACTATGAAGTATGTTTAAGCCTAGAGGTTAGTTTTAATCTTGTGTTGGCTTATGCCTTAGTTTATGAGAATGTGTGAGAGAGTTTTGGCTTGTAGATCAGGTACTATATAAGTATTCTATGTTTGGTTTTGTGTTGTTTAGGTGCTCAAAATAATCTATATTAGAATCAATACATGGCTTGGTATTGGGGCCTACCCCCTCACTTCACAATCCTGTAGCGATAGGGGTGTCGGGTGCTTAGCCAATATATATTGATATCTAGAGTTTATACTCAACTAGAGAGTTGAGTTGGTTCTCCTCTTGGTAATGAAATCTAAGTAGGATCATTGGGAATGGGTAAATTTACTGCTAGGTGATGAAATCTCAATTAGGCCTTGTCTCAAATTATTTTGATGTTGAATTGATGAAAGTGGTTTGACTAGTGTGTGTAACAAAAGTGGTGCTATGATAAGATTACTGTGATTTAATTCAAAGTGAACCAATGTTAAAAGCAAGAAATGGATGTATTTGATTTTAAGCCCAAAATAAATTTCAATTTCAATTATGAGCAAAAATAGAGAGAGGATCATACAAATGCACAAAAATACAAGTAGAAACTCTAGGTCTCATCATATGTGCCAAAATGTTTCATGTAAATTTTTGCTTCAACTATAAAGAAAGAGAGGAAAGAGACTTGATACAGGTTGTGGTAGAAATACCTAGCTATTTTTACATGCATTGAATCAAAATATTGTGAAGATATCCTCTTTGGCTTGGGAGGATGACTTGTAGATAAGAAATCACTAAAACAACTTGGTCATTAGATAGATAGTTGGGTGGATTTCCTAGCGATAACTAGATCTTAGAAGTGAGAGCTTCCTTAGGGGTTGTCAATCCACACATTTTAAATAATCAAGCTGATAAATCTAGAAATAAATTACTTGCATCAATTAAATAAGATTACTAAAACTAAACACAAGGATGATTGATAAGAAAATAGACTATAATTGATCTAATTAATGATAAAATAATTATTACTAGTGCTAAAAGGCTAAGGTATGCTTCAAAAAATTAAAAAAGGGTTCTAAAAATAGTCAGAGACATAGAAAAATGGATTTGATCAGGGTTAGGTAGGTAAAATTAACTTGCTTGTTTTTCTACCATAGGTGACTATCGACAGTTGTGGTGACCATCAATGGTTATGCCTAATAGTTGGCAATTGAGGCTGACTATCGGTGGTTGACTATGGAATTTTGGATTTGACAAATAGATGAATGATGGGATTCCATCGATGGATTTTGGGTGTTGTAAGAGGTCTAGGGTGATTGATAAATGGAAATAAAGCATGTGAATAATGATAAACAAGCACTTGTCTTACTAGAATTTGATTGGATGGATGGTTGATGTAGTTAGCCTATTGGTGGAATCTAGATTGATTATGATAGAGTAACGGTACTTGAGAGCTTGATTGAGATATGATGATTGGTTGGATCCTAATAAGATGTCTGATAATGCTTGATAATTTTGATGATGATAATGGTTGATTGACTTACAAAAAGAAAACTCCTAAATGGCATGAGCTCCTGATAATTATTGTAGATAGATTTAACCTCCTAGGCCTCTTTCTTTTATAGGAATAAACTAGAGGTGGAAGTCAAGGTGTAACTAGGTCATATAAATATAATTTTCACATGCAAAGAATCACAATACAAATTATACAAGTTTATATTTATAATAGGGTTTATAGAGCTTGCATTCTCTTGGTTAAGAGGAGGATCTTGATCATCGACGGTCAAGGTCTCCCAAGGTTGACAATCGATGGTAAGGGTATATAAGAATAGGGTCCTCAAGGTTAAGGTCATTAATTTGGGTGGAACTAAGTGTGGATTAGTTGGGTTAGGTCAGATAGGTGTAGGTTGGTCCTAAGGGGGTCTAGGGTAGGTCTAGGGGTATGTTCGACATCTAGAAATGTAAGTGTGCATATTTTTTATGTCTACACTATCAACAAGATCTAACTCAACAAATAAACTTTTTCACATAGATTAATAAAAAAATCACTTGAATAATATATAAATGAAATTATAAACATAACCAAGTTATTTTTTCTTCATCATTCATTCTAAAATACCTCAATAACACTCCTACAACATGACCACTCATAATTGTATATAGGCTTCAAAAACACAGTCAATAACACTTGAATTCTCATACCTTCATAGGTGTCTATAATGCATAAAAATGTAATCATATGAAAATATGATACCTATATATCAACATAATATTCTTTGGATTTATCAACTCTAAGCAACAACGCTTAGGAACAACATTTTCACTCATTTACAAAAAGCTTCCTGTAACCTCAAAAACACAATCAACTTATTCAAAGATTAAAACACCTATGTGTGAGATCATATGATATTATAATGGGTTTAGGTGATTATAAAACATTATAATATCATCTTGGTATAATTTTTTTAAGGTTCCATACCAAAAGCTATATCCCAAACCAAACTCACTCTATTGGGTTTCACTGTCTCACCTGAACATGTCATGCCAACTTTTGAGCAACTCTTCCACCCATTAGGATTGATTATGAACCACTCCAAATGAATGGTGAGGAGATAAAAGTTCTCTAAAAATACTCAATAATAAAATTTTCACAAATTACACTTTTTAACCTTTCCCTATCACTTTCTCCTTTTGATTGGTTTTTTTAGTATTTCACCATTAGCCCAGTTTAGTGATAAGTCAACTTGAGTGAAAAAAATGATTAAAAAAAGGATATAAAATGTCCAAATAAAACAATGGACAAAAAATACAAGTCTTGAGCTTCAACCTCTAATTATTTTTATGGTTTAACCTAGTCAACTCTTACTATAATATCAAATATCCTAAAAATAAGGAGTTTCCTATAGCTTCCAATCATTGTCATGACAAACCAAAACCACATGGGAGTACCTGAGTGAGTCATTTAAAATATATAATAATTAAAGTGGCATTAACAAACCATTCTGGGAACTTAAAATCCAAAACTTCATCATTGGTTCTTTGTTAGGGTTTTATGAGGGTTTTGACCACCTTACCTTCTTATCAATCATTACTAAAGGATTTACCCTCAAATCCAAAACCAATTCCATTAAATTAAAGATAGGTACCTTCCCTAAATTTCATGAAATGATTAGGATCTAATGCAAAGGTTGTATGTGCCAATGAACATGAGAAACTTCTTATGAGGTTTGAACACCCCATTCTATGCACACAGTCAACCTTATCATCAATTTTCTTGCTCTCTCCTATAGGTTATGACCTCAAAATTGGTCAAAAATATTATTAAAATCCCTCACACCTATTTCAATGATATAAATTTCTCTAACAGCTTTATAAGTGGTATTGAATCCTCATTAGGCCACACTAGGTCTATATGCACACTTAACCTTAAATTCCATTCCTACTTGGACTAAGAACACAACCTGAAACCTCATGTATTGTTATTAAAAAATCAATCCCATGTCATAAAACACCATATAATTCTCATAAACTATCAACCTTCTTCATGCAAGTCTTATATTTCTCATCTCACTATTATATCAAGTTTGTTCCATCATACTTGGTCTCTCGTGCAAAGAAAAAGCTTGAAACTTGACCTTGAAACTTCATCTAAAGATTTATATACCTTATACATAGTGTAAAATAGATTCTCACATGTTTTACCACTGATTACTCACCTTAAATATCAAACACATTTGTATCATCATCATCATCATCATCATCATCATCATCATCATCATCATCATCATCATCATCATCATCATACTTTTACAAGCCATGATCAAGCTTAATAACTAGTTCATCTCATAGTCCTACTATGCATCATACCATGTTGAGATCTACAAGACACATACATTAGCTCATTAATAAAATTTTGATGTCTAAAATAGATTCTAAAACATCTCCTCATCATTCTGATTTGACTAAGTCTCTTTATACCATATAGATCACTACTCAAGACTGGATTAGCCTTTTTGAATACATAAAACCTCACACTTCCTTTAACATTAATGACCTCAAGCTTATGAACATCAAAGATAACTCTTACCTTGACATCAATGAAAAATTTCAACAATATCCCCCTTTATCATTTATGGTAAACCATAAATGAGATAGTCATTCTCAAGCTTCTCTTAATAGATTAATTCTCTTTCATACTTGAAATATTTCAATAAGAAGCTTCTTCCACAGAATATTTGACCATAAAGAACTTTCTCCCCATTTGAAATTAATGATAAAGAGTCATATATTTTCACAATATAATTCATACATAGTCGACTAATCCTTAGACCTATCTATTCATAGATTTAGTAGGCTCCCTTATTGTTTATACAAACATTTCGTCAAGTTTTCTGAGATACTTGAGTTAGTTCCCCCTAACCCCATATGTTATCTATACCAAACATCAACCGATTACAAATCTATGTTTAATCCTCAAATCAAAGAGCTCACAAGCTCCCCCAATAATTGAACATATTTCATGCTTCTTACTTACAAGATGAGTGCCTCTATGAATCCTAAATCGAGTCACCTTTGTTCTGGAGAACTAGAACATCATAAAATCAAATGATTCCTAGATCTCCATGTCATTACTAGATTGAAATTTATTCATGATCCTATTAGGTTTGAATGTTATTTTGTCTTGACCTCATTAATCTTTGTTTGAACAACATTCTATCTTATTTTATTGACCTTGTTTCCTTGACTATGTTCTGCCATGGCAAATAGTCCACTTGAACTTTAGACTGGTTATCAACCTTAGTCACATTGGGTTTCCACTAACTATCTTGTCTTCTTTCTTGAATTCTAGGAGCCTCAACCTTCTCATGTTGACTTGAGAATCTATGCATATATGACTTTGTAACATGGAAAATCTTATGACAATTGTAACATATTATTCCTCTTTATGGAAACACACAATTTTTCATACCTCTTGATTAATAATTCTCCTCATAGTTCCATGCATACTCATTCTTAGAGGGTCTTCTACAATGCCTTTTTCTAAGAGAAAATTAATTACATGAATAATAATAGCCATTGAAATTATTATCATACCCTATAGCATTAGGCTACTTTATTGGATTAACCTTCAATATTATAGTACCCTCATTATTTTATTGTGACCTTCTTTACCAAATTAGTGTTCTTCTTTTGGTCTCCATTGAAACCAAGACCAGATTTGTCATTAATAATCTTTTCACTATCTAGGATGTTGTCTATATCATTAATACCATTTTTAAACATCATAAATTACTTTACATTTATGTCTAATCCAACTCAATTTTCAAGGAATATACTTCAGTTACATACCTTACACACTCTTCTTCTTTAGTCTTTATACTTGTAGTCATAATTTCAAGTTGAATCTCTACCTGTTTGACTATTTCATCTTATTCCTTAGAGTTGTTGCTTAGAATATCATAAAATAAGCTGATTTTTTCTTCATAGTATTTGATAAGAGATATCATAACCTTATTCTTATTCTTAACCATCTTTAGTTCTTCTAGGGTATTCATCAACTTAGTGTCAAGATCCATCGTATCTCCTTCATCTAAATCACTAATAGCACCTCCAATCCATGTGGATTATTCTAGATTTGAGTATCTTGATTCTTCAAAAATAAAGAGAACTTATGAATTTAGGACCATACCCTTCATGGTCACTTCTCTCACTTTCATCAGATGAGCTACAATCATTTTTGGTGTAAAGACTTCTTTTATTTTTGAAGAACTTTTTCTTGTCATCAAATATTTTGAAGTTTCTATTAATTTTATCAACCTTATAAGATATTTTATCATCATAATAATGACCTTCATTATGATCCTTATAATCCTTTGATTTATGGTTTTGAGGGCATTTGTTATCAAAGTGTCCAATTTTTCCATAATTGAAGCATTTGAAAAGTAGCTTGCCTTTGTACTTGCCTAAACCTGTCTTCAAATTCCTTTAAAACATAGATATCAACTCATCATCATCAATATAAAATTAATAATTATATTTAAATTTATTACCTTGTGTCTTATTATCTTTTGGTTCTTTTTTTCCTTAAATGCATCTTCCTTGTTTGCAGGTCTTCCTTCACTTGTCCTCATATCATAGGCTATTAGGGTTCCATGAAGTCCATCCATTTATAGATTGTCTTGATCTTGCATTTATTCAATAACATATACCTTATAAAAATTTGTGAATTAAACATCTCAAAACCTTTTAGACAATAGTATATATTTTTAGCTCTTCACCTAGACCTCTTATGACATTGACCACTTCATCAACCCTCAATAAGTAGGCTGCAATAGTTTCATCTTCATTCATTTTTAGGCTTTTAAATTATCTTATATGAGTTTTAAATTTAGAAAATTTGACCTTGGAGTATCTCTCATTAATATTTTTCAATGTATCCCACATTTATTTGGTATACATATAGTGCATAACCTTTACATGTTTTTCCTCTAATAGGCCACACACAATACCATTCATTGCTTTTGAGTTATTGTCACTAGCCTTATTATTTGTTTCATCTGTAGGAAGAATAGGGGTGAAATGTATCCATCCAATAATGATTTCCAAAAGTCATGACCTTGAGACATCATATATGTCCTCATATTGACATTCCAAAAAGAATAATTGGATCTATTGAACAATGAATCCGTGCTTGTAGAGAAACCACCTTGTGCTTGACTAACCATCCTCACTTGCTTAGAATCACCTTTAGGTTATTATACCTCCTTAAAATGACCTATTATGATACCAAATTTTTTAATTAGATAATTATAAGGGGTGAATCATTTGGAAAACAATATTTATTTAATTCACATTAACATTTCATGAAGCATTCATTCACATAAAAGATCAATGCATAAACAACCAACTACACAAGCATAACACAAGAGAACACAAGATATATGTGGGAAAAATCTTGGGGGATAAAAAAATTAAAACATGCACATGTAATATATTCCTATAATTATAATATTCAAAGTTTATTGAATTACCAACTTCACAAGGAGCTCCAACCCCTACCTAGTCAAACACCCACTCAACTAGTCTTTTGCAAGCTCTCTCATGCAAGTAGTCTCCAACCCCCTAGTAAAATTAGAACAATATAAGTCACCTATGATATTTAATCACCTTATAACACCTTATAATAACTCAAATATATATGTCAACCTATTTTTTCACTCTTTACTCTTCAATCTCACTCAAACAACCTCTTAAGCCTTCTCGATCAACTAGCTCTTTCTTTGGTAGTATTAGGTCAAATTACCTTGATAAAAACCTATAAAAACACAATTAAATATTAATTAAATAATAAAAATACCTATATAATGGTATTCAACTCTTTCATCTGGTTTCTAAACACCTATCTCATTCGCCTATTCTCTTAATATCTCAACTAGTCAATTTAGGCCTATTAAGCCTTCTTAAGTACTTGAATCTTGATCTCACCCATATTGGTCAGTGATGAACCTTTAAATACCTTATTTATAGTTTTAATATATCACCATACACGTTAAAAAATTTAACCAAACATTACATAAGTCTATCATAGTCCATAAGGACCAAATCACCCATTAGGCCTAATGGAGACCTAATGCAATTATGTATGTCTTAAGCACACGTTACTAATTTGACCTCATAGAACACTTATTATCTTAATAAATGGATGAAAAAATTAATAAATTATTCTAATATATGCCTTTATAATTTCACTTTAGGTCCCCAACTCCATTTGGACCATTTCACCACTTCAACCTACCAATTAGGCCTACTCACCTTTTAAGCCTTCTCACTACCAAAATGTTTGTCAATAAGATCTGAATCAACCAATAAAATTTTCCACATAACCCAATAAAATAAATAAATTTAATAGTATATTAATTAACTTAAAAACATAACCAGGTGATTTTATCTTCATCACTTAGGCTAAAAGATCTCAAGAACACTCTTGCAACATGACCACTCAGAATTGTATTTTGGTTTCAAAAACATAGTCAAGAACACTTGAATTATCATACATTAATAGGTGTATATATTGAATAAATATGTAATAATATTAAAATATGATACTATGTATAAACATAATATGCTTTGTACTTATCAACTCTAAGCAATAAGGCTTAAGAACAACATTTTCACTCATGTACAGAAAGATGTTTGTAACCTCAAAAACATTGTCAACTTACTAAAAGTTTATAAAACCTATGTGTGAGCATACATGATATTATAATGAGTTTATGTGATTATAAAACATTATAATATCATATTGGTATAATTTTTTTACAAGGTTCAATACCAAAAATTATCTCACAAACTAAACTCACTCTCCTAGGTTTCACTATCTCACCTGAACATGGCATGTCAACTTTTAAGCAACTCTTCCACCCCTTAGGATTGATTAGGAAAAACTAAAAATACATGTTGATGATATAAAATTTATATAAAAATAATCCATAATGCATTTTTTAAAAATTTCACCTCTTAACCCTTCCCTAATCACTTTCTCCTTTTGACTGGTTTTCCTCACTATTTCACCATTAGCCCAGTTTAGTGATAATTCAACTTGAATAACCAAAATGATTAAAAAAAGGTTATAAATTTTATAAATAACACCATGTAAAATAAATACAATTATTTATCTTCAACATCTAATTATTTACATAGTTTAACCTGGTCACCTCTTCCTATAATATAAATCTCTTAGAAATAAGGAGTTTCCTGTAGCTTCCACTCACTGTTATGACAAACCATAACCTCCTAGGAGTACCTTATTAATTCATTTACAATATAAAATCATCAAATTGGAATTAAAAAACTAGTATAGGCACTTAAAAAATAAAATTTTCATCATTGGGCCTTTGTTAGGGTTTTAGGAGGGTTTTGACTACCTTACCTTCTTAGCAATCATTCATAAAAGATTATCCCTCAACTCCAAAACCAATGCTAGTAAATTAAAGATAGAGAAATTACCCAAATTACATGAAATTATTATTACATAATGAAAAGGTTTCACATGCCAATGAGTATGAGAAACTTCTTATCAGGTTTGTAGCATCCCATTCTATGCACATAGTCAACATTATCATCAATTTCTTGATCTCTCCTATAGATTATGACCTAAAACTTGATAAATAAGATTAATACAAACCATAAAAACTATTTCAATGATATAAATATCTTTGACACCTTAAGAAGTGATATTGACCCCTCATTAAGCCACACTAGGTTTATATGCACACTTAGCCTTAAATTTCCAGTCTTACTTGGACTAATAACACAACCTAAAACCTAATGTATTATTCTTAAATAATAATTCCCATGTAATAAAACACCATATAATTATTATAAACTATAAAACTTCTTCACACAAGTATTATATTTCTCATCTCACTTTGATATCAAGTCTATTCCATCATACTTGGTCTCTCATGCAAAGACAAAGCTTCAAACTTGAACTTGGAACTTCATTTTAATATGTATATACCTTATACATAGTGTAAAACAACTTCTCACATGTTATACCACTGATTAGTCACCTTTAATCTCAAACACATCCATATCATCATCATACTTTTACAAGCCATGATCAAGCTTAAGAACTAGTTCATCTCATAACCCTACTATGAATTTTACCATGTTAAGATATTCAAGACACTTATAGTATATCATTAATCACCTTTAGATGTATGAGATATATTATAAAACATATCCTCATCATTATCCTTTAACCAAGTATATTTAGACCATATAGGTCACTACTCAAGACTAGACTAGCCTTCTTGAATACACAAGATGTCACACTTGCTTTGACATTAATGACCTTAGGCGTATGAACATCAAAGATAAATATTAACTTTATATCAATGATAGAAACATAAATTAAAACTTTCAACACATACCATTCACTACCAACTACCTAAATTTCATTGATTTGTTCAATATATATATGTGGATTGATTTCAATCATAACATGGATGATTCTTTAACTTATCACCATCTTGACTAGTTTGATTTTAATATAAAACACCTATAATGTTTCCATACACTTAACTCTTATTTCTCCTAAATCATTTTGGTTGAGTGGGAGCTTGATAGATGAGTTTGAAATAATGGCATACATCTTGTTTATCATAATATAATGCATGGATGTTTTCACAACCTTGATCAATGCATATATATATATATATATATATATATATATATATATATATATATATATATTTGTATAACATTGATTAATTCAAATCTACATCCTTAAAATTGGTGTTCATGAAGGCAATTAGATGTTCATTTTCATCTACCTTTTATGTGAGTACAACTGCTATAGTGTCCTATGAAGGAAAATGAGTAAATATATAATTATTTAGTGAATTTTAAGTTGATCAGAACTAGAACTTAAATAATGGTAATTTTGATGTCTTGAAAATATTTCTTAGCTTCTACTGTTAATTCTATTTTAGAATCTTTATTTAACATGACATTCAATGGATTGACAATCTCTATAAATCTAGAAATGAATTATCTTATAAATTTTATCTTTCCAAAGAAAGACTTCAACTCTTTCTTAGTGTTAGGAGGTATCAACTTGGAAATGTCTTGGATTCATATTAGATCAATAGATATCCCATAATTAGTGATGGAATGTCCTAAAAATTTCCCTTTAGTGACTCTAAATAAGTTATTTAGATTGAGTGATACTCCATATATTCTACACCCATCAAATACTCTCTATTTATGGATATCTTGATCAACTCTATATTTTGAATACACTATTAGATAATCCATAACAATGATGATGAAATTTACAACAATTCCTTAAAATTCAAAATCCATATCTCAATTAAGGGTTGATCTTGAATTGATTAGGCCAAAAGGCATCCTTTTATATGTAAACATTTCCTGCTTGGTGGTGAAGGTAGTATTCATTTTATCTTATGCTTCTACTAGGACTTGATTATAGCCTAAGAATCCAGCCAAGAAGGACATCATCTCAGATCCAATAACCACTTGAATTACCTCATTCAAAGAAGTTAAAGGAAAGTTATCCTTTTTTAATTCTTGATTCATATTTTTGAAGTCAACATAAACTCTGATTTATCTATTCTTCTCCCTGATTGGTACTAGGTTCGATATCAAGTATAATGCTTTATTAGAAAGATAATATTAAAGTGCAATACCTTTTGTAATTTTGTTTGGATAAGAGGTTCTAAAATTGGATTTATTGGACTCTATCTTACTTTAAGGTATTATGTTCTATTAAAGGGATGATGTGTGTGATGACCCTAGGGTCGAAGACATTCATAAATTCATATGTCCAGGTGATGACATCTTTGTATTTAGTTAGTAGACTCTTTAACTTTTATTTCTCACCTTAAGTGTAACTTAGACTAGTGTTCAAATATCGAGGATGTTGGTCAGTGCCCAAATTCTATTTGACAAAGATTAGAATTAGTTGATTTAACCTTTTTTTTTTTGAGTTTCAAATCTACATAAAAGATTACTCTAGGGAGACCATCCCCAGAGGAATGTGGTTATCTTTCATCTATAAGACACCATATTATACTAGGTATTCCATATGCATAAAATCAACATAATTTTCATCTATAATATGAGATTCAAAGGTTACATAACGAATCATGAATTGTATAATTTTATGATCATCCTAAAATACATAGAAGTTATCCACATTATTTGCAACAAAGGGGAAAGCAACTAGCTCCACATAAAATATTTGTATTTTGGATTATTGGAGTGGTGTGAGGTTGGTAGATGAGGCTACCATTGAGTCTATAGTTTTGTTTTATTCCCTTGGGATATCCCTGATGTTGAATGCTTCAAAAGAATCAATTAGATCCCATGATTTATGTTTTCACTTATTCATATAAGTGAGTTCACATTGACATTTCTCTCTAATTTGGTTAACACCAGTTATGAATCATCAAACATTTATAAATGCTTTAAATTATGTTTTAATGAAAACATCAAATTGAGGATTAGAGATTCATCAGTTCTATTATTGGTGCAAGGGAATTTTAGCATATAGGTAGCCAAATATTACTTCCCATCTTGGATGATCAAAGATACTCCAACACCTGAACCTTGCTTGGATTTAGCTCTGTGAAAATGAACAGTCCATAACTAAGGACTTTCAAATTCTTGTTCATGAGGTTATTTCTTGGTAGTGAAAGTGTCTACATCTACATTTGAGGCTAAAAAGTCAACCATTTCATTCTTAGCATTATATTGTGTGATTATGTACTTCATATTCAGTCCTTTATCTACTCATATCTAGTTGGATACTCCTTTCCAAGGGAACCATATGTGTGATAAATATATAACCATGTGCCTATTCAATGTCTTTGACCTATCATGACTCAATCTCAAACCACAAGCTTCTATAATGCCAATGAACAAAATAGATATGTACTATTGTACAAGTGAGTAAGATGCAAGATAGATGTTTACATTTGTTAGCTCCCCAACACATGGGACAGAAGACTTGTCTAGCTATAGGACCATTTTTTTGAATTATTTGGGGTCAAACCCAGTTTGTTTCATATAACTATAGGCATCACATTAGCTCAGGTACATGAGTCAACCAAACATAAATACATGTTATTTTCAAACATTTTGATGGTTAACAAAAAATGTGGTACTTTCAGATCTTACTTATAAATAACCACATTTGCATGCTCTACTTTTGGCTTGTCAATAGATGATATTCCAGTTAGGGATTTAAGTATAAACTCTTTATGTTCAATGATTTTGGATAGCTCGTGAAGATTAATATTATCCTTGATATTCTTCATGTCTTCAATAATATTATACCCTCCATTGCTCTATGGCTCTACACTCTAAAATTGATCGTTTCATTTTAGATGGGGTGGATTTTTGATGGCCTTAGGATCTAGAAGAGTGGTATCATTATTGTTCAGGGCTGTTGAAGTAGTAACTAGATTATCATTCCTCAAATTGTAACTATTCTTATGGAATTGTTATAAAACATAGATTTCATCAGTATTATCCTTTGGTTTATTCTCATCCTCTACTGGGAATGGAAAGTCATAGGTATTAAATACCATTGTTGTAATAGGATGTATTGGAGTAGTAGAGGAAGAAGGTTTTGTTGGATTTATAAAACCTTCATGCCTGTCCATTTATTTCTAAAATATCTTGAAGGTAGTGAAAAATTCTATGCATTCTAGCTCACCATGTTGTGTTATGTTATGAACCTAACACCAATTAAGAAGGGCTAATTCCATAATAGTTGAGAGATATATATTTTTTCATAGGTTTGGAGAAGAACTATATTTGAACTTCAAGATCAATTAAAAAACAATTCATAGAATTTATATTAATATTATTATCCAAAATTCTCCTCCCTTCGGGATAGGGAGTATACAAATATATATAGGCTTGGGGAGAGGTTTCCTCATCCTTTAAGTTAAGTCTAAATTTACACCTCTATTAACATAATTATGTGTCAATATGTGTGTGTGTGTGTGTGTGTGTGTGTGTGTGTGTGTGTGTGTGTGTGTGTGTGTGTGTGTGTGTGTGTGTGTGTGTGTGTGTGTGTGTGTGTGTGTGTGTGTGTGTGTGTGTGTGTGTGTGTGTGTGTGTGTGTGTGTGTGTGTGTGTGTGTGTGTGTGTGTGTGCGCGCGCGCGCGCGCGTGCATGCGCGCGCGTGCGCGTGCTAAATAAAATCAGTTTTAACATAATTAAAACATGTAAATAAATAAAATCAGTTTTAACATAATTAAAACATGTAAATAAATCTTCAAAGTTAGAGTGGTGATGATGGCCACTAGTAGAGAAAGATGGTTGAGTGACAACTCTAGAAATATAAATAGACGTAGTGGCCACTTGGAGAATTAATAATAAACTTGTTAGAGTGTGCATGACTACATATCTAAATAATTGGGGAACCTAGGATGACATGGAAACATTTTTAGTTGACTGTAAACTTGGTGTTGGCCCCAAAATTCCCTTTGTGGATCTAAGTTTTTCAAATACCATGTGTGTTGTCTCAAATTCCTTATTAATATATCAAAATTGAGTAGGGTTGGCTTGAATATTTTGATGGCTTCAACCATCAATAGTGTGTGTTATGCATCCAAGCTCTTAAACTCTATTCTAATGGCTTCATAATTAATCACTCTATATTTATAAAAATTAATGAGCTACAAGATATTATCATTAGTATCATATACAGTTATTTTAAATTCCTCCTTGAATTTATCTATTGTTGTTTTAAGGAGTGTCTCAAAATTGGGCCTATTGACTAAGTCTTCAGTATATTTTATCACATCAATGACCCTCATATATCTCAAAATTTATAATTCCTAATTTTCATGGCTTGTAAAATATCCTATAAATTTTTTTGTCTATGTATACCAGCTAAGGGCACCATAACTCTTTGAAATTACATAACTAAGGGCCCATGAAACATCCTGTTTGGACATCATGTTCAAATGATTAAATACACTACTTATTAAACACTAAACCAAAAAGGTAAGTTTTTTATGATATTATTTCATCTAGTGACATAGTTTAAGCACCTTCATTCTATCAGTTTGGCTTTCTCCTATATAGACTCGAATGTTATTCAAAATATTATACAACCTAGTAGCTATACTCTATATCTTATATACAATTTACTAATCTATCTCTACAATAATTTTTTATATGCCTCCTCTATATTTTTATACATTTATTTTATTTATTCTCATGTTAAATCCATAAAGGAACATAAATCCTTTGTATATTGTTTTAGGTTAGTTGGATTATTTTTTAGCTTTTTGGCCAAGGGAAATATATTTTTACTTTACTCAAACTTGATTTATTTTCTTGTATTTATATTCACCACCTTCATCTTCTCTACCCTTTGTATGGTGCCACTCTATCTATATAAATTAATAGAGACTTTAGGTAGTTTAGTGATGACCAAATTTTGTCTCTCATTTCTTCGGCCTTATAACTCTTTAACCCATTGGGGAATAATAAGTTCCCCTTCTTCTTCTAGTTTATTTGGGTATTTAGAGGTAGAGGGTGGAGTGATCATTGGAGGGGAGTTATTTTTGGAGGTGATAATGAAGTATTTATTTGAATTGGAAATTGGAGGGGTGGATAGGTAATTCTTTTCCATGGTTATGTGTTCCTTTGTGTGGTAACCTCAACTACATACTTAGTTAAGCCTATAGTTTCCATGATTATCATTATGTTTGAATATATAGGTATGGACTAAAATAATGGTAGCTCAAATTGAGCTAAATATATTGGGGGGACTGGTGGCCCTTTAGGATCAAAAATGGAAATTGAAACCAAATTCTCAAAATAGACTCTTTTCTTTTGAGCTTTTATTTGTGTGGATGTTAAAATAATAAAAGAATCACTTAAACTAGGAAATGATGGACTTGGAATGACTATAGGTAAATAGTAAGCTTGAGTATATACAATAGTAATATAAGAATCAAGAGAAGATACTACCTTATTAATGTTTTTCCTTTCCTCTTCAGTGAGGATCTATTGGTCTAATGCTCCATTTGGAGTTTCTTCTTCTTGTAAACTGCATAGGCTCATTGATTTAGTTTTTTCTAATTTTTCTTCCTCATCTGCTTCATCTAGGGATCTTTATTCACTTGAAATTTGATTAGGTCCATAATAATTAATGTATTTTATTTTTCCTCATATGTAATATAGTACACTAGGGATATTACATGTCCATGTTCCTCTCCCACTACTTTCTCCCCATCAAGGGATTCTTTTGGAGTAAAAACACTTAATGATGGTATTTTATAAAGTTTCTAAGATTTGGAGGAGGCTAGGATAACTTTGAATTTCATTTAGAAAGTGACCATGGGTGGAATATCAGGTGAGGGGGATGATTAAAAAAATAGAGCCAAAATAGTAGGGACTAATATTGTAGGTGGTGGTGAGGGAATTAAAAGTGAAACAACATTGGTGGAGGGAAGAATGGATAGAGATGGACCTTGTTGAGATATTTGAAGGGATAGAGGAATGGATGGGAGAGATATAAAACTTAAGAATGCATACAATCTATGAGACTCACCTATGTGGGTGTTGTAAGTGAAGGGAAAGGTGCCATAGAGAATGTGCTTTTTTTCCTATCCTGAAGAGGTGTAGTCCTCTCAACTATAATAGTTATGCCCAAAATGGTGGAATCAACTAGATGTGTGGAGGCTAGATGGGGACTAGGGAGACCTATGAGAATTTCCTTTCTAATTTTTAGGTTCTCCTCCCTTTGAATGCTAGACTCTCTTTCTTGTAGGTTAGTTTCTTATCCTATAGGAGAAAGATGATGATATTATCTTGCTAGGTCTCAAAACTATATTTGAGGCTAGTGATGACTCCAAGATATTTATGCTTGATACACCATCTCATTTTCTTACTATTTGGTGATGTCAGGGTCATACTAAATGGTATAGAAAATAATCATTAACATCTGATTGTCACTCATATGGGTCCACACCTCTGAGTCATCTGATGCATTCAAAAAAATAACATCATGCTCATACTCTTAGTGACCATATGTAATGGTCACCCCTTCTTATCCTTAAAGGATTGAAGATAGTTCCTAACTTTTAATTTAGGGTCCTATTCTATAAATTGGGCCATATTTAGATTATAATGGGATCTAATTTTCCATACATAGTTAAAGTGTGCCCTCACCAAAAATTAGAGATTCTTGATGATTAGAGGGGGTTTATAGTAATAACCCTAATTTTTAAGGCCAAGTTATTCATCTATACTATTATATATCTGCTGTGCCACCTCTTATTTTGTGAGCTTGTCTATAATGTGTCATGATAAAAATAGAGGGGGTGCCCTTGTTCATTCAATTTAGATTATGGTATAATCTAGGTAGTATAAGTAATCTCCTATTTTAGCTATGCTTCTTTTCATATTATTAGATATTCTAGTCATATGATTTCTATGAACAGCTTGGTAAACCCGAGGATATATTTCCTCATAGATCCTTGTAATCTCATTCATATACCTATAGACAAATAAAAAGGAATAATCCTCATATATTATATTATAAACATATTATACTTATGGATTCCACAATTCCCCATGGTATCTATGGACCGTACTGAGGACTGCATCCAATAAGTATGACATCATATAATTTTTTTATATTTAAAAGAATTTGTTCATGTTTGTACATTTAGGCTTTTAGTATGACATTGATTATCTCTCTTAGGGCCATAATTTTATCATAAACTAGGAGAATATTTAGTAATGGGACCCATTCCACCAGTACATAAGTAATGCTAGTAAAAACATACAATCTACTTAAAAGGGCCATGACTATTTTGATACCAGGATTAAATTTGATGTTATTTTTAGAGGAGATGGCTCCCTTTGGGTTTAGTATTTAACCATTTACCAACCATTATTTAAATTTCCCATCTACATTATTGTGCTTGAGCCATACATTAGTCAAGACTTGATTATAGGCTACCTCGATCACTAAGATCTTGATGTATCTCTAGAATGCCCTTTGTTTCTATGCAAAATTGCTTTCTACATTCAAAAGAAGAAATAAGAAACTAAAAGATGGTCAAGGCTAGAAGTACCTGATAAAGTCGTGCGCACCGAAATCAGACGTTGAAAGATTCTCCTCTTTTGCTGTGGAGGAATGACACCTGCGAAGAAAAGGCTAAAACACGGAAAAACGTTAGTCAAAGATATGGTGGGCTGTCAGGCGAACGCCCGATCCCAGAAGTACGAAGACTCCCTAGAAGGATATCAACCCACTGATAAAAAAGAGTAGAATATTAGATGAAAGTAGATGATAATGACAGAAATAAATGACAGAAAAATAAAGAGCGTACCCGATATGCAGCACTGTTCTGCACAGTCACCGGCGTCAGTCTCTGTGGTGCCGGCGTTGGTTAGGGAAGGTGCCGACGTCGGTTAAGGTGCCGTCGTCGGTCGGGGTAGTGACCAGCGTCGGTAGGGGCAGGTTCTGGCAAAGTCTGGATAGGTTCGGGACAGGGTCTGGGAGAGTCGGGACAGGGCTGAACAGAGTCGGGACAGGGTCTGGGAGAGTCGGGACAGGGTCTGATAAGGTCAGGGTAGGGTTTTGGATAGAGTCAGGACAGGTTCTGAGAGAGTCTGGGGGGTTTTGGACAGAGTCGGGACAGGGTCTGGGCAAGGTCGAGACGAGCTCTGAACAGAGTCTGGGGGAGTCAGGACAGAGGCAGGGATAACAGAACTGATAAATAATAACTGAGAAAGAAATGAAATAAACAGAATAATACTTACCTGCCAGAAGACGCGATGAAAACCATAGTGTGCAGATTGGTTGATGCCGAGAGTGTTGATGTCATGGTGTTGATGATTGCTCGGGGTTCGCAGGTTGATGGAGGAATTGGGAGGTTGGTTGCTCAGCGTTTTGAATAGCGTTCGGGGTCTGGTCTCGAATGGTTGGCGGAGGTTGATGAAGGCGGGGGATGGGGACGGTTCCAGAGACGGTTCATCAACCGTTTTGGGAAACCAAATGGTAACTGATAACGGACAAGGGGAAGGTGACCGACGTCGGCAGGAGTGCCGACGCCGGCCGATAGGTGACTGACGTTGGCGACATCGGTCGGGTAAAGACCGTCGTCGGCAGATGCATAATGGGGATAGAGTCTACCTTTTGCTCTGTGCTCATTTTTACATGCTGCCAGGGTCAAAGTTGGTGGAACAAGTGATCGACAAGGGTTCAATAGGTGAAGAAGAATAAGACGGGGAATGACCAGGGGAGTCGACACGATTTCGGTGTCTACATTTGCCCCTTTTTGTCTTGTTGGTTGTTCTGGACGAACTGCAAGACAAAAATAGGAGTGAGTGCCCCAGGTGAGGGATAAGGTTGATTTCGTCTTGTTGGTTGTTCGAATGAACTGCAAGACAAAAATAGGAAGCGAAATGCCCTGAGTACGGATATTCCCCCTCAAAGCAGGAGTCGAGGGAAGGGAACCGGGAATCGGGTGCTGATTTGATAAAGAGCGGATGAAAAAGGGGTGAGGGTGAACGCTGCAAAGGTCGTGATTGCACACATACCACTGCACGAGATGGTCAGGCCAAAGTGTCGCAGGTCAAGGGTCGAGGAGTGCCAAAATTGAAGTAACCGGGCCCCAGCATTTAGTCGTCTGCTGATCGGGTCACTCAATCTAAGCTGAAGCTCCAAATGGGTCATCGCGTTCCAGGTATCCCGGGCTCAGGAAGTGCTCCTAGAAATGCGAAAAAGTCACAAGTAGGGCAGATCAACCGGTGTGCAATCCTATACTTGTGAGGGTCTAAAAAGGTTTGCGCACAATTCTGCTAACCAGTCATGAGGTAGCATACATGCAAAAACAACCAAGGCAACAACGTCTTGGAAGTGGTCGAGGTCAGAGGAGATAGGCATGATCTCCAATGGTTGGTGGTCGATGGATGGATGAATGGATGAAAGGATGCAAGGATGCGGCCGAGCTAACCCCAGAAGACCCCATGTCAACTGAGTGCTACCTACATAGCCCTGGTGATAGGGCCTCAGGCCGATGTAGTTCTCCCTAGAAGGGAGGAAGGGTCAAAGGGATGGTGAGGAAAAAAAGATGTTGCAGTCTTTTCCAAATGGTGTATTCTGCAACATTGGTTGAGGGGTTTTTCATCCCTAGCAATATCCCATATGCATGATGGATGTATGCTAAAAATGAATTGAGGTCTATTTATGCTTTAGCAAGTAGTGGTTTATGCTAAACATAAATTGTGGTGGGTCGATAGTTTCCGTGTGTATTGGTGTCCATAGAAACTAGGGTGAATAGGCTAGGTCATGTTGATGGTCTGAAAAGAGAGTTGAGCTGAGTTGATCGACAAGTGATGAGGGTGAATGTGACCAAAGTGCAGAAGAAGTGAAAAGCATATTGCTCTTTCATTGACAAGGACCAAAAAGATAGCATAGATAGGGGTTATGAGAACCAAGAGCCCCATTCATGCGTGACGTCGTTGACCATAGTTATGTTAGAGCGGTAATCGAATCACTTAGACATTAAAGTGAGCTCGAAGTCCCTTGAGTAGGTAATAGGAGGAGGAAAGAAGGTAACCTGTTTTAAGAGCAGAGATAACTTTGCCCCTTTTTATAGGAGACCCTGAGACAACTACAAGCCAAGTCCGTGACTCGTTTTTTTTTGTTTTTTTTTTGTTTTTTTTGCGCAGACTGATCAATGCGGGAAGCCTGCATAGAGATGTCATTTGCTTGGTGGTCAGGTTGTGAAGCTGATCAATGCGGGAAGCTTCTAAAATAAGTTGCTGTTTATTGCCAGAGTAGTCATAGCCATCCTTCGAGGGAGTGGTCTAGATTTTTATTTAATATAAAGGCTTTTGAATAGCTGTCCTTCGAGGGAGCAGTCTATTTATTACAGCAATGATAGTACAGCTGTCCTTCGAGGGAGCAGTCTATTTTTTTTATTTTGATATTGATATTGATATAGTGACCATGGATATGTTTTGACATCTTGATTTGTTTTTATAGAAATGTGAGTCATGGACAAGATTATAGAAGGTTAAGGGCTCCCTTTTATTAGGACAAAGCATCCATACATCATAAAAGGGTTATAGGAGTTGTTAAGAGGAATAGGGTTGAAAGGAAGTAGGATGAAGAGGACGGGGATTGCTCAAGGGACGAGCTCAAGTTAAGTGTCAAGTGGACGAATACTCGACTAG
Organism: Torreya grandis; assembly: GCA_037957365.1. Classification (NCBI taxonomy): domain Eukaryota; kingdom Viridiplantae; phylum Streptophyta; class Pinopsida; order Cupressales; family Taxaceae; genus Torreya; species Torreya grandis. The sequence continues at coordinate 531,097 of JARHVA010007729.1, read as the reverse complement.
CAGTAGAACGGTCGCAGATGCAACGCATAAGAAGGGGTTTAAGGTCTAATAAGTCCCTGGTGTATACTTGTGTGATAAGGTCCGAGTCAATTAGGAGCAAACTTGCCCCATTTGCCTCTTTCTGGATTGGTCAGGTGTTGATTGATGAGTGGATGTGAAGTTGGTTGATATGGTTGTTGATTGATTGAAAAAAGGTTGAATGTTTTGATAAAAAGATTGGTCAATGTTTGGTTGAGATTTGGTCATGTGATAGTTGGTCAATGGTTGGTCGAGGGTTGATTGGTTGGTATTTGGTCTTTGGTTGGGTCGAATGTTTGGTTGAGGTCGGGTTAAATGTTTGGTTGCTATTCTGGTTGAGGTTAAGTTGAAAGAGTGATTGATATGTGGTCGAGACTGTGTTGAAAAATTGGTCAAAGTTTGGATGAAGGTTGAATTCCCCCAGCGGTTAGGGAGAATGTTTGACGGATTAGTTAAGGTCGATTGAGGTTTAGTGGTCAGATGGACTGTGTTGATGTCGAATAAAGGGGTTAAAGGCAGCGAAGGGACCCTAGTCTGTCGTGGAGATCCCGATTTAGATGACGAGGTTGGAGAGGTATGGGTTGGTGTTGATGATTTGTCAAAGGGGTGGTCAAGAGGATCCTTGATAAGAAAGGAATCCTTTTTCCGGTGGTGACAAATGACAGCTTTAAGAGTGCAACAACGCTCGGTGTCATGTCCCGGAGTGTGATGATAGTGGCAGAATGTAGAGTTGTCGAACCAAGATGGTTTTGATCCGAGAGTTGATGAGTGGGGTGGTGTTGAAGGTTTATTGATAACGTGGTCGAGAAGGGAGGTGTCATTCTCCAAACATTGGCGAACGACGACCTTGAGGGCATGACAATGCTCAGTGTCGTGCCCAGGCATGCGATGATACGCACAAATGCAAGTGTCATCGAACCATGGTGGTTTTGGTCTGAGAGAGTGATATGGTCTAAGAGGTGGGAGATTGAGACGAGAGGACTGCAACAATTGCCGTAACAGCAAGGCGTAAGAACCTGCTAACGGGTCGGGATGTTTTATTGCAGAGAGGGTTGGTGACATGGATTTGGGAGGCGTAAGAGGCGTTGGTCGATGGTTTGAAGGAGGTATAAGTCTGACGGGTTGATAGAATAATGGAGGTGACTTACCTCTGTGAAGTATGGGAGTGGGAAGCACTCCGAGTAAAGTAGACGGATGTGGGCCCAAGATTGAAGGTAATGACGAAGATAGGGGAGGAGGCCTCCGGTGTGGTTTAGTAGCCTTCTTTGGTTTGGGTTGAGGGCCACTTTTGTGCGAGGCGAGATTTGATGTGGGGCAAACACCAAGAGGTTTAATCTCTTTGGGTATGATGGACGCCTGCGCGGGTTTGGACTTAGATGTGGACGGTTTTTCTCTCGATGGAGAAGGGATTAAAGGTGTGAGCTCTTTAAGAGGAAAGAGCACCAGAGTAGTCATGGCTTCTGTGTGTGGTTGGGGAGTCAAAAAGGTATGATCGTCTATGGATGATAATAAGGATGAAGGCAAGGTAGTTGGTGTTGATGTGGTCAAAGCGTTCTCCAATATGGGAGAAGTCGATGGAGGACAAGTAGGAGGAGAAAGTTCTTCACCATGTGGAGGAGGTATAGGGGAAGAAAGGTCTTCCACCTGTGAAAGCGGTTGGTCAGGGATAAGGGAAAAGATAGTGTCGACCGTGTGTATATCATGGTCTTGAGGGTCATTGGTTATGGTTTGGACGTTGTCTTGAGTAGGCGGGTGATTAGAAAAGGGTTGCTTGAAAATGTCAAGGTTTTGGTTAGGCGGTGCATTCGGGTTATCTAAAATAAGATTCCCCTTGTCTAGCATGTCCTGTACGATATTTTTGAAAGTTTGACAGTGATCCGTGTCATGGCCTTTGACACGGTGAAAGTTGCAAAAGTGATTCTCCCTGTACCATGCAGGGATAGGTGTTGAGGGGTCGAATTGATGTGGTTGGATTGGAGGGAGATTGAGGACCCCCTGTTTGACGAGTTTATCTAAGACAGAGGCATATGACTCCCCAATTGGAGTGAATTGACGCTGTATGGATTGACGTTGAAAATGTTTATTGATGTAGTCTAATGTTGAAGATGTTGATCGGTTGGTTATTGTTGAAGATGATGGTCTAAAGATGACAGTGTTTGCCAACTCTTTGGATTGAGAGTGGGCAGAAGAAGGTCTAGAAGAAGAATGGTCATTGGTTCTTGTGTTAGTGTTACACAATTTGACCTTATCTTCTTCAATGGCGCGGAGTTCAAGCTTTCAGGCCATGGTGAAGGCCTCGTCGAAAGTGTGGAATGTTTGAACCCGCAAGGTGGATGAGATATGACTGACACATGCTCGGGAAAAGAGCTCAATGAGCTCGGGTTGAGGCAAGGAGAAGGAGAGCTGATTAATCAAGCTTCTCCAACGGGCGACAAAATCGGTTATCGATTCGTCGTCAAATTGCCTGATGGAGTAAAGGTCTGTGATTGAGACTTGTTTAGTGATATTGATAGAAAAATGGTCAACGAATAGTTGGGCGAGTTGGATGAATGAAAAGATAGAATGTCTGGCAAGAGAACTATACCAGTCAAGAGCAGGGCCAGAAAGCGACATAGGAAACGTGCGTAGAAGTAACGCATCGTCGTGGGCAATAAGATAACAGGCATGTCTGAATGCCCGTAGATGTTGTTGTGGGTCTTCCTTACTCTGAAAGTGAGTAAATTTAGGAAGCTCCCAATGGTTGGGGTATGGTTGGATAGGGACAGAAGGGTGGATGGGCTCACTGTAAACTTGTTCATATGACAAAGTTTTGCTTGAACCAGAGATAGAAGCTTCGAGACTGGACATTTTATCCATCAGCATCTTGATAAGATCTGTTGACGGATTGGCGGGTTGAGCGCCCCCTAGGTTGTAAGGCGCTTGGAAGAGGCTAGAGGAGGCGTGCGACATAGTCGGTTGTACAATGTACGGATGACTAGTCGCAGGGGCGGAAGTGGAGGTTAAGGGTGGTTGCGTTACGAAGGTCGAAGGCATAGGCTGACTAGATACCGCCAAAGGAGGTTGTGTGACGACATTGACAAAGGGCGAGGTAGGCACTCCTGCATATATAGGCGCAAGAGTGTGTGGGGTCGAGACAATCAAGTTCTGGTATAATGTAGAACTTGGTTGAATTGCAGGTGGTTGAGGGGGTAACGGAACCCCGGTGGAGGTTGGTTTAAAAATAGACGAGGAGGCCGAACTTTGCGTATAGGCCATGATCGGGTTAATGGTTGAGGTGAAAGGTTGAGTCGTAAAAGGTTGGGTGGCGAACGGTGTTGATGTTGTCGCCACATCGCCCGAAAGGTCCCGCATTGGTTTTCTTGCGAGATAGTTTTGGAGGGCTGCGGTATTGAGGTCCAAGAATCTTGCAAAATCTTGGTCCCCTTCTGGGATGATAGGCGTCTGGGTTGGAAATAGTCTAGTAGGAATTCTTTCGGTCTTCGAGTAGAACTCCATTATATGATTGTTTATAGACGGGGTAGGCGAAAGCGATTGATGGCTAGCGTGGTCAAGAAGAGCCTTGGTTTGACTACGTGTCAGAACCATTCAAGGCAAGAAAGAACGTCCTCACAAGCTCAAACAAGAAGATAAGAACTAAAAAGAAGATGAAGACACAAGCAGATCCTAAAACCCTAGAAGTAAAATTTTAGGATTATAGTGGCTTATGCCTTAGAATGTGTGTGTAGAAGAAGATTGGCTTTGTGAGTCAGGTCCTAGAAGAAGCAGTCTATGGATGGTTTCGGGTTTTGTTATGGTGCTCAAGAAGTCTGTGTTAGGGTCTGGTACGTGGCCTGGTGCTAAGGAGCAAGCTCCCCTCACTTCACGATTCCAGTGGTTAGCTAGTTTCGCTTAGCCAAAATATACCTCGCCTAGAGATTAGACTCCGCCAGAGAACGGAGTGGGCTTCCCCCTTGGTGATGAAATCCAAGTAGGGTCACCGGGACGGGTAAGGTATCCGCTGGGGGATGAATTCCCAGTCGGGCCTTGTCTCAGGTAAGTTTTATGTTTGTTTTGTGCAGGTGGTCTGGTCGTGTAACATCAAGTGATCTAGATTAATTCAATATGCGGTTTAATTACTATGTGTGGTCTAAAAGATGCAGGCAAATAGAAATGAATGCAAAGTGTTTTAATGTCCAAGTCGAAATGTTTGTTCGTATGAAGACGAATGGAGAAAGAGTTGAAGGATATGAGTTTTAGCTAGTCTAGAAATGCAAGAAAGAAAGAAATGTTCATTTTAGTTCTACTTATGATGTCGTTTAAGAAGAGACGAAAGGAGGCGAAAAGGAAGAAACCTAATGCACCTAAATGAACGAAAGAAAGAAAGAACCCAAGGAGGACCTAGGGTCCCACCGGGCGTGCCAGAATGTTTCTATGCAAAATTGCTTTCTACATTCAAAAGAAGAAATAAGAAACTAAAAGATGGTCAAGGCTAGAAGTACCTGATAAAGTCGTGCGCACCGAAATCAGACGTTGAAAGATTCTCCTCTTTTGCTGTGGAGGAATGACACCTGCGAAGAAAAGGCTAAAACACGGAAAAACGTTAGTCAAAGATATGGTGGGCTGTCAGGCGAACGCCCGATCCCAGAAGTACGAAGACTCCCTAGAAGGATATCAACCCACTGATAAAAAAGAGCAGAATATTGGACGAAAGTAGATGATAATGATAGAAATAAATGACAAAAAAATAAAGAGCATACCTGATATGCAGCACTGTTCTGCACAGTCACCGGCGTCGGTCTCTGTGGTGCCGACATCGGTTAGGGAAGGTGCCGACGTCGGTTAAGGTGCCGTCGTCGGTCGGGGTAGTGACCGGCGTCGGTAGGGGCAGGTTCTGGGAAAGTCTGGACAGGTTCGGGACAGGGTCTGGGAGAGTCGGGACAGGGCTGAACAGAGTCGGGACAGGGTCTGGGAGAGTCGGGACAGGGTCTGATAAGGTCAGGGTAGGGTTTTGGATAGAGTCGGGACAGGTTCTGAGAGAGTCTGGGGGGTTTTGGACAGAGTCGGGACAGGGCCTGGGCAAGGTCAGGACGAGCTCTGAACAGAGTCTGGGGGAGTCGGGACAGAGGCAGGGATAACAGAACTGATAAATAATAACTGAGAAAGAAATGAAATAAACAGAATAATACTTACCTGCCAGAAGACGCGATGAAAACCATAGTGTGCAGATTGGTTGATGCCGAGAGTGTTGATGTCGTGGTGTTGATGATTGCTCGGGGTTCGCAGGTTGATGGAGGAATTGGGAGGTTGGTTGGTCAGCGTTTCGAATAGCGTTCAGGGTCTGGTCTCGAATGGTTGGCGGAGGTTGATGAAGGCGGGGGACGGGGACGGTTCCAGAGACGGTTCGTCAACCGTTTCGGGAAACCGAATGGTAACTGATAACGGACAAGGGGAAGGTGACCGACGTCGGCAGGAGTGCCGACGTCGGCCGATAGGTGACCGACGTCGGCGACATCAGTCGGGTAAAGACCGTCGTCGGCAGATGCATAATGGGGATAGAGTCTACCTTTTGCTCTGTGCTCATTTTTACATGCTGCCAGGGTCAAGGTTGGTGGAACAAGTGATCGACAAGGGTTCAATAGGTGAAGAAGAATAAGACGGGGAATGACCAGGGGAGTCGACACGATTTCGGTGTCTACACCCTTCCCAAAATATATGCAATTACATTATTTGATTTTTCAAGATATAAACACTCCATAGAATAAGTACCATTAAATAATAAATCATAGAGTAACTCGATAGAAGGTATTACCTCTGGTTTAACCATCACTTGATGGAGCCCCATGACCTTGATCAAAATTAGGTCATCAATGTATTGACTCTCTTATTGGGATAGTCAATCTTGTGAAGAGTATTGTGCTACATACTCTACTTCATTTTAGAGCGTCTAATAATATGGTAACTTAAAATCTAGGGCACTCTTATTGAATATTATGTTAGTATACTTGATGTTTCTATTAATAGAGTATACAAAATAATCTTGATCACATGGTATTTTTGAATAATCCATTTAAATGATCCAAACTATGTAATTTCTTTGTAAATTTTATGAACTCTCTTTGAAATTTTTTTGAGAAAACTTAGGGATTTGAGTCTCTTGAGAATTCAAGATAACAATGTTTGATCAATGGTGAAGTGACCTTACTTTATTTAGAATTTGCATATATATCCCAAATTATACACCTTGAATATAGACATAAATACAAATAAAGGATTTTGATTTTGTTCCCATTTAAATTTAAATTTTCTAGTCAACTTTGGTGGATTTGTGTTTTCCATACGGTAACTTTTCATTGTCTTTGTATGTCCAGTCACTTCCTCAAGACAAGTTTCAATTTATCACTCATCAATTTCTTCCTTTGTTGTGAAACTCATTTACTCATATTTTGGCAATGTGTCTCATTGATCATGACACTTATTTAATTATCACTTACTTGAGTCTTTATATTTATGATCCTGATTTATATGTTTTAGGGTTATTGATTTGGGAAACAATTCAGATGATAATTTGGGTGACGGGTCTACCCTAATTGATGACAGAACTTCTGGGAGCCATAACTTTTGCACCATAGCTCCAATTGACTCACCGTTTGAACTGTTGGAAAGATAAGAATGAGTAGAATGTGGTGAGATGTAATTAATATCCACTCAATGTATTTTGACTCCTAAAAACCCAATGGAAGTGACCCAAATTTCAATTTTAGTAGTGCAGTCTAAAAATATTAAGTTTCTAAAAATAGTAATTCCTCAAATTTTGTATTGTTTTAAATCATGGAAGTTGAACCACTTAATCTCCTTTGAGATTGGTGACCTTAAACATCCTCCACATACTTTAAAAATGTGTATAAATTAATATGTAACCTGAAATGACAATCAGACATCTCTTCCTAGAGATAAGCATATAGTTGTATTGCGATCTTGAGTAATAAAACATATCTTCTTAGAGAATTCATTATTACTATGTTATTTTTGTGTTCTTGAAATATTTTTCAACCAAAACTTATAAGTTTTGGATCAATGGTATCAGAGTGGTTTGTCTTGAGAGTGTATGATCCTGAGAATGAGGTCAGGCTACAAGAAGCTTGGGTGGAAAACAATAGAGCTTCCAAACTATCTGCCTATTTGCTCCAAATGACTTCAAATGGTAGATGATACTAAGACATCTGATCCTTTCAAGGAAATGGTGAATGAATCCCTCTAATGGAAAAAAGCAAAGATGCTACAACAATTTGCCTAAATTCTCCAATAACTCCTGATGGGAAATTTTAGCTCCTCATCTGCACTTCCTGGCTCCTCATCCATGGAACATCCTTTTAGTGCCCCAACACCCTTCAAGGTTCAGGTGAATTTTGATATTCCTACATTTTAAGGAAAAATCAATGCTGATGCAATATAAAATTGGTTAGATCAATTGTCTTCCTACTTCTCTGTATATAAATTCACCGATGGAGAAAAGATCACTTTTGCTCTTTTGAAAGCATCATTACCCATGAAAAATTGGTGGGAAGTGTACAAAAAGAGGTTCAATATAGATGACATTATCCTTGAGGTGGAACCTACTTGGGATGATTTTGTGGAAGTGGTAAAGGAAGAATACTATCCCATTGGAGCATATGATGATCTATACATATAGTGGTAACAACTTCACCAAGGTAAGGACCAATCTGTTCAAGATTACACAGACATTTTTCATTCTTTATTTTCAAGATTAGGAATTGAAGAAATTGAGAAACATAAGACTCTCAAATATCATGGTGGACTACAATGGTACATATGGGGGGAAATGGAATCAATTTGGAAACCCTCAGTGAGGCATACAAGTTCACAGTGAAGATTGAGTAGAAGCATGGCAAAAAGAATACAAAGAGTCAGCCTTAAAAATGGAAAAGTGACAAGGAAGGTCAAACATGAGGCCAAAATTAGAAGTAAAAGGAGTTTCAAGATAAGAAACCCTAGAAGGGGAAGGCTAGAAAATGGTGTGATTACCACAAAACTAGAACTCACTCCAAAGAAGAATGTTGAGCCATCAAGTCACTACTTTATGAGTCATAATACTTGACATCTACTACTCTGTCTCATACACAACTTATAGTTGAAGAGGAAGAAGAAGAGATTGTAGATGCTAAGCCTAACACCATCATCACTTCATCATAGACCTATGAGGAAAGGCTAGATGATAAGGAAATATTATTTAACTCCAAATTATGGCTGAAAGGTAAGCCTCTGCATTTCATTCTTGATAGTGGGAGTCAAAAGAATTTAATCTCTATTAAAGTTGTAAAAAGTATAAATCTATCCATGAAGCCTCTCCCAAAGCCATACTTAATTGGATGGTTGAGCCCAAGGAGAGACCTTCCTACCACCCATCAGTGTCTTCTTTCATATGCAATAAAACCTTTTTGAGATGAAGTCTTGTGTGATGTGGTCAATCTAGATGTTTGTGATGTACTCCTTAGTCATCCATTCATGTATGATCGACATGGCATCTATGAATCATGAACTTGAAGAATCACCCTCACTCTTGGAACATAGTGCTATAGGGTACCAGAGGTACCACCTCCCACATCTATCTCCCTGATAAGTGCCAAGCAATGTAAGAGATTTGTGGAAAAGACAAATCAAATCATTCTCATGGTGGTCAAACCACAAAAATCCAAGAAGGCTGATGTTGCAGTCTTGACTACACAATCAACACAATAACAAAAGTAGATGAGACAAATCATAGGATAATATGATGACTTATTCAAGTCACCCATAGGAGTTCCACTACATTTCTAGGTAAAACATTCTATTGATTTGATCCTAAGATCACCTTTGCCTAATAGTCTTGTGTATCATAGATCAGTTTTAGAGAATGATGAGATACAAAGATAGATTCAAGAATTGATCTAAAATGGTCACATCAAACCAAGCTCTTCACCTTGTGGTATCCCAATTATCCTAGCACCAAAGAAAGATGGAACGTGATGGCTTTACATTGACTATTGAGCCTTGAATAAAATCACTGTGAAAAATCACTACCCTCTCCCCAAGATTGATGACCTACTAGACCAACTCTGTGGTGAAAATTTATTCACCAAAATTGATCTCAAATATGGCTATCACCAAATTCCCATCGATCCCACCAATGTTTGGAAGATTGCATTCAAATCTAAGGAGGGGCTCTTTGAATTGTTGGTTATGCCTTTTGGCTTAACTAACACACTTTCAACCTTTATGAGGATGATGGATGACATCTTGCGACCATTCACCAACTCATTCATGGTTGTATACCTAGATGACATACTCATCTATAGTAGAACATGGGAGGAACATCTGTAACATGTTTATAAGGTGCTTCAAACTCTTTAAGAGCACAAGTTTTATACAAATCTTGATAAATGCACATTCAAGATGACAACAATTTAGTACCTCAAGTACATTATGAATGAGGAAGGGGTCCATGTTGATCTAGAAAAGATTCATGTTATTCAAGAATGGCCTATGCCAAGGACCCTCACGAAACTTCACAGCTTCTTGGGTCTTGAAAATTTCTATCGTAGGTTTGTTCTTGGATTTTCACATGTTGCTTGGTCACTAACCCAAGTGACTAAAGGAGGAGCTAAAGATATATTTTAGTAGGGTGAAATACAACAAAGGGCATTTGAGAATTTGAAGAAAAAACTCTGCTCAACCCCTGTTCTTGCCTTGCTAGATTTACATCAACCTTTTGAGTTGATGATAGATGCATCTGAATATGCCATGGGAGCTGTCATCGTGCACCATGGCCATCCTATTGCATATCATAGTGAAACTTTCACTGATATATTCAAGAAATATCTGGCATATGATAAGGAGCTTTATGCCATTATGTAAGCCTAAAAATAATGGAAACACTACATCTTGGGGAAAGAGATGGTCATCCACACTGACCACAGACCATTGGAATTCATCTAGACATAGATAAAACTATGAAATGAGAGGCACCAAAATTGGGCCACATATATTTAAAAATTCCATCTAATAATTAAACACAAAAAGGGGAGCTCAAATATTGTTGTAGATTGTCTAAGCCACCCACCAATTACTACACTCACAATAGTTCTTGACCTATGCAGACATGAGATTGCCACTTGGGGTGCTCTGTATGAAGCAGATCTTACCTTTGTTGATATATATCAGGTGTTTCAAAAAGGTAAACATGTTTCTGATTTCTATTTTCAAGATAATGTCCTCTATCATATGGGGCACATCTATGTTTTAGTTACATAGCAATAGAAGATGATATGGGAAGCACATTTTAGTAGGATAGCTAGACACTTTGGTGTAGAAAAGACATTGGTGGTTCTTTATAAACACTTCTACTGGCCCTATATGTGAAAGGATGTGGAAAAGTATCTCAAACATTGAACCCTATGTGTGATATCCAAGCCAAAAAATAAGAATCAAGGATTGTACATGGCATTTCCAGAACCAACCAGGGCTTGGGAATATGTCTCAATGGATTTTCTCTCAGGTTTGCCCACTTAAAAACATGGCAAGGACTATATTTTTGTTGTAGTCAATCATTTAAAAAAAATGGATATCATGACTGATTGTAAGAAAAATATATCTACTAAAGAAATTTCTCAACTATATTTTAGTCATGTATGGCGTCATTTTGGTCTCCCCAAGTCCATTATCTCAGATTGAGACAGTAGGTTCCTGAGCATCTACTGGTCCACTCTATGGAAGATGATGGATACCAAGATGATGAAGTCCATAGCTTTCCATCTATAGATTGATGGTCAGACAGAGGTGGTGAACTCCTTGATTGTTCACATGATTCATATGTATCACTCCAAACATAAATGCACATGGGATGAGGGGCTTCTTTTCATACAACATAGATACAATCGGGCCCTGCACAACATGACCAAACATAGTCCATTCCAAGTATGCTTTGGGTTCTAACCCATGGCACCAATTGATATATCTATTATATTCTTTACCATGGAATACACACCTCATAGAAGATCTGAGGCATCAAAAGCAACAAAGTTCATTAAACAAATGTAACACATCAAATAACAAGTTCATGACATCTTGGAGAAGATGAATCAGAAGTATAAGCAATGCCATGATAAACATAAGATTGCACCCCATTTTATTATGGGTGACAAGGTTTGGTTGCAATTTTATAAGGAAGGAATTATAGGCCCACATAGAAAAATTTGGCCTCTATGATATGGTCCCTACACCATCACTAGAAAAGTTGGAGAAAATGCTTTTGAGTTGAACCTACCAACTTACCTTGGTCTGCATCCAATATTCAACATGGATCTCCTCAAAACATATCATCCACCTCTATTAGACACTTTAGTAATAGAAAAACAACTATAAATTTATGATCTTGATCCATAGAGTTTTGATCCAGTGGAGGAGGATCATATTGTGGACACCTGGATGAAGACAACAAGAGGACACTCTATTCTGCTTTATCAAGTGGTCAAAAGGGGCCAGCTTAGCCACAAAGATGAGTGGCTAAAAAAGAATCAAATCAAGACACAACTACCACACCTAATTAAGAACATTGATGCAATGGGGACCATTTCTTTGCAAGGAGGGAGGAATGATCTGGGAGACAATTCAGGTGATAATTTGGGTGACGGGTCCACCCCAATTGATGACAAAAATTTTGGGAGCCATAACTTTTGCATCATAGCTCCAATTGACTTAGAATTTGAACCGTTGGAAATTTAATAATGAGGAGAACATGGTGAGATGTCATGGAGATATTTTTGATGGATTTTTACCCCAAAAAACCTAATGTAAGTTCCACAAATTTCAATTTTAGTAATGTAGTCTAAAAATAGTAAGTTTCTAAAAATAGTAATTCCTTGAATTCTATATTGTTTTAAATCATGGAAGTTGAACCACGTAATATCCCTCAATATTGGTGACATTAAACATCCTCCCCCTACTTTCAAAATTTGTATAAATGAATATGTAACCTGAAATGGAAATCAGACATCTCTTCTCAGAGATAAGCATATAGTTATATTGCGATATTGAGTAATAAAACATATATTCTCAGAGAATTCATTATTACTATGTTATTTTTGTTTTCTTGAAATATTTGTCAACTAAAACTTCTAAGTTTTGGATTAGTTATGGTCTAACATTATTGAGCCATGTGGAGTGCTCTCAAGGCTGCAAGAACTCAGAGACTCGAGACCATGGTTATTTGAAATTTAAACTATGTATATCCTTGGGAAAGATCCATGTGGTTGGAATATTAACACATGGTATGATCTCAACACTATGAAGACTTGAAGACTTGGAACTACATAACCATTAAATTATTAACTTAATATTTCTCCTTTGAAGTTCCATGTTAATGGAATTGTGCCAAATGTTAAACCCTAAAAGCTCAGAACCTCAAGGCCATTATACTATAGGACCATTGGAATTTTTTCTAACCTTATAGGTTTATAAAATTATGTTACTTGTCAAAATATCATAACTGTGGGAACTTACAGAATCAAAACCACTAGAATATTAACTTTGATTTGAACTTACATGGTTTTGGGTAATGTAGTTACACCATTTGGCATGCTCTCAGGGTTCTAAAACTTGGAAGATTTAGAGTTTTCTTTGAAGTAAAATTTATCCCATTTAAACTTGGTTTTACCATGTGGATGTCCTTTGGTGACCTATTAGTCAATAAAGTATGGAACTTTTTCAAACTATTGTAGGTTTTAGGTAATGTGGTAGTGCCATATGTCAAGGTCTCAAAACTTGGGAACCTTGAAGACCTAGAATTATATAAAGATTGAAAGAATTTGGGTAACATAATCTTGCCACTTGTCTTGATTTTGGATGATAAATTTAGGGCCTAAATGTGAATAATTTATAATTCCTTGTCAAAAGTCCTATAAACATTCAAAAATCAAAGAGACACTACGACATGACACATTAATTACACTAGTCCAAATAAATCATAAAGTCAATATTCAAGAACAAAATCACCATCCAAGCTTTTATTTTCGTAATTTGAAATTCTATAAATCTATACAATTGATAAAAAAACCTTAGTTTTTTATATATTAATATCGATATCATGGATGTCTAAGGCTTATAGGACCTTGAATAAAGATATTCAAACTATAGTGGGTCCCTATTTGATTTCATAATATAGGGTGTGTGTGTGTTAGGGAACAACAATATTATACCTAGGTTTGAACATGAGACATATATAAGATACATATGCTATGAAAAGGGCACCTAAATTGAAAAATCAAAATCAATTTCAGATTTCCAAATACTTCTATGAACTTTAGATCACTAGGTTGGACTATTATTGAGCCAAACTATTGTAGTAGTTTGTTCCCTTTTGGTATGGTTGATGTGATTACATCACTCAATTTTACCAAGTTTAAAAATTAGACATGATTAATTCATACATCCTCACCATATTTATAGTGTGGGTTGATTTGGATCAACTCACACTCACCATATTCTAAGTATGATTGGGTTACACAGTTGAGTTAATCTCAACTACTAGCTATAAACTCATCTTTTCTTCATGGTTGGTGGCAAGGTGTCCTCCAAAATATAAATATATATGCACTTGTAGGTGTTAATTTTTTAGTACTATCAATTTTAAAGATTCATAATGAATCATCTTTTTAAATCAAATTGCCAAAAGGCAAGGTGGTTGCATTGACACATAGGTTTACTTGTATACTTTATTGTTTCTATTTCAATAATTTCAATGCTTTTGATTTTATATTATATGCACTTGTTATATACTATAACATGCTCTTGGTTCTAGATCATTTTCCAACAAAGCACTCAAGTTGGGATCATGTAAAGGTAAGTGTGCTATATACTCCTAGGTAAAATTTTTTTTCCTTTAAACTAGTAATTTCATTACTAGATTAAAGGGGAGAGAAAAAATAGACACTAAATATAAATTACTATAACACCTTAGTCTTGTACAAATGTAAAATACATATCATGGATGTATTTTCAAATTCTAGACCTTTTCTCTACTAAAAGGATCACATTTGTTATCTCTCTATGCTATATCTCTAGTCTAACCATATGTAATTCTAAAAACCTAGGTATTCTATTATTTATTGGAATTATATAAACCTTTTTATCTTCTATCTCTCCAAGTTATGGACCTATACTTATTTTTCAACTTCTTAGACACTTTCATCCTAGTCAAAAACCTAAATAGATGCAAGGTTCTCTACCAATGCAAGTGTTCAGTTCCCTAAATTCATTAAAATTTTAGATTTTAATGTGTACCTATGGTCAATTTAGGTGATTTTATGTAGGATATTTCCTTAAAGGATTATTATATATGCATTATCAATCCTCATTCATTCAAAGACCTAGAAAATTCATAACTCTCATAAGGCAACTTACTAAAAGAATTCAAGTGAGCAAAACTTTCCTATTTTTTCCTATTTACATATCAATAATAGGGATAACCCATCTATAGTTGTGAATTACTCAAGGATCATCCCATGAGTCATATTTTACAAGTTACAAGCTAGGTCACTATTGTACTTACTTTACACATATGTCACCCTTGTGCATAGACAAGCCAATGTATTAGGGGATAACTACATCAGTTTAAGGACATATTTATATTAGTGGCTATGTAGACATCACACATTTATAGAGGGGTATTTTGGGTTAACTATACATTATTATCCCACTAACCCATTTTTTCCAAGGCCATTATGAATAGAAAGAGCTAAGGATTTGATGATGTGATAAAAGTGACAACCAATGACCCAAAAAAGGTGATAAAGAACCTAGAATATTCTAGGTAGTCACATCTAGATCAAGTAGATATTTTGTAATATACACTTGCATCCAAGCTACACAAAAGTGTCGATGAAATTGTCCAAGGTCGATGCATGTGTCCAAGGCCACAAATGTCAAATTTATAGAATTTGATGACTAATCCATAATCTAGATTTGGGTTGTTTCTATCCTAATCCATATAAAATCCATATGCAAATAATAAACTAGCTAATTACCCTTATTTTTCATTTATAAAAACATCAATCACTAGTTTTACTTACTATTTTTAGCATACCTCAACATTTAAATTCATAATATTATTTATTTGAGTTTGTAATTAATTGGCATGTTATAGATCTATTTATAAACCTTACATTTATTAATTTATATATTATTAACCCTATATTATATTGACACATCTTAATTTAGGGTTAAACAAGTGGGAAAAACATATGGAATGACTAAAATAATAATTGGAATAACATGGGCACCAACATGAACTATAGGAATGTTAATGGATGTAATAGGAGTGTTGTATAAAGGATCATTGGAAATACCTTACTAAATGATTTATATATTTGAAATAGGACTTGAGTCCTTTTAACCCATTGTTACTTGTTCTATGTCATAAACATAAAAATGATTAGGGATAAAAATCCCAAAATTTACTTGAATATAAGCCTTTTAGAGGACATCAAATACTTGTTCCTCTTTTATGTCCTCCTCTACTTCTTTTAGATGCTCCTCTCTAGAGTAATATTTTATGTTTGAATAAATAATGTTCAATGATTCCCCTTTATATTATGGTGGCCTCTCTTCTAATGTGATCTTTAGAGCCTATAAGGTGATAGGAAAATTTCTCTTAACCTAAGTGATCACAAGGGGTCCTATTTTAGTATGCATAGGAGGATGTGGTGGTGGTTGACTTACCATTTGTGATGAAGCTAACTGAGTAGCAAAAAATTCAAGCATTAATGCCACTGTGACCATAGGGGTGAGAAGAAATCCCATGTTTAAAAGGGGATATTTTTCTCTATAGTTTTTTATGGTGGGATCCATCTAAGTATCCTTATCTTTAGTTACTCATCTTTCTCTTTTGGATACTTTTCAATATTAAAATATTCTATCTCAAACGTGTCTACCTATGTGATAAAATGGTCATCCTAAAAAATCTCTACAATTCGCACGGTCATTTATGAAACTCTCATTTTGATCTAAACCTGGGAGTCATCATCAACATTCATGAAAATAAAATCATGATCATATTCCTTATGGCCATAAGTAGTTCTAATTTTAAATTGAAAACTATTTATATGTCAAATTACTATGCCTATGGGATCTCAAAATTGGAATTCCACCAATTTGAGATAGAAAAAGAACCTATGCCGAGAAGACTTGGAAAATTATTTGTAGTATTGAAATTTTTATTTGCCTATGCTAAGGGGAATTTATTACAAGACTCTTAACTTATCTCTTTTACAATTTTGTGCAACACTATTAGATAACTGATAGGCTACCTCTTACTCAACAAAATTTTCTCATACTAAATTAATAAACTATAAGGGTACACTAATGTGTCTTCTTATTTAATAAATGTGTGATATATATAGTACCAATAGTCACTTAGTCACTTGAGTGATCTTCTAATTTCCTCTAAAATCCTTGTCATAGGTTGTGAACTGATAGCTTTATATACCACATGGTAAAAGGTGTATACAATCATTTGTGTGTGGTTCCTAAACTTATGAATGTGTAACATGTTAAAATATGTACATATTATATCATCTAGTTCCTCTTCAAAGGGTTAACAATGAGATACATTTGGAGGAGTAAATGTAACACATATTGCATCTAGTAAATATGATAACATGTAAAAGTTGTCATCTAATCTATTATAAGTAAGTCTTTGTTGTTTTAAAATGAAGTTTCTAATTTTCCAAATTTTAGAGATGCCCTTGGTAACCATGATTAAAGATAATAGGGGGACCCAACCTCATTGACATAAGAAATATAAGGGGTACCATAAATTATATTTAATAGAGTCATTGTAATCTTGATTCTTGGTCTAAGTTGTATAATTATAGTATTCACTTTCCTTCTCTTGATGAAGTTTTTAGGGTGAGACACCTAATATTTTAAAGTTTCCATAACATAATTGTCTTTATTCCATTCTAGGAATAATTTTTGGTTGTAGGGTTTGTATGATGTGGGTAATCTATAGTAATTTTTAAAAGTGACACTAGTTATATAGGCCAAATGAACTTTAATATTTATTAAAATAAAAATATCATTTGCGCACATAAAAATAGAGAATAAATTGTAAATAACATCTATGGAAGGGAATAAATCTATTTTGGCTACCACTTTGTTTAGCATAAAAACTTTGATAGAGAGTAGTTCATCTATATATTATCTATCTTGAAGACATAGGTCATTGTATAGTTAAACTTATTCAACCTCTCCATTAAGGGTTAAATAATGTGGGAACTTATTGCCTAATGCACTTGGATAAAATTTAATCTCCTTGAACTCCTATTTGGTGCCAAAAATAAAGAGTGATAGAGTAGGGATTTTAATTTTTAGCCACCATTGTAACAACTTATTGGTCTCTATATTTTATTACAAATGGAATGATGAAAATAAAGGGTTTCAAATCTTAATTTTTAGGTTAGCTAGTTTAAAAATTATGTTGAATTAAATATGAGGAAAACACACAACCTAGTATGAGTTCCAAATTCATTATTACAATATATCATTTGTTATTTTTTTTATAGAGCAATGGTCAATGTCAATTTTCTTTTCATTTTGAATTTTATTTTATGACATGATTTTGTGGGGATTTAGTTGACATGTGTTGATTTATAAAAAAATTCAAGAGCTTAGATATATTTATAATATTATATATGGTCATTTGTATTTATATTTGTCATAATGTTGCTTATTAACAATATGTTTTATAGGCTTTAATTTTCATTTGAAGCTATGTAAATAATAACACATGGTCTATGACTTCTTCAAAGATCATACGTGGAAACTTGTCACTTTGAGTTCAATTAAACTATAAATGCATAGGGTCACACTACCATTATCATTAAATATTATGCTTGATTTAATTTTCATGGGATACATGGTAGTGTGTTACTTTAATACCTTATATTCCTTTTTATTGATATTTGAATTTGTAAGTGTATAGAGCTATGAGGTAGTGACAAGTAGAATGACACATGATAAATAACTATTCTGAGATGGATATGTGGAGATATCTATGAGTGACACATGTGATGAGGTATTATCAATGGTGTTTCCAAAGTGGACAATATTGTCTATGAGATGATATGTATGCATGGTCCTCAATGATAAAGTGTACCTTAGTTCTCACATAGTTTGCTTGAGACCCTATAGGTTTTGGTCTTGTTATGGATGTTGTTAATGATGTGTTCTTGATGTAGAGGCCCTATATAGTGTAATATGGTATTTATGTACTTTTGGAAGTGAAAATAATCCATTTGAGTAGTCTTGTGAAGGTTTAGGTTTTCCTAATCATTTTGGTAGAGTTTCCTGAGTGAATAGATTGATGATGTCAAAATTTGTACATGTGAAGGTGTCATAAGAAAGTGGTCACATGGGTTTGTTCAGTTTTATTCCTAAAGCATGTGATTCAAGTTTCATGCCTTGACATGATGTCTATTAAAATTTATGATGGTGTAAAGTTTCTCTCTTAGGTAGATTTCATTATTTTTATACTTAGTCAAATTTGCATTTTTTAGTGACCGTTGTAATTCAAATATTTGTATTTTACAAAGGAAACCAATTATGATTGTTTTATATATATCTTGAAAAAATAGACAAAATTGATGATTGAGGAAAAATCAAAGTGGTAAAGATCTTCAAGGGCAATCTAGGGAAATTAATTATGAGGTTTGATTGGTCATACAATTGTATTTATTGTAGCTCAAAGTTGACTAAGGGTTTGACCTTCATTTGTTCAAGACATGAGAAGTGTATTTTAGTTTGTTTTTATGATATTTGGATGTTTCATGATTATTTGTCTATTAGAGAGTGCTTTAAACTCCCTAAAGATCATCTATATGGATTTTGGAGGTTTGACCAATCCATCTTCAATATGAACCATTACTTCGAAGTTGAATTTTTGTTCATTCATGGGATTTTCATGTACAAGGCAAATGATTGAATGGTTTTTTCATATGCATAGGTGTGTAGTGAGGAATGTAATAACTTTAAGGTGTCTTATAGGTCATTTAGCATGGACCCATGTGCTTATAAGTGGTCTTGTGTTTCTATTTTTCTCAGTGAAGTGTTAAAGGGATGAATAGGTCTTTATGGGACTTAAAAGGGCCACTTAAGCCTAATTAAAAGGTGTTATTTCTTAAGGGTGATATATCAATTCTATGGTCAACATATGTAGGTGGTGTTGATAATTTTATAAGTGGGATAGAAGACTTAAGGGTTAATTAATATCTTGTGGCCAACCAAGAAGGTGGTGATCATGAAGATTCTATAAAGATAAAAAACAAAGATGAAGGTTCCTATAGGATTATGAGAGAAGTAAAGTGAAGTATGAGTAATCTTGGTGAATGAATTTAAGAGAAAAGTAGTGTGAGGGATATGTGTGTGACCTATTGGTCATGTTTCTAATGTAGTGACAGTGTTTTTTAGGGTTTATGGTTGAGGATGAGTGAAGAGGCGTAAATTGATTCAAAAGGTTGTTTTGCATGCATTACTTATGTGTGAAGGGTTGAAGAGATTTGTTATTCATTGTTTCTCCATCAGATTGGAAGGAAATCAGAGTTCTAGAGGTGTTGATATCAGAGGTGTTGTGTAGGTTCTCAACATCTAGGGTAAGTGGGTGCTTATCCATGTTTAGGGGTTGGTGTTCTTTTTGAAGTGGTTGATTCACTAAAGTCTTTTGTTTTTGATCTCGTATAGGACTATAGTCCATTTTTTTTAGGCTTGAGAGTGGGTTTTATTCCCATGAAGGTTTCCCATATCATTCACGTGTTATGTGCTTTGATCTTGGATTATTTTTTGTGTTCATGAAATGAATGGTTTATATGCTTCATAAATGCTTATGTTGAAAGGTTAAGAGTTTGAAGAATTGGAATTGAAGTTGATTGGGTTTTATTCCCCATGAGGGTTTCCCACATAATTCATGTGTTATGTGATTTGATCTTGCATCGTTTTCTTTGTTCATTATAATGAATGGTTTATATGCTTCATGAATTATTATGTTGAATGTTTAAGAGTTTGAGGAATTGGGATTGAAGTTGATTTTATTGCATCATTGATTCACCCCCCCCCCCCTCTCAGTGATTATACCTATAATAATTGGTGTCAAAGCCACACCTTATTTACAAGTTTAACCACTTGAAGGTGATCAAAGGTACAATGGATCGTATGAATGATAAAGAGATTGAGACATATCTTCAAGGTGAACTATTATGTGCTTTATCAAAGATCAAACATCTAGAGGAAGACAATGAAAGATTAAAAAACAAGAAAGGAAGTAAAAATTCCAATCTAACTTCTTCAATATGTTATGAGATTAATTCAAACATTGATGGTGTGAAGACATGAATATATAAACTAGAAACAATAGTCAATAATTTTTAGTACATGATGGATAAAGTCTTGAATCAAAGAATGGATCATTTATAAGGTAAATCTATGACATATATAGATGTGATTTTATCTAAGAACAAGTAGATTCCTAGCTCTACCAAAGAATTTAAAGATGAAAATTATTGTATTATTGATGGTCAAGCAAAAGGAATGTCTAACATGAATAAATATAGTTATGTCTTCAATGGGTACTATTACACTTTTAATCAATATGGTCATAGATATAAGGATTGTACTTTCTCTTCAAAGAATAGAAATAAGTTTTTATGCTATAACTACAACCAATAGGGTCATATAGCCAAGTACTTCAAGATGGCCTATTTAAAAAAGGACATACAAGTCATTGACACCATAAAATGGTTAAAGGAAGACAAATCTAAAATTGAAGAAAAGAAGAAGCAAAATTTAGGTAGTGCACCAAAGGAAGAGTCAATGTTTGTTCAAACTACCTTGCATACTCTAGAGAATAAAAAAATAAATGGTACATAGATAGTGGATGCTCAATTCATATGAGAGGAGATAAGATAAATCTTATCTTTCTCAAAAGGAACAATTCAGGCTCAGTAAGATTTGGTGACAATAATTATGCTAACATAGTTGGTAAAGGTTCTATACATTTGGATAATGGTCATACTAAAAATAAAAATGTTTTATATGTAAAAGGTTTGAAAAAAAATCTTATAAGTGTTATCCAAATGTGTAATGAAGGAAATTTTCTAACTTTTCATGATAAAAGGTGTGAAGTGAGAAGAGCCAAGTCTAGAAAATTAGTTATAAATATTCACAAGGTAGATAACAACTTATATGTGTTCCATGAATTCAAAAGGGATGATTGTTTTCTGAATCAATTAGAGTTAAGATATCTTTGGCATAGAAGACTTAGACATATGAATCTTGACAACCTGGTAAGGATTAGTTCAAAAGGGTTAGTGAGGCATATGTCTAAAATCACTAAGATTCCTCATTCTTTTTGAAAGGCATGCCTTCATGGGAAGAAAACCAAAATAAGCTACAAATCTAAGGAGAATTCCAACATAATATCATTGTATTTGATCCACACTAACCTGTGTGGACCTACAAGAACTCAATGTATTCAAGGTAACAACTACTTCATGCTATTAATTGATGATTTTACTAGGATGACTTGGATATATTTCCTCAAAGAAAAATTAGAAGCCTTTGTAACATTTAAAGCATTTAAATATCTTATGGAAAATGAAAAAGGATCAAAAATAAAGTGTGTGAGATCGGATAGAGAAGACGAATTTTGGTCTTATGAGTTTGATGCTTTTTTGAAGATAAAGGGATTAGAAGATAGTATTATACTACTAGGACACCCCAACAAAATGGGGTAGTTGAAAGGAAAAATAGAGATATCTAAGAGACAAGTAAAACCATGCTTCAAAATTCTAAACTATAAAATGGATTTTGGGAAGAGGTTGCTAATACAAAAGTACACATATTAAATAGATTCCAAGTTAGAGTAAATGGTGATAAGACTCTATACGAGCTATGGAAGAATAGGGCAGCTAATGTCAAACATTTTAGAGTGTTTGGGAGTAAGTGTTTTATCAAGAAAGATGAATAAAATCTTGGAAAATTTGATTCAAGGTCTAATGAGGGTATCTTTTTGTGCTATTCATATATTAGTTCTGCTTACAGATGCTTCAATAAGAGACTTCACAAGGTTGTTGAAAGCTAAAATGTAAGAGTTAATGAGGTAGGTGAAATAAAGAGACCTAATTTATAGATAAAGAGAACTATAAAGAACCCTAACTCAAATAATAAAGTCATATATATTCAATTAGATGATGAAGAGGAAGAGGTAAGGCAGGTCACTAAAGATTCATATAGGAGAATATAGAAGGATCATCTAGCTTCTTAGGTAATTGGAGATGTGAATGCAAGTTTGTAGACTATAAGGAGAATGTTGATCAATCATAATCAATAAGACATAGCTCTATTATCTAAGGTTGAACCCAAAACATTCTTGGAAGCTAGCAAAGATGAAAATTGGACATGTGTGGCTAAGGAACTTGAACAAATAGTAAAGAATGAAACATGGAATTTGGTACCTAAGCCAAATGACAAAAATGTGATAGGTATTAAGTGGGTATTAAAAAATAAGATGAATGAGAAAGGAGAGGTCACAAGAAATAAAGATAGATTGGTGTGTAAAGGATATGCTCAAGTTGAAGGGATAGACTTTGATGAGACATTTTATCTTTTGATAAGACTGGAAGTAATTAGACTCTTCTTTTCATATGTGAGCTTCAAAGGTTTCAAAGTTTACCAAATGGATGTGAAATCTGCATTTCTAAATGGCAATTTAGATGAAGAAGTCTATATTGAGCTACCTGAAGGTTTTTCCATGATAAGTAATCAGGACTGTGTTTGTAAACTAAAGAAGGATTTTATACGGTCTTAAACAATCTCCTAGACTTGGTATGATAGGTTAGACAAGTATCTATTTAGATAAGGCTTCAAAAGAGGGGTAGTTGACAACAATTTATACATTAAGATAGAGGGCAGTAATTAGTTATTAGTATTAGTCTATGTTGATGACATAGTTTTTAGATCTGACAATGACAACATGAGTAGGGAGTTTATAGATGCTATGAAGACTAAGTTTGAGATGCCAATGTTGGGATAACTTTCTTTCTTTTTAGGATTGTATATTAACCAACTTAGTGCAAGGATATTCATTTCATATGAAAAATACATCAAGGATATTCTAAGTAAGTTTGACATGATAGATTGTAAGCCAATGAGTACTCCAATGATCATAAGATGTAAGTTAAGTAAACAAGATGACTCACTAAAGGTTGATCAAAATTTGTATAGATCTATGATTGGAAGACTTCTATACTCTACTAATTTTAGTCCTAATATCATGTAAGCAATAGGCCTTGTAGGTAGATTTCAATATGATCTTAGAGAGGCTCACTTGAAAACAGTCAAAAGGATCTTAAGGTATCTCAAGGGCACCATAGAATATGGTTTATGGTACTCCAGGATCAAAGAGTTTACTCTAAGGACATACACTGATGTAGATTGGGTAGGGTGTGTGGATGATAGGAGTACCAAAGGTGGTGTTTTCTTTATGGGTGAATGCTTGGTGTCTTGGCTAAGTAAGAAGAAAGCCTATGTATCCATATCAACTGTAGAAGATAAGTATATAGTTTTTACTTCCTATTTCACTCAAGTAATATGGATGAAGCAAATCTTAGAAGACTATAAGGTAGGATAAAATGGACCTTGTCCTATCTAATATGACAATAATAGTGTAATTAGTATCTCAAAGAATATTTTTATGCACTCAAAAACTAAGTGCATTATTATTAGATATCATTTTTTTAGAGAAAAAGTGGGTAATCAAAGTGTTAAGCTTGAGTATGTGCCTACAAAAGAATAACTTGTAGATATTATGACTAAACCATTGACAAAAGCAACATTTGAATATATAATACAAATCTTGGGAATCATATCCTTTTATATAAATCAATATAAGGTCATTAGTTAATGGGGATCAAAAAGTTCATAAGCTTGCTCTAAAGGTTTGTGATAAAAAGCTTCAAGAAATTGGTTTAGGGACATTGGTCCTAAAGATAAGTTCTTTGTCAATCTTTGAAGCCTGGTTTAGTTGGTAAAATCATGAATAATGAAGGTAAGATTGATTAAAAGATTAATTATGAATTTTCCAAGTGTATTCCATGGGTTCATATGTGCTAATTTGGTCCAAAGAACCATTTATGACTATTTTTTCAATTTGACCAATTTTTCAATGTTCAGTGCCTAGTGAGAGCCCATCATGTAAAATCGGTGTATTTGAGATCTATGAGGCTAAAAAAATGTTGAGGCCAACTGGATTTGATGTGTATAAGTGATTTTTTTTTTGGATATGTCAGAAGGCTCCCATGATCTTTTTATGATGTTTTGGCTTAGTGGCTATTGTATAAACAAGGTCTGCAGGCACAATCATGAGCTTTCTAGGTGTCAAATGAATATTTACAAGTTATAAAGGTGATTTTATGATTTTTAAAGGTGTGTTAAACTTTTATAGGTATTTTCCAATTGTTGATAGGTCATGAAGATGTTTTTAACTCCATTTGAATATTTTTTATGGCTCTTGGGTATGACAGTCTTTTCTTAAGGGCTAGTAGGTCAAAAACCACGTTCATGGATGTATGGGTTTCCAAAGGATTTTTACCTCATTTTTGGACCAAGTGGTGTGAGTTGGTGACCTTCAGGTGTGAGATAAGTTTCAAAAGGTGGCATTGATTGGAAGATGGTAAGTTGACCATGTTTCTTATTAATGCCCTAGTGTCTTAGCCCATGTGGGTTAGTGACCTTCCCAAAGGATTTGAGGTCTAAGGTTTCTTAATCAGTTGAAATGATATAATGGGTCCTCAAAAAATGTTTCACAATATTTTTAAGGTAAGTGGTTTCATTTATACTTGTCCATTTGTCAATTAGGAGGGTTAATTGGCAAGTTAGTTTACAAAATAGCTATAGTGAAAAAGAAGAGTTGGGTGATGAAAATTGGCATGCATGAGGGGGAATATGAGTTTACATCATATATTAAGTTTTAAGTCATGGAGGTCTCTACATAGAAATTTATGACCTATGCAAAATTTGGAAGGGGTATAAGGCCTTTAGTCAAGGCTAGTGTGAAGAAGAGTAGTTTTTGGTTATTTTCTTCGAAAGAAAAAGGTATGGTTGTCCCTGAATATGTTTTAATATTGGATTTGTGCATCATGTGTTTTTTAAAAGGAGCTTAAATGTCCATTATTCATTCTATGGGTAGCTTTTGAAAGAGAATTTGAAGACAACTATGAATTTTTATCATGGTTGGAGATGGTCTGAAGGTGATCAAGGGGTGTCTAAGCTTAGGTGAATTAGGGGGAGTCCCTATCAGTGTTATTAAGGTGTTTTTTTTCAATTTTTGGTACTCTTATGTGTTTCTTCTTCATATAGCATTGCATTGTCAAAGAAGAGTGTTGTTAATGAGTAGCTTTGAGGTAGTCATGGTAAAA
This sequence comes from Torreya grandis, assembly GCA_037957365.1. Taxonomy (NCBI): domain Eukaryota; kingdom Viridiplantae; phylum Streptophyta; class Pinopsida; order Cupressales; family Taxaceae; genus Torreya; species Torreya grandis. The sequence goes on along the minus strand of JARHVA010007729.1, from coordinate 505,583 downwards.
AATGGTATGCACAGTGATAGGGGGATTTTATATCATCTCTCAAAGGAGGTTACTTATTTTTTTTAGATTTGAAATCATTTATAGGTCCCTAGGATCTGCAAGTAAGCCATCTTTTTCATTGTGTCAAAGGGGGAGAAAGTGTTTATAGAGGGAAAAAGAGTATGTGCATAGATTTGTGTTGGTGTTTACAAGTGTTGACATCAATGATAAAGGGATATATTTCTTAGGTGTTGTAAATTATGTCTCCAAGGTGGAAAAGAGTGTCTATGAGATGATATGTGTGCATGGTCCTCAATGACAAAGTGTACCTTAGTGCTCACATAGTTTGCTTGAGACCTTACAAGTTTTCATCTTGTTATGGATGTTGTTGATGATGTGTTCTTGATGAAGAGGCCCTATTGGGTGTAATAAGTGCTTGATATACTTTTTAAAGTTAAAATAATTCATTTGAGTAGACTTGTGAAGGTCTAGGTTATACTAGTCATCTTGGTAGAGTTTCCTGAGTGATCAAATAGATGCTGTCAAAATTTACATGTGTGAAGGTGTTAGAAGAAAGTGGTCACATGAGTCTATTCAGTTTTGTGCCTAGAGCATGTGTTTCAAGTTTCATGCCTTGACATAATGTATATAAAAATTTATGATGGTGAAAAGTTTCTCTCCTAGGTAGGTTTCATTATTTTTATATTTAGTCAAATTTGCATTTTTAGTGACCGTTAGAATTCAAATATTTGAATTTTACAAAGGAAACCAGTTGTGATTGTTTGATTTGTATCTTGATAAAATGGATGAATTTGATGATGGAGTAAAAATTAAAGTGGTAAATATCTTTAAGTGAAATCTAAGGAAATTGATTAAGAGGTTTGATTGGTTATACAATTGTATTTAATGCATCTCAAAGTTGACCAAGGGTTTGACCTTCATTTGTTAAGGACCTAAGAAGGGTGTTTTAGTTTGTATTGATGATATTTGGATGTTTCGTGATCATTTATCTATTAGAGTGTATTTTAGACTCCCTAAGGATCATTTGTATGGATTTTGAAGGTTTGACCAATCCATCTTTAGTATGAACCATTGCTTGGAAGTTGACTTTTTGTTTGTTCATGGTGTTTTCATGTACAAGGTAAATGATTGAAATGTTTTTGAATTTGTAGATGTGTGTAGTGATGAATACAATCACTTTAGTGTGTCTTAGGGGTCATGTGGAGTGGAACCATGTGCTTATAAGTGGTATTGTGTTTCTATTTTACTCAGTGAAATGTTAAAGGGATGAATAGGTCTCCATGGGACCTAAAAGGGCCACTTAGGCCTAATTGAAAGGTGTTGTTGCTTAAGGGTGATCTATCAATGCTATGGTTAACCTATGTATGTGGTGTTGATATTTTTATAATTTGGATATAATCCTTAAGGGTTAAGGAATGTCTTGTGGCCAGCCAAGGTGGTGGTGATCATGAAGCCTTTATAAAGATCAAAAACAAAGATGAAGGTTTATATAGGATTATGAATGAAGTAAAGCAAAGTGTGAGTAGGATTAGAGAACAAATTGAAGATAAGAGGAGTATGATGGATATGTGTGTGACCTAGTGGTCATGCTTATGATGTGATAAAAATGTTTTACAAGTTTTATGGTTGAAGATGAGTGAAGAGGTGTAGAGTCATCCAAAAGGTTATTTTGGATGCATTAATTGTGTGTGAAGGATTGAGAAAGTGTGAAGGGTTGAAGACATTTTTTATTCATTATTTCTCCATTAGATTAAAAGGCAATCAGAGTTTTAGAGGTGTTGATATCATAGGTGTTTTGTGGGTGCTCAACATCTAGGGAAAGTGGGTGCTTATCTATGCTTAGTGGTTGGTGCTCCTTGTGAAGTGGGTGATTCACTAAAGTCTCTTGTTTGTGATATATTATAAGACTATAGTCCATTTATATTCAAGATTGAGAGTGGGTTTTATTCCCCATGAGGGTTTCCCACATAATTCATGTGTTATGTGCTTTGATCTTGCATTATTTTCTTTGTTCATTGCAATGAATGGTTTATATTCTTCATGAATGCTTATGTTGAATGGTTAAGAGTTTGAAGAATTGGAATTGAAGTTGATTTGATTTCATCACTGATTCACCCCCACTCTTAGTGATTGTACCTATAATAACATGTCTACTGACTACAAAACAAATGACACATGAAATCTTGTCACTTTATTTGAGGTTTTCATCTTTGCAGTCTATTATTTTTGGCTCTAAGTTTTGTGACGTTGTGAGATGATCACATAGTCACATAGTTATATGAACTTGTAAAATAGAATTTTGAATCAAGGCTTATGAATATACAAGATAATGACACATGGATCAATCTCACTTAGTCAAGAAATCACAAGCATTAATGACTTAAAACATTGAATAAAGTTTTGTAGAGCCATAATATGGAGACACTTGACATGATATCATTCAATCACAAAGTCATGAGTATAAATAACTTATCCTATTATTTCTAAGACCTATGATGGAGTGATAGAAGGACACGTGGGACAATCTTGTATAGTCAGGTAGTTATAGAGTTTGGTGACTTATAAATTTCAATTATCTATGGAGATGTTATGGAAATGAGACATGTTGAGTAATATCATAATGTTGGGATGTCATAGGTGTGAAAATTAAAGTTTATCCTATTTATGAAGACATTGAATAATAGGTCTAAATACCTAATTTTTGATTAGTCATTTTACTCTTCAAAACTTGAAAATACTATTATCTCTCCACTTTTCATGAGGAAGTGATATTTGGTGATCTCAAATATTATCTCTAAAGTAAGTTGTCAACTTGTAAAATATCTCAATAGACTTGGAAATGAAATGGTTAGCTTGGTTAGTTGAATAAATCAATTTAAAAAAAAATTAACATTTTAATTGACTATATTCATAATTTTAAGCCAAATTTTATGAAATAAAAAGAGATTATTAAAACTTAAGATTATGCATGTTTGAGTCCTAAGATCAATTTATGTCTTGACAAGGACCAAATATAGAATATTTAAGAACAAATGGGTCCTTATTTTAAATTTGAAATGGACTGTGCTGGTCACAACAAATGGTGACTCAATGGGGAAATACTCATGAGTATTTAATATTTATGGTTTAATTTTCACACATAATTTCAAACCTTATAAGAAATAAATAAATAAAATAAATAACTAAAAGATTATTCAACCCAATCATGTGACATACTAACCCTTTTTACTTTTAAGATCATGTGTGATTATGTGAATATTTTTTCCCTTGTTTGAGAATTCTAACAAAGATAAGACAAACACATGAGGCATCTTTGCTTCATATATTTACTATTATTTTTTCTTCTAAGAATAATTTTGCAGGAAGCCATAAATTTATCTACTTCTAACCAGGTTTATATTCCCCTAACAAAGATACCTTTGATTTCAATTTTATAATTTCTCTGCTAAGCCAAATCTTTATATCCCTGATTGAGTTTACTTAACTCACCACTTTTTTTGAGATTATTTTTTTGAATTTTTTCATGGAAAAAAGGGTTGGAAACCACCATTGTATAGGTGTGTGAGAGTGAATTTTATTAGAGATCATATATTACACTCATAATCTACCTTTATCAATGTTTATTATCTTGAAACAAGTTCTAAGTTTGTAACATGCAATTGATTTTTCAAAAAGAGAAGTCTTTCTAGAATCTACATGAAAATATGAAAGTTAATTTTAGGAATCTGATAAGATTATTTGATGTATATAATATATTAAATTCATTTATTATACATAAATTAATTATAATACTCAAATAATTCATGATAAATCCACAAATATCCATAAGCATGAATAACTGCTTTATGTGATGAATTTTGGTGAATTTTCTGCAAGTGGTCATAATGACCTTATTTCAAAAACCAACTGACATAAGGGAAATATAATTTAGGAAAGTAAGAAATACAATCTAATAAAGCATGAAATATAATCTAATCCTACTTCTACCTATAACTCATAATTATTCCAATATGGTCTCAGTTAGAACAACCATAAAATAGTGCTTTAGATATTTCCCATTAACTAGAAAAGTTAGATCATTACTTTAGAGATATTTTAATTGAAAATTATTGTTACCCAAGATTTATGGGATATGATATGGTCCAATCCATAATGGAGTGATATTTCATGTTGTCCTTTCTTGTCGTGTGTTTCTTCCCATAAGAGGACCAAATCTAAAATTCTAAAAACTTTAACTTTTGATCTTTTGTTGAACTATCTTTTGACAACATTTTGGTGTTTTCTAAAGTTTTTTAAGGCTTCTATTCATACATCTTCTATTTGGACAATGTCCATTAATCTTGAATGAGTCATTTTTTCATCCTCCACATACTATTGTATGAATTGGAATGTTGGTAACTTGAGAGTAATGGAAAAAATACGTTATTTCCCATATACTACTAGGAAAGGTGAAGCTTTGAGGTTTGATTATGTTTGGTTATATATTCCAATAATGAATACTTTAGAAACAAGTGTTATTTTCTTGGTTTACTTTATACATATTTAATTATTACATGAATCAAATTATTATTGGTGGATTTAGAATCTCCATTTCCTTGTGGATAGTAATTTGAACATAAATTGACAATGGTTTGATTGTTATATGACCATTTGGTGAATTTATTTTATTCAAAATAAATAGCATTGTCATAAACCAGGGAAACTAGTGTCCCAAACCTAGTCATAATATTTTATTTAATGAATTTAATAACATATTGTGCTCTATAATTATTTGTAGTAATAACTTCGATCCATCTAATGCAATAATCCATTATTGTCAGTACAAACTTATGTTTTTTTGATGAATTTATATTAATGACACTAAGAAATTGATCCCCATTATGTAAAAGGTGTTAGGAAATAAACATCCTACATGTGCAATTAAATCATAAAATGATTGTGTAAATAAAATAAGCTACATAATAAAATACATAAAATAGGAGATCAAAATAGAACACTAGATATACGTGGAAAACCCTTTAAAAACCATCAAGGGGGAAACCACAAGGTAAAGGCAATACCAAACTTTAATACGGCATCAAAAAATCCTCTCTTACAACATTTTCTCTCACCGTAGCTACAAATAAGTGCTACATCCAAACACTTAGGTGAGAAAAGCTTACACCAAGCTATCCATGCTCTAACCTTAAACATGAGTTGAGCTAATAGCCTCCAAGCTTAGAGCTACAAAAACTAATAACCATGATAATCACATAACATCCAAGGGAGATCCAAAGCTGAAACCTCCTCCATGGATCATCCTCATGCACCTGGGTGAGAAAAGCATAACCTGCCTTCCATGCTTCAACCTTCAACCTACATTTAATGCTTATAACCCAAGAATATAGGTGAGTAATGCATGAAAGCCTTCCTACTCTAACCTCTAACTATGGATCCAAAAATGGAGATCCTCCAAAGGCTCCTCCATGATGTTCTAAAAGGATAAGTAATTACAAAGGAGAAAATAATTATTTAATAGCATTTTACAATAAAGAAAGAGAGAGAGGGAGAGAATTTTGACCCATATGAATGGGGAGCACTATTTATCAATAGGGAAACTTGTACCCCATATGGGCAAGGTCAATATTGGAATGGAATCTCATGATGCCCCTTTTGACCACCTCTATTTGAACACCATGTGCACACACTTTAATCCAAAATATTTCAATCACATTTTTGACTATTTCCTTGTGTATCCAAAAGTGACATGCCCCACATACCCATGTGTAATATCCAATGTTCAATGATACCCTCAATCCACTCAATGACTTCCAACAAGGAAGCCCCATACTTACATGGCCAAATGAATGATTAAATCTTCTTCCTTTTGACTCCCACATGCTCCCACATGTACAAGGGACAAGATGGTGTCCCAAATTCTACCCATATGTGATTTTATAAAAGCAAACCCATGTTCTTGAGAAAATGGCACCCCATTTTCTCTCTCTTCCTTTCCTAATCTAGAGGATAGTTTTTAATGTCCCCAATATTCCTTGAACTAGCACCATTGCATAGGGCTCATTGAGATCTTCTCGATGGTAAGTGGAACTCAAGAAATAGAGCTTGCTTGTTCTAAATATGGTTGGTCAAAGTTGGTCAATTGGTTGTCAACTAATGATGTGGCAAGTGTTAGGCACATGGAAAAAAATGGGTTTACGCACCTCTAGTCTTTGACGGTCATAAAAGGTTTGGTTATAGGGATCCTAACTAATGGAACTTGTTTTTGTGATGGAAGAGAACTCTACCACTGTGATATATTAGTGTCATTTTAATATTTTCAATTATAGTATAGTTTTATATCATATTATCTTGTGTTGAGAAGTGCCAGGTGAAGAAATAGTCCATGTGAAAATAATAGAGAGGTCCATATGGTGGGACTTCAATCCACCACATGGCCTACCACCATTCACATTCCCCAAATGATAATGTTTGAGAACTTGTTAATGCCAGATCGAACTCTAACCCAACTCAAGTGCCAACTCAAACTCTAACCCAGCTCGATTGCCAGATCGAATGAGCTTATATCCTTCTTGATGGTTCCCAACAACCAAATCCTGAGTGTTGGGCATAGAAAAAAGTGGGAGAAGATGTGGCCAAAGCCATGTTTGCATTGGTAGCTTAGGGCTATAAAAATCCTTTTCAAGCCTTATCCCTACAAATGTGGGATATAAAAATCTACACCCACCAAATAAAATAAGAGATGGTTGGGGAGGATCGAACCCCCAACCTCTCATTGTTATTCTAAGCCTTTTCCATTCCACCAAAGGTGGATGGTTAGAATGTAAATGGAGGTTATTCTATTTAAAGTGGATATTGGCATGATTTTGGGAAGAAGGGAATTCAACCCCATAATCTATGGGAAAAAATAAGCATTCTTACCACTACACCTAGAGTTATATCATGTATACAAAGGCACAAATTTGGTTTTATTAAACACACATAACATAGCTTCAGATCCTCTTAGCATTGGAAGCCTCTTCAAGCTAAGTTTGTTAATGTTTATTTTGTAAGCCTGTGGATTATTTGTAATGGCCTTATAAGACATTCTTGGAGGCCAAAATTGGAGGAATATTTTGGAGATGTAGTTATTTTATCTGAATTATAAAAGAGTCATTCCATTATAAAGGTAAATTCCTATGGATATGATATTTTGTATTAGAGTTTTTATAATCTAATTGTAAATGAGGTTATTATCCATTGTAAAGGCAAACACCTATGGGACCCTCATATGCTATTTTATCAAAGTATCTCATCACTATTATAGAGTTGAGTCATATTCCTTGGGATGAGATATTGAACCATTTTGGAGATTTCTTTTACTCTTGAACAAAAATCCATGCCCAGATTTTGGAGATGATGCATATGTGCTACAGATAAAGGGGAGATGAGTTCCTGATCAGATTGAGTCTTCATGTAATCTGATTTTATTACTATTATAGATTAATGATCTAAGGATATAAGTTTTGTAAAATTGTACTTTCATCTATTATGAATGGATTGGTTCATGATTATAGTGAACTCCGAGATGTAGCCCTTAAAAGGTGAAGTTTGTTATCACTTTGGTGTCAATGTGTCACTATTTTCAATTCTACTTTCAGTTTTACTTATAGCATTGAAAGATGAATGTTTATAATGTGGAATCAGTTTAAATCGGGTTTTCTATTCACTCTATTTGATTTCAGAAGTCAATTATCTATTTAAGTATGGGGGGATAATATAGATTGATATCCATTTAAAAACTATTTGATTAAGGGGTCCCTATCAATTTATGGATCAAATTTTGGTATAAGAGTAGGTTGATTGTGGTCATGTTTTCACTTTTTTGATTTGTGTTCTTCTCTTTGATTCAATTGTAAAGGATTTGCTAGTGCAATGGAGAATTGGAAGATGTTCTAATCTAGTGGAATAAGACAAGCTTCTAATAGCCAAGAATCCAAAAACCACTAGTCCTATAGGGATCAGTTTGTAAGAGGAGAAAACACACCATCACCAGAGGATGATGAGAGTATGTGCTAGATGATCTTATGAAGGGATTAGTCCTTTTTTCTTGGGAATCATCTAGATAATATGCCAAGAATTTTTAGTGGTGTACATCCAAGAACATTGAGTTTGATCTTGTTATCATACTAGCATAGTTTGAGGTAAAAATGGTTTTCTATTTTGGTTAAGTAGACTTGTTGGAATTGTATATGGTTCTAAAATTATGTGTAGGTAAATACAAGTTGGTTTTAGGATAAACCATAGGTAAATCCTCAGAATCTATTCCAATGAGAGATTAGTAAATTTCTCTCATGAAACTTGCTTATAGGGTGATGAAGGTATAGAGATGGATCTAGTTGGTATTGGTATTTGGCACAATGTTTTCATAATCATGTTGTGCAACCTTTATTTTTGGTAAAGTGACTTTATTTTTAAAGCTTATGTCCTTAGAAATAGTAATCAAGTCAAAATACCACTTTTCATGGTAAGATTTGGAGAATGGAAATATGGCAAAGTTCATGAAATTGAACAAGTTTTACACTTCAATTTATTGGGTATTAATTGGTTGTTTATAATTTAACCTTTACTCAATAGAGTGTGTAGTTCTGAGTTTTGAATGAAGGTAAAAATATTTCAATGATTCTTGTATATGAGAAAATGGCTATATACATAGTATAATAGTTGATATCTATGTTTGATTGGATAACCTTGTGTGGCTTGTTGGAATAGAATGAACCTTGTTTCAGAATTATTTCAAAACTTATAAAAGAATAAGAGGTTTCATCATTACCTCATAATGAATGAGGTTTAATGTGGTATAGCATTCTATTCAAGGTGTGGAAACTAAGAATAGGGACAACCCTTGATTTGTTTAAAATGATATCTTGGATAGTTTTATTTTGCATTGCTTGATAAGCATGTTATTTTTCATCATCAACATTTTTTTGGGATTCCTTAGTTATCATATGGATGAATTTTTAACTAATTTTGAAGGCAAATATATACCACTTGTTACAGTGGATTTGGAGCAATCAATCAATGGGAATAACTTTGAGATAGGTTTATAATTCTTAGTTTGTCTTCTCATGTTTATGATATTTGTTTACTAATTACTTGCAATAGATGGAGTCTGGTAAAAAAGCTCTATTCAAAAAAATTGTAAGTTTAATTCTTGGAATTTGAAAGGGATTTCAATTTTCCCTCTTCACAAAAGTTTACAGTATCCAATTGGTGATAGCCTTTATGAGAGAAATTGGTATGGATAAACGTGTGTTGTTTTGCCTTATTTTGATAAATACTATATATTGAGAGATTGTACCTTTGTGTAGATTTTGCCTCATTATTGAGAGATTACCCCTGTTTGTGACATAACCCCTTTATGGAGAAACTATACCTCATTTTTAGAGAGAAGCTAATAATATAGAACTAGAGTTACCTACAATAGGAAATACTTCACGATAGGTTTATCATGCTTAGTATTTTTTCCTATGTTTTTTGTTTTTCAATCTCTATTATGAAATTATCCAAGATGGATTTGGAGTTTTGGTAATAGTTTATGGTAGTTTTGATAATTGGAGTTTGATATAATATTGAATTCAAGTTGATTTTATTATATTTATTCCTGTATATATAATGATGCATGTAGGAAGATGTGGATACAAGAGATGCATTACCCTTAGTTGGAGAGTTGGCCTTGATTGGGATATTTTTTCCCCTATGTGGAGAAGTAACTTCAGTTGTTATTGGATCCTATATGTTTCATTCAGTACAAGAATATGGTTTTTGTAGCAAAAAGAGTTCATGAAGGAGGTGTACCTTCATTTTTAGATAATTTAGATATTGTGCCTTTTGGAGGCCAAAAGGAATTTATGGGGAGGTTTGATCTAGAGGACATTTTTGCATGTCCCTAATCCTCCTTGAACTAGCACCATTGCATAGGGATCATTGAGAGCTTTTTGATGATATACAAAACTCAAGAAATAGAGCTCATTTACTCTAGATATGGTTGGTCAAAGTTTTAGTTAAAGTTCATCAACTGGTGTTCAACTGATGATGTGGTAAGTTTTGGGCACATGGGAAAAAATGGGTTTATGTGCCTCCATTATTTGATGATCATAAAAGGGTTGACTATGGGGATCGTAGCTAATGGAGCCTACTATTGTGATGGAATGGGCTCTACCATCATGATATATTAGTGTAATTTTAATATTTTTAATTACACTATAGATTTATATCATATTATCTTATGTTGATAAGTGGTAGGTGAATTAGTCCATGTGGCCATAATTGAGAGGTCCACATAGTGGGACCTCAGGCCACCATGTGGTTTGTCACCATTCACATTCTCTAAGTCAAAATATTTGAGAACTTGTTAATGCAAACTCAAAATCCAACCCAACTTGAGTTCCAATTCAAAATCTAACCTAACTTGAGTGTCAGATCGACCAAGATTATATCCTTATCAAAGGTTCCTAGTAACCAAAGCCTGAGTGTTGGGTGTAGTAAAAAATGGCAGAAGATGTGTCCAAATCCATGTTTGTATTGACATCTTAGGGATATAAAAATCCTTTTAAATATTTATCCCCATGAATGTGGGATATAAAACTTTGCACCCACCAAATAAAATAAGAGATGGTTGGGGAAAATTGAACCCCCAACCTCTCATTACTATTCTAAGCCTTTGCCATTTCACCAAAGGTAAATGGCTAGAACGTAAATGGAAGTTATTTCATTTAAAGTGGATATTGGCATGATTTTGGGAATAAGGGGATTCAACCCTATAACCTCCAGCAAAAAGATAAGAATTCTTACCACTACACCTAGAGTTGAATCATGTATATAAAGGCTTGAATTTGGTTTTATTAAACACACACAACATAGCTTTGGTTCCTCTTAGAATTGTATGGCTTTTTAAGCCAAGTTTGTTAATGTTTATTTTGTAAGCCTATGGATTATTTGTAATAGGCTTATAAGACATTCTTGGAGGCTAAAATTGGAGGACCATTTTAGAGATGTAGTTATTTTATTCAAATTATAAAAGAGTCATTCCATTATAAAGGCAAATGCCTATAGATATGATATTTTGTATTGGATTTTATAATCCGATTGTGAATGTGGTTATTTTTCATTGTAAAGGTAAATGCCTACAGTACCCTCATATGCTATTTTATCAGAGTTTTTATAATCTGATTGTAAATGAGGTTATTTTCCATTATAAAGGCAAATGCATATAGAACCCTCATATGCTATTTTATTAGAGTAGCATGTCACTATTATGGAGTTGAGTCATATTCCTTGGTGACAAGACACTGACCCATTTTGGAGATTTGTTTTACTCTTGCACAGAGAACTATGCCCAAAATTTGGAGATGATGTTTAGGTGTTGTGGATGAAGGGGAAATGAGTTCTTGATTAGATCAAGTCTTCATGTAGTCTAATTTCATTACTATTGTAGATTAATATCTAAGGATGTAAGTTTTGTAAAATTATACTTTCATCTATTATGAATGGATTGATTCATGATTGTAGTACATTCAAATATGTAACCCTTAAAAGGTGAACTTCATTATCACTTTGGTGTCAATGTGTCACTATTTTCCATTCTACTTTTATTTTTACTTACAACATTGAAAGGTGAATGTTATGTCATGTCATCACCTTCCTACCACATCACCTACATGTTATGTCACTTGCATGCCACATCACTATACTCCCACATGCCACATCACCTATATGTCATGTCACCATAAATAGTGATCCATGAATAGTGCCCATGAATAGTGTATTCACACCCTAAAAATCACCCACTTGAAGTCCTATGCACAAAATTTTTAACCACCTATGTTTTCATGACAACCTACTATCATATAATTACTTAGCATATATCATCATGCCCACTGTTGCTCATACACAAGCCCAGAAGAAGTTTTATGCACTATGAAACTTCTTTGTCCTGATGGTTTTGAAAACATCTACATGCCCACTATAGATTTATAGTAACTAAAGTGACTCCCACTTCACCATAGACTTGATCCTTTATCTAGGATCCCTCCATGAACCACTCATAACTCCCAATGCTTAGAAATATCTAGTTTAGTATACCATGAATCTCATGAGGATTCTCTTACTCTCAGTGAATATGATACATAGGATAACTATCTTCTCCTCCTTTACTCTAGGATACACTGGAAGACAACTTCAAAAATTGTAATAAGTGAGGTACTTACTTTCTTGCTTCCACATCCACTATGCATCTCCATCCTTGGTTTTCTCCTTCATCTCATCACCTGAGCCATCACTCTATTTATCTTCATCATGTTGGGGCCTACAACCAAAATGTCATCAATCCTTAGCAAAAACCTCTACTAAACCTTGGCTCTACATGAAGGTATTCTTGTACCACATCAACATGCCTATTAGAACCCATATAGTCTTCAATTCTAAAAACTAGTAACTCTATCTCATACTCATAGCCCTCTTGGATATTCTTGTCTCATCATGAGATCACCATGTAGAAATGATGTCAAAAAACATCTTGTGACTCCAAATCCTAAATAGAAATAAGTGCACACTGTACCCATAATAGAAGTCTACAACCAAAGATAAGAACCCACATAAGTCAACACCTAACTTCTACATTTGTAATAAATCACTACCTACCATGATCAACATAGTACCCATATAATTATTGGGAATTCATCACACTACTCAATACATCACTACACCTATTAAGTTTTTGAACCCATAGTCAAATTTCATCTTACGCTACTACATGTCAAACTAAACTCATGTGCAAAGTTACTCCATACATTGATCTACTTGGTTACTTGAATCAACTACACTATAACTCTCCTAACTACATGCTTCTGCTAATCACAACCACTAAGCACTTCACTCAATACACCTCTGAGTCTTTAAAATATTTAACACCAACCTTCTTCTTCTATGGAACCTTAGGTCTTAACTTGTTTTCCTCCATCTATTAACTACTCTAGATACAAAATTAGGTTTATTGTACCTCCTCCTATACATGGAATTTTGTCTACATCATCTTAGCCAAAAATATGTGGTTAGTAAGATACCACATAATGCACCTCTTCTCTAACCAAAATCCAAAACAAGGTCATGCATTATCATCACCCTCTATCTACACCAATGGAGACAAGCTTGCTCCTCAAGCTATGTGGTTGCTTCTTTAATAGGGACACTATGTTGGTGTTGATCTATTTGAAAAAGCTTCTATAAAATATTTTAATCTTCTTTCCTCCATTTTCCTTCTTTCACCAAGAGATAATACCTGCCATACAAACTTTTTCTTTTGATTCATATCTAGGTCTCTCCACCTATAGCTCCCACTTGCACAAAAAATAGACAACCTAGGCTCTGATACCACTTGTTAGGAAATAAACATCCTACATGTTCAAGTAAATCATAAAATGATTGAAAAAATAAAACAAGATACATAATAAAATACATCAAACAAGAGATCAAACCACAACACCAGATATACGTGGAAAACCCATGCAAAATAACCAAGGGAAAAACCACAAAGTAGAGGTAGCACCAGACTTTAATATTGCATAAACAAATTCTCTCTTACAATAGTTTCTCTCATATCAAATACAAACAAGTGCTACATCTAAGCACTTAGGTGATCAAAGCTTACACCAAACTATCCATGATCTAACCTCCAACATGAGCTGAGCTAATAGCCTTCATTCTCAGAGCTGCAATAAGTAAAAACCATGCTAATCACATAACATTTGAGGGAGATACAAAGTTACAACCTCCTTCATGGATTATCCTCATGCACCTAGGTGAACAAAACATAACTTGCCTTTCATTCTCCAACATTCAACTTGCATTTGATGCTTACAACCCAAGCATCTAGGTGAGTAATGTATACAAGCCTTCTTACTCTAACCTCTAATTATGGATCTAAAAATGGAGAGCCTTTAAAGATTCCTCCATGATCCTCTAAAAGGATATGCAATTAAAAAGGAGTAAATAATTATTTAATATCAATTTACAATAGAGAAAGAGAGACATGGAGATAATTTCTACCCATATGAGTGGGGAGCACTATTTCTTAATAGGGAAACTTGTCCCCCACATGGGCAAGGTCAATATTAGAATGGCATCTCATGATGCCCATTTTGACCACCTCCATGTGAACACCATGTGCACTTCATGTGCACACATTTTGCTCCAAAATATTCTAATCACCTTTTTGACTATTCCCATGTGCATCTAAAAGTGACATGCCCCATATACCCATGTGAAATATCCAAGGCTCAAAGATACCCTCAATCCACTCAATGAATTCCAACAAGGAATACCCACACTCACATGGCCAAGGGAATGATTAAATCATCTTCCTTTTGACTCCCACATGTGCAAGGGATAAGATGGTGTCCCACTTATTCCCCACATGCTTTTCTAAAATCAAATCCATGTGCTTGAGAAAATGTTTCCCCATTTTCTCTCTCCACCTTTCTACCATGAAAGATGCCTTTTGTGGGTCATGCCATGTCACCTTGGATCAACCACCTGGGACCCCACCATGGGTGCACATCCTGGGACCCACCATGGATCCTACACCACATCACCTTCATACCACATCACCTACATGCCATGTCACCTACATGCCACATCACTGCACTCCCATATGCCACATCACCTACATGCCATATCATCATGAATCATCACATGTGAACAATGCCCATGAATAGTACTTAGTGAATAGTTGCCTATGAATAGTGGCTTCACACCCTAACAAAAGGGTGAACTTAAAAAATAGGCTAGAGTGGCATGACTGCATGTACCTATCTTTTTTTAAGAACTTGACATTGGTGACAAGTTCTAACATGATTATGTGCATCCTTGAAAATAATATGACAATATTATTTCATTCTTAGGATCTTGTGGGTTATGGAATTCATTGATTAAGTAATTCCACTACATATATTTTGATTTAAACTATCAAGGATATTTTTAGCTTCTTCTTTGGAAATGTATCTCAAGTAGACACCTTTATAATTTTTTTGATACAATATTCCTTGTTTTATCATACAATCCATTGATTTGAGCCCAATAAATCTTCTTTTTTCTCTATTCAATTCAATAAGAATGTATTAGTAAGTAGGTAATGAATAATCTATGTGTAGTAGTCTCCACCTAATCTTTGGGATTGATGAAGTTGCATAACAGAAATGTGTGGATTATTTTCCTTGAATAGATGAATGATGCCTTATCCTCATACCATTTTAGAAGGCATGATTTATACATCAAAATCTAGTAATTTAGCCATCTAATTACCTCTTCTCTCTCCTAATTCATTATGTCTAAGTGTGATCTTGACAGTTGCATTTGGTACATTGAAATATATCTTGTTACACATAATGTGGTGTCTTAATTTATTTGCATATTTAATTAAAAATAGATTTATTTTTCAATGATGGAGTATTTTAATTATGCATTTTTTAGATTGGTACTCATGAAGGTGATAAGATTTTCAATTTATTCAACCTATTGAGTAAGCACTACTACTATATTATGTTCTAAAGTGAATAAATACATGAATAAATATTTGGTGAAGTCTGGGCAAATCAGAATTAAATCTTGAGTAATGGCACTCTTGATATCTTGACATTATTTCTTTGCTTTAGTTTTCCATTCTACCTTTGCATTCTATTTCAACATTACATTCAATGGTTTCACAATATCTATAAATACATAAATGAATTTAAAAATATATATATTACCAAAGAAAAATTTGTGTTTATTTTTACTATTATGATATGGAATTATTGAAATGGATTGAACTATTTTAGATTCAATATAAATACTTTATTTATTAATAACATGGCCTAGTAACTTACCTTTGTGACACTAAAAATATAATTTTTAGTGTTCAATGAGATTCTATACCTCTGCATATATCTACAACTTTTTACAAGTCAAAAAAATGATTTGTTTTATCTTTGGAAAAGACAATCAAGTCATCCATATAGATTATGATGCACTTACCAATGATTCTTTGAAATTTAAAATCCATGTAGCACTGAAACATATCACCTGCATAGATTATTCCAACAATAATTCTTTTATATATAAAATCTCCCCATTTAGAAGTAAAAATTGACACAGTTGAAATATGAAAATTGATCTAATAAATACATCATTTCATATCCACTAATTATCTAGATAACCTCATCTAGGGAAGGAAATGGATAATCATATTATTTTAATGCTCTATTGAGGTTCCTAAAATCTATGCATAATTTGATTTCACCATTTTGATTTTGCACAATAATTAGGATAGAAACCCAAGTAGATTATCTAATAAGAAATATGATTTTATCATCTAGTAGCATATGAAATTCCTTCTAGATAATAGGTTCTAAAATCATATTAATTGGTCTCTATCTTTATCTAGAGATTTTATGTCCTTTAAGTGGTATGGTATGTGTTATGAGCCCAAGATAAAAAAAATATTTAGATACTCATAAGAACAAACAATCACATCCTTGTATTCTATCAATAGTTATTTCAAATTTTCTTTCTCTTGTTTAGAACATCACAATCCAATATTGAAATATTGGGGATGTTCATATATTGTTAAATTTACATTGGAAAAAATAGATTCACTTGGTTTAGACTACTTTTATTTTTCATCTTGGTGATCAATGTCAAAAACACATTCTATTGGCACCATTCATTTAGATATTCTATTTACTTTTAGTTGAATAATACCATCATTCCCAACTTATTCTTTGTTCATTAGATCAAAGTCATTTTCATGAATAATTTGAGATTCAAAATCACCTAAATTATTCATGAACTATATAATCTACTAGTCATCATCACATACCTAAAAATTTATAACATTATTAGGGACTGAAGGGAATGGAACCAATTATACACAATATTTATTTGATTTAGACTCCTGAAGTGGGGCCAAATTTGTAATAACAGAAGCCGAAAAAACTACAGTTTGATTTTGATCTCTTGGAATCAATTTTATATTAAAGGCTTTAAATGATTCAATCAAATTTTAGGCTCTATATTTTTTTTTCAAATATGAAATTTTATAATTATACATTCTATTGACTTTGTTTGTAACTAAATCTGAATATCCAAACATCAAAAGTTGTTAACCGTTATGGGTAATCCAATTTATGAAAACTCAAGTGAAATATATGATCATACATTATGGCCCTCCTTATAATGTCATATAAAATATTTTGATGTGGGTTATATGCAAACCAAATATTATTATGAGAAAGACCCTCTCATTTCAGGATTGGTGCGAAATCATTGTAAGGCAAAAGTTGTAGATATTCAATTTTGTGAATAACCACATGGTGAAATAGTGGTGAGTGTAGTAGTTTTTTACCTCGATGATTGAGTTATGACTTACATATAATGTCAATCCTAAAATTTATAATAACTAACCTATAGTGGGTGGATGGTTTAAAATAATGTGAATCAAATCAAAAAAGGACAATAAGTAAGGAAGGGGAGGGTACAAAATAAGGGGCTATGTGGTCCATATTGAAGAGTAAACCATTCCAAGTTGACTAATTTCACTAGGATATATATGTATTACCAACTAATGCCTACTATAAACTAACTACCAAAACATAACATAACATACATAGTGAAGAGTCTGAGGGGATATTTTTAAGAAACTTTATGATCATAATCAAAGATAATGTCAGTAAAAAATTGATAAGTATAATCAAATCACTAACACATGGTAAATATGATAGATAATCAAAGAGATATTAATACTAACACATAATCCAATCTTACCATTGTGATAAGGCACATACACAAACTCCATGAAATGAAATTTAACTTAATAAAATTTTTGCAAGTAAAGCACATAAATTTGGAAGAGAAAACAAATTAGTAAAAACTTAAAAAACAATCACATTAATTTATAGTTTGCATTAATTCATTAAAATTAATACTCTTTTTAAAATGGGTAGGAATCATGTATATATATCTTTGGATGGGCACAACCTCATCTTCAAATCTTCATTGCATGTACAAAGTCTATAAATAATTTTAGTCTTATTTTAGCTTGTAGGATTTGCATATACAAAAGAATTATTTGGTAAATAAGAAAATACATAAACATATATAACCAAAATTAGACTTGATAAGTCATTTTATGGTGTCTGGGTGGTACTTCAAATGGTAATTGAGATTAAAATATATGTAGTTCCACTTGAAATCATTTGACTAGCTAGACCTCAAATAAGGGTTGATGATATAATGGAAACTATAGTAGCCATCAAGGTGGGACTTATTGGTGCATGTAGAGGATCTCAAATAGATATAACTTAAGAGAAAAAAAACCCCATTATAGAGTGAACCAATGTGTATGTTGAGGAAGAGGATGAAGTTTTTAAAGGTTGAGTTTTAGATGATTAAGATCTTACCTCAGCAGCTAACTATATCTATTGTTATTTCTTCATTATGTATCTTGTTGAACATGCTATGAAATATGAGTGACTAACAAACAAATTAATAATAGGAATTTTGAAAAAAAATGGGTAATTTTTCCAAAATATTATTATTTAAACTTAATGAAACTAGAAAATAATCATTAAGTACTTGAGCCTAGTCAACTTTCCCTTTGGAAAATGTAATCGATTAAATAATTTGACACCACTTCTATGGAAAGTATTATCAATTCTTGTTTTTAAATTATCCTAAATGTGTATTTGTGTCAAAATATGTCTAGTTTATTATCTATCCATGTGTTAAATATACATGCTAGGGATAATCACATATTTTAAAAGTTCAATTTCCTTCTTCGCATTAGTATTCAACTATTCAACAAACTCCAATTGATTGTGACACTTTATTAGACCACCCCTTTTCATATTTACATATTTAATCCAAATTTATATATTTTAGTTGCATTAGATTTTGTTTTGGGTATGATTTTTACCTAACTTCCTTAGAAATATCGTATCTTTTAACATCAAAAATACTCAATGATTTATTAAAGTTCACCATGTTTAACTACTATGGCTAAGATTCAAATTTTTCTTTGCATATAAAAAGTATAATATCATACAAAGATTGAGATGAATTCTAGACCTTATCTAGTATATATTCAAGGGTATATAGTTTGGGTTATGATTCTAATAATTTATCTTATAAATGTATCCATAAAACATCTTATTAAGTATTCCACTAGTAGCGTTGACCATAGAAATGGGGGTCCTCTTAAAAGACATCATTCTCTCCTAGTTGGGTCTTTATCTTCTTAATCAAGGTGAAGAGTTATCCTTATATTTTTAATTAAATTTTTATCCCTCCACTTGATTTTTTTCTCTTTACAACCCTTTTTAATTGGTTAGTGGTCTTATCAAACTCTATAGTAAGCTTAGGCTCCTCAATGATGATTATGTTTTGCCTAAAAAGAAAACTGTGTTTATAGCTATTACATCCATGGGTGTGTCAAAATAAATTCCTCATAAGAGGTTACCCAAGTGGATGAAATTACAAGGGATGAATTGGACCCTAGTGGTGGCAAGAGTTCAACTAGGTAAAGTAAACTAGAGGTGGTAAGTGGAAATGTAGGGAATGGTGGGTCAACCATCTTCTCCCCTACAATCCTGATCTAAGTTAGAATCTTAGTTATTTATTTTATGAACCTTGGGGAATATTTGATAACTGTACTTATAGGGGATTATGTTTGGGTACCTACAAGCACTAATCATCCTAGTTATGTGGGTATATGGATCTGTAAAGGATATGTAGAAAAAATGGATTGAGAGATGAGGTCTCCAAAGTTTAGGATTAGAAATATAAAATACAAAGCCTAAGATGAACCTTTTGGTGTAATTTTAATAATTTTAGATTCAATGGGATATGTAATGATATCATGTGTCTAAAATTTTAAAATTTGTCCAATTATCATGAATGTGGTAGAATCAATGATAATGTCATCTAGAGCAATAGTAGTTAAAACATCCATTAAATAAAATATTGTGGAAACTTAATTGACAATAGATAGAAAAAATAGATATACTAAAATAATAGTGGGAAAATAATTTGGAATGACTGAAGTAACAATTAGAAGAATAGGGGCACCAACCTAAAATACATGAATGTTAATGAATGTAATAATATTGTTGTTTGAAGGAACATTATAAATACCTTCCTCATTTATTTATGCATTTAAAATATGATTTGTATCCTCTACACTTGTTGTTACTTGTTTTGTATAAAAAAACATAAAAGAGACCAAGTCTAGAAATCCCAAATCTAACTAAATAGGGGCCTTTTGGAATACATCATATACTTGTTCCTCTTATAGGTCCTCTTCTACTTCTTCTAGATGTTATTATATAAAGACATCTTCTATGTCTATATAAAAAAAATGTTCAATGATGCCCCTTGATACTTTGGTGGCCTCTCTTTTGACCTTGGGAGCCTACAAGGTGATAGCCAAATTTATCTTGATATATGTGACCATATGGGTTTTTTTTTATAGTAGGCATTGGATGAGGAGGTGACTGACTTACCATTTATGATGAATCCAACTAATTATAATCAACTATAAGTATGAATTCCACCATGATCATAATGGTGATAATATTTCCAATGTCTATAAGGGGATATTATTGCTCTATAGTTTTCTATGGTGGGAGCCCTAAAAGTATCCTTATCTTTATTTAATCAAATATATCTTATGGAGACTTGTCCCTATTAAGAGGTTAGATCTCAAATACATCTACCTTCATGATATAAGGGTCATACTAAATCATTTATGTAATTTTCATTGTCCTTTATATAGCTCTTAGTCAGATGTAAACCTAGGAGTCATCATCATCATTCAAGAAAATAAAATCATGATCATATTCCTTTTGGACATATGTAGTTCTATTTTTTCCTTGAAAACTATTTATATGTTGAAATACTATGCCTTTGACATCCCAAAATCTAAATTTTAATAATTTGAGATGGAAAGAAGATCTATGCTTAGAATACTTAGAAAATTATTCACAATATTTAAATTATTTTTTGCCTAGGCCAAGGGTAATTTTAACTTGTCTCTTTTATATTTTTTATCAACACTTTTAAATATCTAATAAGATACCTCTTGCTAAATTATTTTTTTGGGAATAATGAGGGAAAATAATAAGGTGACACTAATGTGCTTTATATCCTAATAACTATGTGATCTAGATAGTACCAATAGTCTCCTATTGACTTGAGTGATATTCTAATTTCCTCAGAAAACCTTGGCATAGGTTGTACATTGACAACTTTATAAACTAGAGAGTAAAAGGTGTTTACAATATTTGGTATGTGATTTATGAACTTATGAATGTGAAACATGTTGAAATATTCATATATTATATCTTTTGGTGCCTATTTTGAGGGTTTTCATGGAGATAAATTTAGAGGAGTCAATGTAGAACATACTACATCTAGTAACTATGATGACATGTAAAATTTGCCATATAATCTATTTTGGGAAAGTATTTTCAATTTCAAATTTAAGCTTATAATTTACCCAAGTGCAAGGATTCCATTTTTTATCCATCATTATAGATAAGAGGGGGATACAAACCTCATATAAATAATATATAGAAGGGGTACCATAAATTATGTTCAACATGGCCATTAAAATATTGGTTCCTACTCTAAACCATATAATTAGAGTAGTGTTCACTTTCGTTCTCTCATAATTTGTTTTAAAGATAGATGCCTAATATGTTAAAGTGTCCTTAACATCAACGTATTTGAACCATTCCTGGACTAATTTTTGGCTGTAAGGTGTGTTTGGAATGGGCAATTTATATTAGTTTTCAAAACTGACACCAACTATATAGGCCACTATAAATTGATTATTTATTACATGAAAAATATCATTTATGCACATACCAATAATTACAAAATTGTAAATAAAATATATGAAATGGAATACCTTTGTTTTGGATATCACTTTATGTAACTAATAAATTTGATAGAGATAAGGTCATCCATATATTCACTATCCTGAAGAGATAGGTTATCTTCATCACTATATGGTTGAACTGCTTTGACCTCTCCATAGAGGGCTGAGTAATGTAAGAAATTATTGATAATAAAGTACTTAGGTCAAATTTAGTCTCCTGATCTATATTTTATTACCAAATGGATTGATGAAATCAAAGGGCTGTAAATTTTAATTATAGGTTTAGTTTCATAATGATATTGAATTAAATTTGGGGCAAGTATATAAACTAATATGAGTGCCAAATTCATTGTTATGATATCTCATTCATGAAATTAATTACATATCAATGGTCCATGTCAACTATCTTTCCATTTTGGATATGATTTTATGACACACACTTTCATAGGGACTTGTTTGACATGTGTTGATTTGTTGCAACTTTCAAAATCTTAATCATATTTTTTAGCTTTAGTATGCTCATCTATATTTATAATTATTTTCATATCACTTATTCATAATATATTTTTAAGGATTTAATTTTATTTGAAACTAGCTATCCAAATATCATTAAAAGGCCTCTGGCTTCTTTGGAGATCTTACATGGTAGATTTTTTATTCATGTCTTTTTGAACTATAAAGTGAACTAGCAAATCAAGACTTCCACTTTTGGACCTTATACCAATAACTCAACCTTGTTGCGTGACCACATACAAGTGCACCAACAACTGAGACTTGTCTTATATGGTCCCACAATGTTCCCAACATTTGTTAACAATCGCTGTCCAACATCTAATCTCGATTGTGAAATCATAACTCAAAGGTCAAAGATTATTATCCCAGGCCCACAATATTTACCACTTTGCCTATTATCCAACCAACCATTCAACCTTGAAATAAACCATTGACCAAGACAAGAAGTTTGATATTGTGGAACTATTATAGAAGATACTAGGACAAATCTCTATTTTAGATTTGTTGTGAATGTCGATAATCCATAAGAACATTTTGAATGAGTTCTTAACCCAATCCACTGTTGTTAGTGACATATACCCTGATAAATTTCAAGCTTTATTTGGACACCTAGCTCCAACCCAACAAGTCACATTCAACCAAAGAAATATGTCTTCTCGTAGCCCACTCCATAATAATCCATTGTACATAGAAGTTTATATAAAGTGGTATAAATTGAAATGTGTCCTTATAGATAATGGATCAAGCCTCAACATAGTGTCTCTAAAGCTTATCAAGCTTCTTGGGTACACAATGGCAGATCTCTAACCAGAAATGATAACTATCAAAGCCTATGATAATCAAGAGAGAGAATCACAATGCACCTTTAGCTTACCAGTTATCATTGGACCTTTAACCCATGATACACTTTGCCATGTGCTTGATCTTGAGTTATCATATAATATGCTTCTAGGAAGGCCTTGGTTATATGAGATTCATGCAGTCTCATCAACGTTGCACCAATGTATCAAGTTCTCTCACTTAGGGATGGAATTAAATATTCCAAGAGATTTACATCCATATGATCACTACAAACACCTTGAGGCTGAGTTTTAAAGCTACAATTACCAATATAGTATGAATCTAAGTTCAAAATAGGATAAATACAAGGCCATACTTATTGATCCTCTATAAGATAATTGCATAGATCCTAATACCCTAGATTTCCTTTTCCACATGCCACCTCCTAAAGCTTCTAATCATTTCACCATTTTAGATAATGGTCTAAGGGAATATATGACTCATGATACCTTCCATATTCTCATGATACCTTCTATATTGCCAATCTTCCTTAGAATCCAAAGACCTTTGGATGACCTAAAGTTACCCCACACATGCATTGGCAAAAAAAAACAAAGATATAGGACCTTTCATGTTTGTACCAACATCTAGTCTAGAACTAGACCCTCTCGAGGGAGATGAATCATGGTTATATAATGACAACCAAGCTAATTGTTATAAGAGTGTAAAGTATCTTATTTATAATAGGATCATGGAGACTCAAGACTATGAAGGATGAGGCCTTGGACTAAACCAACATGGAACACTTGAGCTAATTTCTATGACCAATTATAAAAGACCTTATACACTCAGATTTAAACTACTTGGGGGTGACCCCACATACCTTATTCAAGTTTCATCACTAGCAACTAGTGATGATGATACCGATAGCAAAGTAGATTTCAATCATAGCCTCATCTTTGATGACCTAGCTGAAACCAACTTTTTTACCTATCATTTCATTTGTACCCTTACCCTGATCATTCATAATAACCCATTGCCATTATACTATCCCCAACTGATAGATTGGGACCAACAAGAATCCAATTTACCAATTGATGATTTTTAGAATGATGAAGCATTCTATGATTTTTTAGGCCTTAAAGAAAACATTCCATTGGGAGATCATAAATAAGGATTCTCAATCACATTGGATCTTGAATTCTATTTTGGAGAGCAGGTGAACACCCTTAGCCAAAAACAAATAAGTAAAACATTGAGGTCCCAAAGTGAAAACCTCTTTGAGGTGCTTTTTGACCAGGGAAAAAGTAAAGATAAAGCCCAGTCTAGTCATGAAAACCTATTTCAGGTGCCATTAGATGGGGGTGTTCATTATTCTTCAAATTTAGACCAGGAAACCACCAATGATGAGCTTGCCTATAGATCTGAGTTTAATTTTGAGCAACAATAAGTGTCTAATCAAAAATTTAAAAATTTTCTAACTTTTTGTCACATGGCTAGATCTCCCATTAGGGGGCTCAGATTTATCTTGCCTAGGAGAAGTTAAAGAGAAATTCCTAACATAGGACCCTGATATAGTCCAACAGTTCAAGTCTTTGCCTACTATCCTAGAAGATGGTTTGACCCTTCTAGTCAAATATACAATTGAGCTAAACATCAAGATTCCATTAGACCTAAAATGGATAAAATATGCATGTCCCTCACTGAGGAGGAACATGAAATCTTTACAACTTTTTTGAGAGAATTTGTAGATATCTTTGCATGGGCTTATTCTGACATGCCAAATTTGGACCCCTCCTTGGTTCTACACCACCTTACAGTCAATCCTGATGCCAAACCAATAAAACAAAAGCTACATAAGATGCATCCTCATATTGGTGTCTTGGTAAAAAAAGAGTTAGAAAAAATCTTAGAAGAAAGATGTATCTAATCCATTGACTACTCAAAATGGATATCTAATATTGTACCTATTAGCAAAAAGCCTAAAGGAATTAGAATTTATACTAATTTTTGAGACATCAACAAAGCTTGCCCTAAGGATGAATTTCCATTACCTAATATTGACATGATCATTGACTCCACAGTGGGTTATGAAATGCTTTCACTCATGGATGGATTTTTAGGATACAACCAGATTAGAATAACACCAAAGACCAACATAAAACAATGTTCACCACTCCATGGGGAACATTTTGTTATTAGGTAATGTCATTTGGTCTTAAGAATGTCAGAGCTACATATCAAATGTCCATGACTATCATATTTCATGATATGATGCATGATATTGTTAAAGACTATGTTGATGACATATTAGGAAAATTCAAGACCAGGTCTAACCATCTAACAGTGCTACGTATGATATTTGAAAGATTGTGGGAGAAAAAATTTAGACTCAATCTAAAGAAATGTGTGTTTAAAGTAACCTCAGGCAAATTACTTGGCTTCATCATATCTCATAGAGGCATTGAAGTTGATCCAGCCAAAGTTCATGTTATAACTGAGATGATACAACCAACCAATCTGAAGTAACTCTATAGTTTATAGGGTAAGATCCAATCAATCTGATGCTTCATCTCTTAGTTATTAGATAAGTGTCATGCATTCACACATCTTCTAAAGAAGGGAGTTACATCTCACTAGGATGATCATTGTTGAACAACTTTTCAACAACTCAAGGACTATCTAGCTAATCTACCATTTTTGTTACCTCCTATGTCAAGAAAACCATTCTTGTTGTATCTATTAGCTACTAATGCCCTGGAGGCACTTTTGGCTCAACATGATAACAATGAAAAAGAGCATGTAGTATACTACTTAAGCCATACCTTGGTCATATATGAACACAACTATGCACCTATTAAAAAAGCTTATCTAGCCATGGTCTTCACAACTTAGAAATGGTGCCATTACATGTTGAACAGTAAGACCATGGTCATTTCAAAAGTATATCCGCTCAATTATATACTATCTAAAACAACTTTACAAGGAAGAACAACCAAATGGATCATACTTCTTAGTGAGTTAGACATATATTATGTCAATCAGAAGGCAATTAAGGGACAGGTCCTTGTAGATCAACTTATTGAAGCACCCCTTACAAACACAAAGCCACTAAAATTAAAATTTCTTGATGAACATCATTGACACACCTCTAGAGGAACATCACTAGAAGCTATATTTTGATGGTTCATTTACTACACATGGATCGGGGGTAAGCCTCTTATTTATTACACCATAGGGGTATCTAATCCCTACATTATTCAAAATTAGTTTTCCTTATACAAACAACATGGCTAAGTATGAATCAGTTGTCACAAGCCTTCGACAAGAAGTACACTGGAACATATCTCATCTCCAAGTTTATGTTGATTCTCAATTAACCATCAATTAGGTCATAGACCATTTCCAAACCAAAGATGACAAGTTAGTTCCATATAAGGATATGGTTGATACCCTAAAGTAGAAAATTATAAATATCATATTTGAGAATATGCCAAGGGATATTAATAGAACTGTCAATGCCATGGCTACTATCAGCTCTCTGATTTGATAAATGGACAAATCTAGAGAATATCAGTTCCTTATTGAGAATTTGTTTGCACCAGCTTATGAACCTTCAACTATTGCAATGATTTGTGATATTATTAGTCCTAATTTTATCCAGTACTCAGACATTTAAAACTACCTTCATGAATAAGTTTTACCACCTAACCTATCCCAAAAACATACTAAGCCTTCATTCACCAAACTAATCACTATACCTTACTAGGATCCACCCTCTACCATCATAATTTTGATAGAAATCTACTTTTTTGTTTAACTTTAGTAGAATATACACTAGCATTATGAGAAGTACACGAAGGGGTATGTGGATCCCACTCTAGTGGTGCAATCCTATCCAAATATCTCTTATGTACTGGTTATTATTGGCTCATGATAGATGCAGATGCAACTGCATATGTAAAGACGTGTGAAAATGTTAATGACATGCTAATCTAATTCATGCCCCAACCCAAACTTTGAAATCAATGTTGACACCATGGCCATTTTCTACATGGGGTCTTGACCTCATCAAAAAAATCAATCCTACATCTTCATATGGCCATAAACATATCCTCACTACCACTGAATATTTCACTAAGTGGGTCAAAGCTATACCTCTCACTTACGTGATTGGAAAGTAAATTTCCAAATTCATCTTCAACCATCTCATTTGCCACTACGATATCCCCTCTAACATTATATCTAATAATGGAGGTTCATTCAAGAATAAGGATATCGATAAGTTATGTGTTGAATACAACATCACACAACAATTTTCTATAACATATTACCCTCAAGGTAATGGCCAAGTTAAAGCATCAAATAAAACCATTGTTAACATTCTTAAAAATATTGTCAATGATACAGGTCATGATTAACACCTATAGATATTCTATGCCCTTTGGGTATACCATACCAATCATCATACTTTCACAAGAGCCACTCCATACTCACCTGTTTATGGTACTGAATCCATCCTTCCCATTGAGGTCAAGTTGACTTCACTACGCATATATTTCAAGCATGTCCTAGATTATCATGACTATTGAGTAACTCACATATAATAGCTAGACCTACTTGATGAAAAATACACAGTTGTGCTCAATAATCTTCAAGCATATCATAACTAACTCAAAGGCCACTACAATCAGCATGTCAAGTATAGAATATTTGAACTTGGTGATCTTGTTCTTAAAGAAAACCAAAAGAATACCATGGATGAGAAGAAGCATAAAGGTAAATTCAAACCAAACTAGATAGGGTATTTCATCATTACTATAGATTATGGATCAGGAGCATACAGGCTTGCCACACTAAACAGAGATGAAATTCTTGAGTTGATGAATATTATTCACCTCAAGTGGTACTATGCTTGAGCACTATGGTGTATTATCTATAAGGACCATTTTAGTTATGCCATTTTATCACTATTATTATTTATACAAATATCATTCTTATCCATCCTCTTAGCCTTATCCATTTTACCATTCCATTCTATTGACCAACCATATTTTTAATCCTATCTACCTAGCTTGTTTGACCTTGGTTTCACCATTGGTTGTACCTTTTCAACACCAATGAGTCCAATCAATTATAGTATTTGTTTCAAGAATTTTAGACAAGGACAATATTTTGGAGCAGTATGATAGAAGTTTTGGTAGTTGTACCCTTCATTTATTGTTCTTTTCTTATCACCGATCTTACTAATAATAAACACCTATGGGAAGATTAGTACCATTAATCTAGGCCATTGTGTCCTAGTTATAACCTATTATGGGAAAACTAGTGGAAACATTTATTTATGGAGCCTTGACATACCAAATTTCCATTTCCTATGTTGTACTATGCCTTTATACCAATTGTGCCTACTTTGTTTGAATTGACTGCTACACTAGTCAAATTCCTCTACTGTAGGGTAGAACTACAGTGACTTGAGGTCTTACTTTGGGACTATGTAGGCAGTGATCGATACTTGTTGAGGTCAGATCAATCACCCTTTCCACCATGCTCTCACCATTTTATGAGTAACCTAAGCCACATTCTCACCATTTTACGAGCAACCTAAGCCATGCTCTCATCATTTTATGAGTAGCCTAAGCCATGCTCTCTCCATTTTATGAGTAACCTAAGTTTGAATGCTCTCGCTATTTTGTGAGCAACCTAAGCCATGCTCTCATCATTTTGTGATCTTGAACCATTTAGTGTCTCATCATTCTTGATCGAGTTGAGACACTTAACAAATTCTAAAAACATTTGTAAAACTGGTAGAAAAGACCAAAAATATTGACCACTTCTTTTCCTTAAGGATTTTGGGAACCCTTACTAAGTTGAAAGAAAAACACTTGTCACTTAGTTTCTCCATCCTTTTTGGATTTTTCTCTCACACACTTTTCATTTTTCAAGACCATTCCTTTTCTTCTATCACATCCATTTTGTTTATTTTCATCAGTTCTCATTTTCTTCTCATTTCTTGAGAGAACTACAATTGGCCTGAAGTTTTTGTTAGATATTACATCCATGGAACTATGTAGGCAGTGTCTACTTGTCTAGTGCATCTGAAGACAACTTAGCCACCCCCTTCTTTTTCTTTTATTCCCCCATTTTATTCATTTGTTAAGTTGTCACCTATTTTCTAGGGGTAATGTTTGTATAGTTTCTATTGTGTTGTTTGTTTATTTATTTCTACTTATTTTATTTGTTTGTCTACCTATTTTTTTACTTTTAGAACTATTATTTTGATCTAGTCTATGTGCATTCATTGGGTGATTCCTTATGTGCACCTATACTTGAATCCATCCATATTCATCTTCTAACATTAACATCATGGTTTTTATCACTGGTGCATTGTTTTTTATTGAGTATTGGATTTTGGGAGTTAGTCCTTATGCATATTTCAGCCAAGTCCTCATAATGTTATACCCTGATGCCTACCGACACGTGCTACAACAAAAATTAGATTCAAGAATTTTATTCAATAAATGGTGGCATTGACATCTCTTCAACACTAGCATCGTGATTCAATCCCACTCATATCCCAAATAGAGTAATTAAGTAAATGAAAGAATTTTAACCTTTATTAGTTTGGATGAGCATCTTCCTAATAATAGGTTGTTCCAATTCATCATTTTCCCTCTATGTTAAGTTACCCTCATCATTATCTAATCAATCATGTTTTCCATAATCAGGGTACAATGTTTATAACTTCCTATGGGCAAATCATTGCACACCATCCCACCTGCATTTTCTTAATGATTATAACCGCCTTTGGGCAAATTGTTGTGTTGTTACCCCTTTAATTTTTTCACCCATATAGGGGCATGTTTTTATCTTGTTTTTCTATCCTAACTGGGACAACTCCATCTTCTCAATGATTATAACCACCTTTGGGCAAATCATTGTGTTTTCATACCACGTTGCCACTATCAAGGTACAATACTTATAACCACATTTGGGAAAACCATTGTACACTATCCCACTTATCTTCTCAATTATTTTGACTAATTTTTCAAACTCATTGTGTTTTCCCCCATCATTTTCCCTTCTTTGGTCTCCTCATTTTGCTTTTTTTAGGGATTATTTGTCAACATTTCCTTATGCCAATCGTTCCCTCGAGGGGGCATCATGTAGTTAGTTCATCATCATTGAATTTGTTGGCATACAAGACATTTTCATTAATTGAAAATACATTATTATTCTTATAACTTGCAATGCCTTCCCAAATAGGGGAAAATTGTAGACACCTAGATCACACTGATGATAACCTCCATTTAGGGTTTTGACCAATTCTTACTAAAATGCATAATTTACCCTAAAAACACTAAAGCACATTAAAATATTTGAGCTTGATATAGTCAAGTGTCAATTTTGGCTAAGTGTAATTTATGGGCTAGCTAACTTTGATCAGATCATTCTGAGTCAAAATGCTAATTTTTCACTTGGGTGCTCTGGATTACTCTTTTCTATCAAATTTATTTTATAAGACACGTGCATTTATTATTTTTCATTGATAAAATCCCAAATGGGATAATAGATCCAATGCATCTGACATTGACTTCCAATTCTAATCCAATCAAATTTTAGACCAATAATAAGGCATTCTGATCAATTTGAGTAATTTTTGCACAAAGTTCTTAATCATGCTTAAGAGATAATTAAACCAAATTAGATCCAAATTAATAATTCCATGGAAATTTTTTGAATAATTGTTTTTATAAATTAATATTAAATATCTGCATTATCAGGTGACATCATTTTTTGGGAAGACATCCCTAGGCCATAAATGCCACAAAAATTAGGATTCATGCCTCCCATGCCTCATCAAAGCCCTTCCATGCCTATTCAATGGCCATCTATCCCAAATATTAATGGGAATATTTGTAGAATGAATTTAATATTTGGATTTATCCTTGGCAACACATCTCAATCTTAATATGGACAGTCATTGTTGATCTTCAAACCATTCCAAAAGTCTATAAATAACGAGCATCAAAGCCATAATTCAAAGCTTGGATAATGCAAATTTATAATGTTGAACTGGTTCCAAAGCCTCATGAAAATTAGTGTTATTATGCCCAAATATTGATCCAAGCCAAATACATAAGGTGCCAAAGAGAGATAGAGGTAACCAAACTTCTATTGATGTAGACTTTATGAGCACAAATCAAGAAAGCCAGTATAACAAACCATTTGGAGCATCCAAGGAAGGTTAAGGATTCTTGTTTTTGCTTACTTTTTAGTTTTGATTTTCATTTGTTTTTATTATTAATCTCACCCTAGTAACAAGGCATGAAGGTGTTAGTTTAGTGTGCTTTTGATTTGATTTATCCACTAACACAATACTAATCTCCCCTTCATCGTCAAATTCCTAGTTTACATAATGGCATGTTCAGTGGGACTAGATGCATCCCACATATGAAGGAGAGCATGAGGTAACTTAAAATTTTTAATTTGGATGCTTAAAACTCTTTCTAAGTGACTTTCTAACTTCATTAGGTAAGCGTTGACAGTCAAAATAACCACCGATGGTTAAGTAAACCACCAGCGGTCATTTTCAACCATCGACGATCAATTGAAACCATCACCGATTAGGTATAACCATTGGTGGTCACTATCTTTTTCTTGACATGATAGTTAATATACCATTTTCAAATACTTGGTTTGGGGTCATATGGACTCCATTTTTGATGATCTTTTTTAAACATGTTTTCTCCTAAATTTTTAGAATTTGATATTAGTTTAGCTTCAATTTGCATAGTTTTTTCTCAAAATTTTGAAAATATCTTTAAATGTAATCAATTGACTTGGAATTTGTTAAAAAATGCTATTAAGACATCTTTGGCATGCTTTTAAAATGAATTAAGAATCTTTTTTTTGGTTCTTAATGAAATATTTAGGTGCTTAAGTGGATGTTTTGATAAGTTAGGCTTTCAAAGTTACAACTTAAGACCAAGGGGTCAAAATAACACCACCCAATCTTTCAACTTGGTGCTTAAAAATGAACTCACATTTCCAAGCTTTTTGTATTTAATTAGTTGTCTAATCTAGTTTGTTTGGCAAAGAGAGGGATGCCACATGTATGTTATTCCACTTGTCCCATTTAGGGAACTTTTAGAATCAAAAGTACCATCCTTATTAAAAAAATCCTAGTCCAAGGCATAGAAAGAAAGTCATTTAAAGCACTCCCCCAAAACTCGTAATAGTATTGGGTGACCTTGACATGACCCAAAAGTCTTTCTATTTTATGATTTTTTATTTCATGCAAACTTGGCTTGTGAGGGGGACTTCATTACCTCCCATAAATTCTTTAGGGAAGATTTGACCCAGGGTTTCATCTCTTGACATTGACTTCATCCACTCCTTATAAGTTTCACATAAGACGTATCTTCACTTTGGATATTGCACTACACTAAACAAACAATAGGATGTAGTGGTTGAAAAAAATACTAGACCTTTTTATCATAATCCAAGTGTTGCAGACCTAAAATCAATGTTTTTATTTTACATTATTTGACATGAAAGTCATTGTGCAATTGATTCCCCTAGAGATATTTTGAAACTTGTAGATCTTAGACAAATCCCCATTTATTGTGGAAGTATTGTTGGTGCAAGGTGTGCCTCAAGGTCCATCTCGTAATACTATCATTTGAGAGGAGGGGTGTAAAAACCCTACTATATAATGCACATTTAATTTTGGATGAACATTTAAAAATCCTTTCAAATGATGTATATTGATGGATTTTAACAATACCAAGCAACCTTGTCAGTTTAGGATCTAAAAGTGATTAATTAGTTGGTTTTGTCCTAGATTAAAGTTTTGTTTGGTGTCAAAAATTTACAAACCAAAACACATAGTCCTTATTTTACTTTGAACAAAGAGGTGTTATGGGTGTTATGCTACCCACATGAATCATCAATTTGCCTTGTTCAAAGTTCATCAAAACTTGGAGTCATATCATCCACTTTGGCACAATTATGTTTCCCAATTGAGTCTAGACCTTTTCCAAAGTTTGTTTAAGTTATTCATTTATAATCTAAATTTGAAATTACACCTTCATAGTTTATAGGGTTGATGTGTGAAGTGGATTCACCATTTGCACTAAACTTGAGGGAACTTAGGTTCAATTTCCAATTTGGGTTGAAGGTCGTTTAAGATTTATGATCATTATCACCACTTGATAGACTTAAGTCATTTTGTGCTAAACACTTGCACTTTGAGTCTATGCACCACAACATTTTGAGTTGAGAAAGGTAGTGTTATGATGTAATTTTTTTTGATAAATTATCTTTGCCTTAGAGAGTTTTTGAAACAAGCATTTTCTCACATCTTTTGAGTAGTCTAGCATTGTTACGCTACCAAAAGCATTTCAGATATTGTTTCATAGAACCTCTTGCATAGAGTTCAAATTTATTCATATATTTTTAAACCAATCTAAGTGTACCTTTGTCTAGCATAGTTATGCCATTCACTTTTGTCTAGATTATTTATTAAAAAAACTAAGTTTTATACCATTATTTGTGAGAAAATAAACTATCTCTAAATTTCTTTTTGTTTCACACTTTATACCTATTTGATCGATTCCATGTCCAAGAATCAAATGCCTAGTGTTTTTTAGAAATGTTTCAAATCTGTTAGATTAAAAATTCCATCTATTTAAAATTCTAGATTTTGATGCCATTTGGCCAAGAGTCCTAACACATGACTTATTTGAACCTAGCTTTTGACACCATGTTTTGGTCAAAAGACCTACTAAATTTTAATTTACTAGATTAGACTAATTTAAAACACTTTGACCTTAGCATTTGGTGTTTTGATTTTTGGTTAATTTACTTAATATTTTTGTATAAAACAAGTAATGTTATACACTTAATGTTAGCTTGTGTTATCACAAATCTTTACATAAACATTTTTATCTTTTTGATGAATCTAGATCAAGTTTGAACATCATCTATTTAGATAGTGTCTTTTTAGAGTTTGAAGACCTACCTTTGTCACAAGACATTGAGTATGGTCCCAACATGTACTCCTCTACTCGTAGTGGACTCATGTATAACCCTGGAATTAGTAATGTGGTTACACAGGAAGAAATAGTGTAAGAAACCTACATAGATAATATTGATTATGAGATGGATCCTTATTCCTCTTATAATACTCAATTAGGGGCAAAAATCTAAGATCCATTGGCTAACTATTTAGTTAATACACCACCTTATGCAAAACAAGACCAAGAACAAATCGCATAATACCTAGCTACAATACCCACAGCTGACAAACCAGTTCCTCAATAGTCATGCTTTACTAATATGCCTTCCACATATGATCCATTTTTGTTTGAGAATCATTTTTTAGAGAATAGAGACAATATTTTGGTTCCAGCCATAGAGGTAGGGGCCAAGTTTCTGGCAGACTTCCCCCATGAGAATTTACCAAGCCTAGTAAGAATCCCCACAACATAATTTATGATCAACGAGCTTATTCTAGCAATCCTTTGGCTCTAGTAAAAATAATATATCAAGACCCTCATATACCTAATAGAGGAAACAACCTCATAGAAGACCTCTTTAACTAAATGCAAATGGCATATCAAACCTACCTAAATCTAGTGCATAATTTCAATTAGATAACCATGGTGAGAAAACTTCTTATTGACTTAGTTCCTTCAACATGAGTTTTGATCGAGTTAACTGATCCAAACAATAAAATTTTAGACCCATTCATGTAGAACACTTAGGTTGATAACTTATTTTATAACCCAACAATTGAAGAAGTTTCTTCTGCTTCTATGCAGCACAGTTGCCAAAATATAGTGGACAATGCACAAGCAATGTCCAATCCACACCAAAGCAGTATTCATACACTAGTAGCTATCTAAAAAAATGTACCTTTAATTAACACTACAAGTGGTTCTCAAAATTAGGGAGTAGGATTTTTTAGATCCCAACCTCAACTAGTTTCTTCATCAATCATGCAACTAATAGGATTAAGTAGTCAACCAACAACCAATGTCATGCCAAAATAATAGAATGTGATGAATCCTACTCCTCAATAAGTGATGAGTAGTATTCCAAAATAATAGACATAATCTAGTGTACCAATTTAATAGATTCCAAATATAATTCCATCTCAAGAGGGGGAAACTAATGTTCCCCCTTGTCAGGTACTAACAAACATACCTCTTTAGTCGTAGACTAGTGTACCAATCTAAAACCAAACGATGACTAGCCAACAATGTGTAAATATAGGTCAATGATAAATGTTGAATATTTAAAATAAATTTACTTCCCAACAAGGATTCATGCAAAAAATAGGCTCCCATGTTTCTCAAGTACCTACTAGGCAACAACTAGTTCAAAATGTTCCACGAGTTCAGAGACAAGGTCTTGGTTCATAAGTTGCCACTCAATAATAAGGTTCGGATAGTTTTTAGCATGTCCCTTTTCAACCATAATAGGTACAATATAGTTATATCCCTCCATTCTAACCATAAAATCCTCCAAGTCAAACCTCCATATCCAACCCAAACCAGAATATCACATAACTAAATATGCAATTTTGATTACATCTTAATATGTGTATGCATATTCCTGGTCCATTTCCCAACCAAACTAACATACCCCAACAAATATCTCCATTAGACCTTGGTCAAATTATCCCACTTATGACCTCTCAAACATCTAGGCAGGCTAATGTTCTCCCTTAAACTAATGTTCCCTCTAGTTCCCTAGCCCAAGAATTACAACAGATGAAGGATGCAATTATTTCCATTCAAATTGGGAAACAAACAAAAAAGTTAAAGTTGGATGGCATGTGTTCTTATCCATTCAACATGGAGTACTTTCATATACCATTTTCTCCAAGATACGAACCACCAAAATTTGATAAATACAAAAGGAAAGGTGACCTTAAGACCCATTTAACTGAGTTCTTTATCTCATATCAACTAGTGGCATATAATGATATATACCTTTTGTTGTTGTCTCTAAGGAGCTTGGATGGACAAGCCTTGGAGTGATTCTTAAAGTTTCCCAAGAATTTAATAACATATTTTGATGATTTTTTTGATAATTTTGTGTAACACTTTCCCTATAATCTCGAACATGAGATTTCATTGGTTGACTTGACACA
Source organism: Torreya grandis (assembly GCA_037957365.1). Lineage (NCBI taxonomy): Eukaryota > Viridiplantae > Streptophyta > Pinopsida > Cupressales > Taxaceae > Torreya > Torreya grandis. Next base: position 469,176 of record JARHVA010007729.1, on the reverse strand, counting down.
AGAAAAACAAAAATCTAGGTCAAGTTGGGTTAAAAAGGCTAGTGGGCCAATTTAGCTAATCAAATAACTAACTTAGGTTTGTAGTCAAATGGTTGGGGGATGGTCCCTAGAAGGTCCTAAGGTAGTCTAGGGGTATTCCAACATTTAGAACCATTGTGTATAGTTTTCTAGTGTCTACATTTTGCCCTTTTTTGTTATGTAGTTTGTATTAGAAAATGGTAAAATAAAAATGGAGTGTGGGCCAAAGGTTTGGCTACCCCAAGCATGGGAGGAGTTTTTCTCCTTAAATCAAGAAGTGATAAGGTAAAATAGAATTGAGTGCAGGTTTGATGAGTGGTGAAGGTGATGAGAAAAGGTGGGTGATAGGTTGCGCACTGAAGCATAAACACGTACATGTAGTGAAATATCTAAGATAACATATTGATGAGGTTTCTATAATTGGTAAAAATTAAGGTTAGTTCTAAAAGAATAAGTGACAAGTGGATTTCATGACTACATTTAGCCATAGTGGTTGGGTACACTCATAAATGCAATTCTCCTAGGCAAGGTCAGTATTTCCTTGGGTATCTAAGGTAGGAAGTGCTCCCATGAAGACACAAATTGGTTAGTTGTACACAAATTAATGCAAGTTTAAAATGTTCAACTTGGAAATATAGATGGTGCAATCAAAATGACCAAAATAAGGTCATCGTAAAATATGTACTAGTCAGGCTAGAAGGACCCATGATGAGGTAATGATGTACTTAACTAATTTGAGGTTCTTAACACTTTACTCACATTATTTTATTCTTTTAAAAATCCTATACCAATGTACAATTTCCCTTAACAATCTATTTATTCCTTTCACCACTCAACCTACATTCTTGTTAACCTTTTTACAAACACACTCACAGTCTAGTTAAATCCATACTAAGCGAAACCAAAAAACTTCAAATCCATGTAAAGATTGAATAAAGTCTGTAATTCCACTAAATTTATCCCTCTATAGTTTTATATTTCCTTTAGCACCATTATCATGTCATTTGTCATTGTACAAAGGTTGATGTCTAAGTCTCATCAACAGTCTATAAACCTGTGTTAGGAATCTCACTAGTATTTATATACGAAACTTGTAAAGAATGAATCCATATGTTCTTATACTCATATCAAAACCTATTAGATTTATATCTTCCTATGATATCCACAGGGTCTTATTACATAATACTTATACTCTGAGCTGAATCATCCCATCCCTTCCAACTTTTGCTTTCTTATCTTGTTTGACTGCACACTTTCACCTATCACTAATTCCTCCAAAATAACATTGGATATGATTTGAGGGGTTTCCAATATTTTGACTCAGGTATTTAAATATTGGTTCAACTTCCATGCCTTTATATATCCATCATACTCACCCTTTATCGATCTTGTCGAGTACCTTTTTGAAACCTTATCCATGCCATGAGTCACCTATCTTGACCAACACTGTATTATTTTTACAAGCCTCATAATTTCTTTTCCAATAAATTTCATGCATTGATTTATCCTATATACCTTATTATTACTCTAGATACATATGCAACATTTCTTGTCACTTCTTGTGAATAATACGGGGTCTGTCAATGCCCTTAAGATAGTTTGTATAGAACCTGATAGATCCTAGCCTAATGCTTATGCCACTCAATCTCCTTTCTCATAGAATTTAACAAGAGAATAATAATATTATAGTAAATTTCCATTTGATACAATTTAATATGATTTACATAGGTTAAGTATCCAAACTTGTAGGAGCATTATAACAAATAATTACCATTCTTTTATTTGATCACAGCCTTGCATTGATTTCTTGGTATTATAGTATTATAACTATCAAAAACAACTTGTGTTAAAGGTTAGTCTTAGTTGGGCCTTCATGTACTTCACCCAACTGCTCAAATTATATATCACTAGTCTCGTTGATCTTGCATGTGATAAATAAAAAGTTAATTCCACTAAACTCATTGCATTGAGTCATGACTTAAACTCTATTCTCCTTTAGTCTATGCATGCGTGTTATATAGCCTGTGTTCTTGTAAAAGCAAATTGACACCAAAATATCTAGGAAGATTTCAATATCCAAAGAACTCACCCACCAAATACATAATTACACCAATCAAGATTTCATTTCTCTATGATTCAAATGAATCTTCATCAACCCTTTTCTCAGACTTCATGTCTTTCTAACCAAATAATGTGTTATAAAATTGTATATGATATGATCTTATTACCACTTCAAAAACTTGGAACCATCTCACCATAATATCTTTTTGGTGCTATAATCAAGCTATAATGATATCATGCAGTTATAATCCCCAAATGATTAATATGCAAAACAAAACCATCAGATCTAAGCACAAGAACTATAGGTTTAATTATGGAAGAATAATCAGTCAAGCAAAACTATTTTATGTTGGAATCAAAGATCACAATAGTTTTGTTTTAAATCAAATTAAAAACAAAATTAATATGAAATACTTAGGAAATTGAACCTTATTATTATATAAACATTTCACATGGTCACCCAAATCTTTAATAAAAAATTGAAATCATTTTAAAATTGGTATTTCATCCACATACAAATCATCCTTCTCGATTCATAAATGTGATTATAATTATTCTATTATTTTTTAAATAGATCTTCTATCTTATATCACTCCTCTAGTCTATCAACCTTTTATACTATTTCTTCTCTACTTCTACCATATCCTTCCTAGAATATATGAATTCAATCTTTATGTTTACTCTTTTATTTTATTTGTCTCAAATCTTCATGCATAAGGCTTATCATCGTTATAAGTTTAGTTTGGTCTAAATCAAGTCAATATTCTCTCTACCAGCCTTTATCCATTCTCCAACATAGGTAGATATCATTTATATAATTATTTATGTAAAATTACATAGTTACAAGAGGATCCTACCTTATAATTCTAATAATCTAGTTTCTCTTTTGATGAGAAAACTTGAATTATACTAGTTGACCCTATTATAGCACAAGTGAAGAATTTAGAGCTTCTTATTTAACCTTAAAAACCCTCCTAAGACACCCTTAGGACCTCACAAAACTCATTACATTTTGATCTGAAAAATATTGACATGTTTAAAATATTGTTCTCCTGATGCTCGTACATCAGACTCCCCAAGTAGGAAAATTTTGAGCTCCTGCTCAAATAGTATGTTGTATTCTTCTTCCTTCTCTTTCAGTTCTTTTAAACTTTCCTCTCCCTCCTCATTTCTTCATGATGTATGAACCCAAATGGATCAATCTTCCTTACATCTTCTTTAGTGATGTCTACTGTGTAATACTCCATATCTTCTTCTTTAAAATTTGCACATAGAAAACTAAAAATAAAATTAGTTTCAAAAACTTGAGGCATTGTTGTCTCTCCACTTGTTGTTATCTTATTTGGTGATTATTATTCAACCATTATATCATTTTCTTGCTCTAATTTTTTCTTAATCTCCAACTCAACTGCTTGGATGGCTTCCTCATCTCTGATGAGGTCCAAATATTCTGATCCTTACATGATTTGCTACCAAATCAGCTCCTCTTCTTCATTATACTCTGCCATCTTTTTTTTTTACAGCTTTACCTTCTCCTTCACGTGGTAATAGCACTTGTTTCATAGTTTAAACCATAACTTGTTTGTCCTCAACTTATGTCAATGGAGACACCTTTTCCTGCTGTAACTCAAATTACATAGGCACCTTATCAAGTGTTTCATCATTGTCTATTATTCCAATTGATATTAAAAATATTTTTATAACTTAATCTTCATTTTCTATGAGTTCACACATTTAATCACCCTCTCTTTCATCTTTTATGAGTTCACATAATAACCCATCACCTTTTTCCTACAATATACTATAAACACCTTGCAATTCTTATTCAATCATTTATTCAAGCATTTCTCCTTACTCTAGATAGCATATCTCTACATTTTTAAATTCCACTTCCTAATAAATTTCTTCATAAGCATGTTTCTCATGCTTGTTTTCAAGTGTTATGCCCTCAATTTGGGCTACTTTACCATCAGCTTTTAAACCTACATTCATACATGATAGTAAAATATCAGATTTAAAAAGTTGAGGCTTATTTGCCTCTTTCATTTTCTCAGATTGCCTTACTAAAAATCTCTATATTTTTTTCCAGGATTTCTTTGAGAGACCATTTGATCACTCTTTTACTTTTCACTAGGAATCTCTACTTTGATTCCTCCAAAAATTCATCCATTTTTTCCAAGATCACTTTCATTTTAGCAATCTCTTTCTGTATCTCTACTTCAATCATTTCACTATGGTAATTTACCTTCTTTGAGATCTTCATCTTTTCATTCTTTTCACTCCTCCTCTTTTCTTAGCAAGTTTATCATTCTTGCTATCTCTACACTAGCACCTCACCTAGGTCTTTTTCACACTAGTCTTTTGGTAACTTACTAGTCCTTACCTTGTACCTGTCAACTTTCTTAAGATCTCCTTGAGCTTACCTTTGAGATTTCAATAAATCTCCCTATTTTTTCAAGACTTAATGGCTTCAAAGGCTTTGACATAATCTTTTTCCTTTTAAGGTTTTATAAACCTTCCTATCGGCCTCTCTTTCCTTTCCTTCTTATAAACAACCTATATTCAATAACTCACCATCTATCCAACCATCAATCTAACATAAGCAAGTTTAAAATACTACAATTTAAAACACTCGTATGAATTCTAAAGCTATGCTTTGATACCAAAAATGATGCACTTAACTAATTTGAGGTTCTTAACACTTTACTCACATTATTCTACTCTTTTCAAACTCCTATACCAATGTACAAATTTCCCTTAACAATATGTTCATTCCTTTCACCACTAAACTTACATTTTTTTTAATCCTTGTATAAACACACTCACAATCTGGTTAAATCCATACTAAGAGATACCAAACAACTTCAAATCCATGTAAAGATTGAATAAAGTCTATAATGCCACTAAATTACTCCCTCTATAGTTTTATATCTTCCTTAGCACCATTATTATGCCATTTATCATTATCCAAAGGTTGATGTCTAAGTCTCACCAACAGTCTACAAACCTGTGTTAGGAATCTCACTAGTATTTATATAAAAAAACTCATAAAGAATAAATCCATACCTTCATGTACTCATATCAAAAACCTGTTGGATTTATATCTTCCTCCTTTGATATCCATAGAGTCTTATTACATAATACTTATACTCTGAGCTGAAATAGCCCATCCCTTCCAAATTTTGCATTCTTATCTTGTTTGACTGCACACAAATATAGTGACTTTTTGCCTATCACTAATTCCTCCAAAATAACATTAGAAATGATTTGATGGGTTTCCAATCCTTTGACTCAAGTCTTTAAATATTGATGTAACTTCTACACCTTTATATATCCATCATACTCTCCCTATATCGATCTTATCGAGTACCTTTTTGAAACCTTACCCATGCCATGAGTCACCTATCTTGAACAACATTGTATTCTCTATACTAGCCTCATAATTCCTTTACCAATCAATTTCTTGCATTGATCGAGCATGTATACCTTCTTATTACTCTAGATACATATTAAATATTTCTTGCCACTTCTTGTGAATAATATGGGGTCTTTTAATGCCCTTAAGATAGTTTGTAAAGAAACCGATGGATATTAGCCTTACACCTATGTCACTCAGTCTCCTTTCTCATAGAATGTAATAAGATAATAATAATATTATAAGAATCAACATTCGATCCACTTTATAATGATTTACATAAGATAAGTATCTAAACCCATAGGAGCATTATAAAAAATAATTACCATTCTTTTACTTGACCATAGCCTTGCATTGATTTCTTGGTATTATAGTATTATAACTATGAAAGATAACATGTGTTAAAGGTTAGTCTCAGTTAGGCCTTCATGCACTTCACCCAACTGCCCAAATTATTTAACATCAATCTCACTGATCTTTCATGTGATCGATACAAAGTTAATTCCACTAGACTCATTTCATTGAGTCACAACTTAAACTCTATTCTCCTTTAGCCTTTGCATGCATGCTATGCAACTTGTGTTCCAGTAATATTAAATTGACACAAAACTATGCAATAATATTTCTATATCCAAATAACTCACCCACCAAATACATAATTACACCAATCAAGATTTCATTTCTCTATGATTCGAATGAATCTTCATCGACCCTTTTCTAAGACTTTGTGTCTTTCTAACCAAATTGTTTGTTATAAAACAATATATGATATGATCTTCTTACCATGTCAAAAACTTGAAACCATCTCACCACAAGCTCTTTCTAGTGCTATAATCAAACTATAATGATAACATGTAATTATAATCCCCAAATGATTCATATGTAAAATAAACCATCAGATATGAGCATAGGAATTATAGGTTTAATTGTTGAAGAATAATCAATCAAGCAAAAATATTTTACGTTGGAATTGAAGATCATAATAGTTTTGTTTTAAATCCAATTAGTAATAAAATTAATAAGAAAATACTCAGGAAACCAAACCTTAGTATTATAGAAACATTTCACATGGTCACACAAATCTTCAATCATAAATTGAAATCATTTTGAAACTGGTATTTCATCCACATACAAATCATCTTTCTCTATTCATAAACATGCTTACAATTATTCTACTATTTTTTAGATAGATCTTATGTCTTCTATCACTCCTCTAGTCTATCAACCTTTTCTACTATTTCTTCTCTACTTCTACCTTAATCTTTTACTTTATTTGTCTCTGATCTTCATGCATAAGGTTTATCATCGTTAAAATTTTAGTTTGGTCTAAATCAAGCCCAAGATTTTCTCTACTAACCTTTATCCATTCTCCAACATAGGTAGATATCTTCTAGATAAGTCTTTAGGTAAAATTACATAGTTACAAGAGGATCCTACCTTATAATTCTAATAATCTAATTTCTCTTTTGATGAGAAAACTTGAATTATACTAGTTGACCCTATTCTAACACAAGTGAAGCATTTAGAACTTCTTATTTAACCTTACAAAACCTCCTAAGACACCCTTAGGACCTCACAAAACTCATTACATTTTGATTTGATAAATATTGACATGTTTAAATTATTGTTCTCCTAATGCTCCTACATTAGGTAATGTGCTTGGTTATGTTTTTAGTGGATAAGGGTAATACCTAATGGTGGGGGGTTGGGGTAAGGTAGTAAAATAAGGTTGGTACTAGAAGGACAAGTGATAGGGTAATCAAGCCATAGTATTAGGCATAACTGATATAGGTTACTCTTATAAAATCAAGTCTCTTAAGTAAGGTTGATGTATTTACTAGTATCCAAGGTAGGATGTGATCCCGAGAAGACAAAAATGGTTACAAGTGTTGGGATCACAAAGGGTCATGCTCAGAGGCACCTACATGGTCGGTGCATAAAATTAGTACAAGTTTGTCAAAAATGGCAAGGTAAATAATGGAATCAAAGTGACCAAGGCAAAGCTGGGTCACAAAAAGTGTGAAATGTAGGCTAAGATGACCAAGTTGAGGTTAATTGGTTTGGTTGGTCGGTTGGTGGAGAATAAGGTACTCTCTAATAGGTGTATGGTTGGAAAGGTTTGGTTGGTGGACAGAGAATAAGGTTCTCTCTAATATATTGCTATGGTTTTGGTAATGTTGTTGGTTGAAAAGGTTGGTTGGGTGGTGTTTAAATTGGTGGTCCAATTTGATTGACCAATTTGTTTGGTAAAAGGTACACCCATGTCCTAGTTCAAGGGTACAAAGTTGGTGGTTAGGGTTTTAATGACTCAAATATTGAAGACACACATCTTCTCAATGATTTGATTGACAAAGACCATAATGGAAAGATCGGTGGGCTGAAGAATGTAATCCCCTTTCATGTATTGCATTGGTGTTAGTTCATTTGGTTAAAAAAATGTAGCTCGATCATGTAGTATCAAATAAGCTTAAAATCCCTTGATTCATATAGGGTAAAAGGTAGAGATGAATGGTAGGTAGATGAATGATAGTGTAACCTTCTTGTAGGGGTCACTTTCCCTTCTTGTAGGTGACCTAAGAACCATTATAAACAATTCCATGATCTAAGTTTGGTGTAGACTGATCAAGGTGGGAAGTCTACAAATGTTGCATGAAATCAGTTTGAAGCTTTATTTGGTATTTAAATTTTGACTTTAGGTCTTTTAATGTTTTTATTTGATGAGTTTAGGAAGTTGATAGATGTAGGAAGATTCCAAGTGATTGATTGACATAGGTTGAATTAGCCATCCTTCAAGGGAGTGGTCTAAGCTTTGGATTTGTTTATGTGTGATAGTTGTCCTTTAAGGGATCAGTCTACTTTACATTGAGAAATTTTGATGGTTTTGGGCAACTATCCTTCAATGGAGCAACCTACAATGCTAGAGATGTTTGACCCAAGTGATATTTAGTATCCCAAATTTAATGTTATGTTAGTTGAGACATGGAGTAGTCTATATAGGCTAAAAGGATTTCCTATATAGAGGCAAAACCATAGCACAGGAAGGTGGATGATGGGTGAAAAGAGGTATAAGTAGAAATGATCATGGGGATTTATCTTATAAGGGATGAAAAGTGTCCATGATAATGATGCCATAGGTATAGATATGATACTCATGCGTAGGATCAGGCTAAGGTTATGATAGATAATCACATGATCCTATTTTAATTGGTTGTCCTTAAAATAAAGAGATAAATGTAATTGAAAATAAGGGATGAGCTTAAGTTATACACAAGATGATAAAGAACTTGGTTTAATAAGAGAATGGGATGTGAATACAAATCATTGAGGGACTTAGGTTTTGATATGCCCTAAATCCATGCTTACATGTAAATTGGTTTAATCCAATCAAGAGAAAAGAAGTCTCTCAGTTACTTTTTAAACACTAGATTAGATGTGGAAAAGATGTTAGAGTGATGATGGTTAAGTAGGTATAATGAAACAAAATGATTCCATTTGTCTCCACAAAGTTGGTTAGGTGTTGGTTGCTAGACTTTGCTTAGATTGAAATGGTGGTTGGTTTTTTTTTTAGTTAGGTAGGTTTAGGTGTTGGTTTGGGTTGGTTTACTAGCTTGATTGGATGAAAAGGTAGGTTTACAAGGTTTAAAGATCAAAAGAGGCCTAAGTAGAATGGCTAAAGTTGAAGGTTTTCTTAGGTTGGAGGTTAAAGGTTGGGTTAAGGTCAAGGTTAGTGTTGACACAGTGGATTGCACCTAGGGTAGGATGCCTAGCTCTCACCCTTCCACACACAACAATGGAAACTCCCCTCTCACCTGTGGGACCGGCAAAGCTGGAGGGGAGAGTCTCTAGATAAGGGCTAGCTCCCTCTGATGTATCCTTTAGGCCCTGGTTTCTCCTACTGCTAACAAATAAAATTAAAAAAGGGGGGATGAAAAGGGAGAGAGAGATGCTGAAAACAGAACCTTAGCCTAAAAACAAAAAGGCGATACACCAAAAAAGTGATGACCCACCCAGCCTGAATATACACTTTTCACCAAGAAGAAATGCCCATACACTTCATCTGAAGTGGGAAGCTCTTATGTAACGGTAAGCTAGGGGTCTATGAAAACACAGGGAGGAAGAAACTACCAGAGGCATCCTTAGACACACTTATGGTAGCCTATTCACATGCACCTATATTCTTCCTGTAGACACTTCTGGTAGACCTGCAGAAAAGAGACTTCACAATGCACTAGACATGTTGTAATCAGTCTATGAAAAGCATGAAAGACAATGACTTATCACAAAAGAAGAAAATAGACATATACTTTAAAGTGTAGGTCTAGATAGAGGTAAAAATGCTAAGTCCTGATTCAAGGTAAAAATTGGCAGAGCTCTGCCTTATAAGCCCGAGATATTTTTGGGCAGAGTTTTGCCTTAAGGCTAAGAGAGTTGATCCTTTCTCAAATGAGAAGCTTTACAATATATAGAGGAAGAGAAGAGGCCCTTTGGCACCCATTTTTGAAAATGAACCATGTGCATTCCAATCATTAGGAAGAGCAAGCCACTTAAACATCATATGAGAAATTATGGGCCATGTCGATTATCTACTTACAAGACCGCTCCTTCAAGGCGATTACATGGCTTGTTTGCTCATTAACGCAAAATGAAGAAAATAGGTCCAGTCGTTAGCCATTTGTGCCTCCCAATGATCAATTTGCATACATTATATCACTTACTAGAGTAACTCCCTGAGTTGACACCTTCTTCGCCACTTAGATGCTTTGTCCACTCCTGCGCTTTGTCTTCTTCTTGGTCTCTCTCTTTCTGGCTTCTTCTGGCGGGTCGCTATGTTCCTTGGACTCTTCCTGCTTGCCTTGGCCACTTTCTATTGATTTCTAAATAAGTGACACATGGCGCATTCCACTGTGAAATGGGCAGGACACATGGCAGCATCCGCTTGACTCATGGAAGCTTTAGGCACCCTTTGAAGGTCCTGCAAAAGAAGACATGTGTCAGCTTCCACCAAGCCTTACAGGGGACACGTGACACATTCTACTGCTCCTAGAAAATAATTTCAAAACCTTTCGTGGTTGCCACTTGGTGCCTTCCACGCTCTAGATTTCTTGTTGTAAAATTTGACATTTGCGGGCCCGTCATAGCTTGAAAACCAACAGCTAGTCCATCTCCTTGAAATTGATGGCTTCCAAGATGTCACCATCCTTGGCAAATTCCTTCGGGCCCTTTCTGTGGGTTTTTTCCCACGAGAAATTTTCCCATGGACAAAAAGTCTATGAGAATTGTCTTGGTTGCTTTTTATTCCTTCAGGTTCTTTGGCTGTAGCTTCCCTGGATTCCTTCAAACTTTTTGTCTAAAGGAAATCCTTCAGACAAAAAGTCTGAAAGAATTCAATGCCTTAAGATTTTTTCATGTTTTGAAAACCTTATGCTGCCTTCGAAGTGTTCCCTGCCCTCTGCAAGGGCTTTTGGAATCAGAATTGCCCTCCGTAAGGGCACTCACCCTTTAGCTTTTTGGGACACTCCTTTGAACCGCCTGATTGAACTGAGCTATTAAACTGACTGATTAAACCAAAAATGGTTTAACGGTTCAACAGTTCAACACTGCGTGCCACTCCTTTGTTGAACCAAGCCTTTGAACCTACCGCTTGAACCAAGTGTTTGAATCATGCATTGAACCAAGCTCATTGAACCGATCATTGAACCCTTCGATTGAACCAAGCGATGAACTTTGCCGACTGAACCAAGGCTTTGAACTTTGCGATGAACTTTGGTGTTGAACCTCAGCCATTGACCAAAGTGATGAACCAATGCATTGAACCAAGCTTATGAACTAACGCATTGAACCAAGGCATTAAACCAAAGCGTTGAACCAAAACATTGAACCGGTTCAATGGTTCAATGGTTCAAAGCTACCAATCTTCCTTGTGAATTTATTCAGACAAAAGCCCGAAGAAGCCTTATAAAACCCAGCACTCTCTGAACTGACTCTTCATGTGCCAAAAGACTAACCTGCAAAGTTTGTAGAAAAATATTCTTTGCAAAATCCATAGAAACTTCACCTGCAGAGTCTATAGAAACTTCACCTGTAGAGTCTGTAAAAACTTCACTTGAAGAGTCTATAGAAATTCCTAGACTTGTGAAAAATCAAAAAATGAATTGGCCTAGAATAGCAGGGGAAGAAGGGGACCAATTTTTGGCTTGTTGGTCAAAAAATGGTCAACAAATTGGTGACTCTCAGGGGAAGCATGCCTGCTATGCTTAGAGACTAGTTGCCTTGTAGTCCATTGGGCATAGAGTCAAATGTAGCTTTGAAGAAAGGTTATCAACATCCCCAAAGATCCAAGAATCAAACATGAAGATTTTTACCCCAGATAGAAGGGAAAACACACAAAAGACTAAAAACACTAAGTGTGCAAACTCACTTAGGGAAAGCAGGAAAAGAAACTGAAAATAACTACTATATACAGCTAACCAAGAATGTTTGCCTCCATCCTGGATCAAAGGGAAAACTTCTTAAGTCCCCTCCCTGGCTAGGAAACTTATGGTGCCAGACAAATGGTTGAATGAAAAGGAGATTTGGTGACCTGCTTCTCTTGCCTATCACTTGGATTGGCTTGTATCTGAGTGGATCAGATTTGAAATGCTTCCAACATATACGTACTCTATTTGTTCTTGAAAGCTTGTTGAATGTTGGTCCTTCATGCTGGTGCATTTCACCAAGAAATCTATGGTTTTTGGCTCATCATTGTAAGCCATTTGATATGCATGGTCCATTTGCAATGCATCATGGTTTGACTTGTTCCCTTTGGCTTCATTGGAGATCCTGCCAAACTCATCCTTTGCTCTCTCTTGGCCTTCTTGAAGAAGGGTGACTGCAGTGATGTCTGAAATGGAATCACAAATTGATTATTCATCCCACAAAACATTACCTCTCTATTTAGAACTTTCTTATTCAAAGTTTTCCTCAAGGAAGATAGACCTCTCCTTTTCTTCCTCAAAGATCAGGATCTCTAGCTGTTCAAAGATATTTTCTTGATCCTCCTCCAACTCTAGCTCCTTGGCATAGTCTTCCTCTTCATTGAAGCAACAAGGAAGTTCATCAAACAAAGGGGGAGAGAGCTCACCATGCTTAAGTTCCTCTTCGTATTACTAGAACATTTGCATGTATGCATGACCTACATCTTCTCTATTGCTGATGAAGTCTTCACAAGGGGCATCGATGATGATTTCTTCTTCATTGTCGCTCATGATAGCCTTCTGAAGAGCTACAAATTAGATCTTTTCTTCCTCACTCACCTCTTGCAGAATAGGTTCCTCCTTGAGAAGGGGTGAAGTGGGAAAACCATGTGGAAGAGGAGGCAGTCCTTGAGCTAGAAACAAATTATTCTCCTCCTTCCACTTGGCTAGCACTTCATCAATATCAGGTGTGGCCTGATATCTCTCTTGGAAATGTGTAGGTGGGGTGTGTTCAGACATGGAATGTGTCGTTGGGTCTGAACTATCTATCATACCTTGGCTGAGGAATCTCTCTCTGGATTCTAATTCTACAATTCTTCTAGCTATATCCTCTTGGAAGCGCCTTTCTTGGAGGTCACCAACATTATCATGAGCAGGAGCAGCCTCATCTTCTTCAATGTTTTGAGTAAAACCTTTCTTCTCCTCCTTCATGCCCCATGATTCTACTATTTTCTTCTAGTTCAGGATCTCAGAATTAGAATTTTGCTCCTATGAACACGCAACAACTTTGTTTTCTCCAAGGTCCTGGGGATCCTCTACAAGGTCTGAAAGTTCCATCTCTCTTTCATGAAGCAGTCTCATCTTAGCCTCTAAATCTTCAAGTTGTTGGGCTAGATTATCCTGAAAGAGTCTTTCTTGGAGGTCACCAGCATCATCATGTTGAGTAAGAGCAATTTTGAGAGAGATGTGCTGGTTCGTAATTCTCCCCCTAAAGGAAGATTCACGATCTAAGGAATTTATAAGGTTCATCTCCATGGGAGGTTGTTCCAGTTCCCTTTGATGCTTGAAGGCTAGGTGCACAAAGTCAAGAGCAGGGTTGATTGATGCATCAGATGAGCTAGAGTGAGCAAGTGCTATTTGATAGAAAATATTTGGTGCACAAGAGGGGGCTTTCTTTAGGATAGGAGGGGGGTGTAAGGCTGACTGCCTTGAATGAATGGATTCCTCTATTTTGCTACCTCCTCCTCCATGGACTATAAGGCTTGAGCTTGCCTGAACAAGCACTCCTCTTTATACATCAGCTCCTGTTGATATCCATACTGCTCATCTATTCTGTCGATTTCCATTACCTGCTTCTCAAACTCCAGCTCCACCTCCCTTATCATTGAAGGGAAACTAGGAGGGCTGCTTGAGGTGATTGCATGAAAATTCTAAGTCTGATCGAAGTCATATGAAGGAATACAAGGTCCATGATTTTGTGCAAAGAAATTATACATACTAAAATGTGATTTTTTTGATGGCACCAGGTTGCTTAACCAGCTAATTCAACTCAGAGCCGCCATTGGTGTTGATGCAAAATCCTCCAAAGGCTGGTCGGTTGAAGAACACACCAAAAATTCTTCAACACTTTGGACACAACTTGTCCTAGTTGGTCCCACCATGTGTGCTACAAATTGTTGACGTAGTGGATTGCACCCAGGGCAAGATGCCTAGCTCCCGCCCTTCCACATGCAACAATGGAAACTCCCCTCTCGCTTATGGGACTAGTGAAGCTAGAGGGGAGAGTCTCTAGATAAGGGCTAGCTCCCTCTAATGTATCCTTTAGGCCCTAGTTTCTCCTACTGCTAACAAATAAAATGAAAAAAGGGGGGAATGAAAAGGGAAAGAGAGATGCTGAAAATAGAACCTAAGCCTAAAAATGAAAAGGTGATACACCAGAAAAGTGATGACCCACCAAGCCTGAATATACACTTTTCACCAAGAAGAAATGCCCATACACTTCATCTGAAGTGGGAAGCTCTTCTGCAACAGTCAGCTAGGGGTCCGTGAAAACACAAGGAGGAAGAAACAACCAGAGGCATCCTTAGACACACTTATGATAGCCTATTCACAGGCACCTATATTCTTCTTGTAGACACTTCTGGCAGACCTGCAGAAAGGAGACTTCACAATGCACTGAACATGTTGTAATTAGTCTATGAAAAGCATGAAAGATAATGACTTAACACAAAAGAAGAAAATAGACATATACTTTAAAGTGCAGGTCCAGATAGAGGTAAAAATGTTAAGTCCTGATTCAAGGTAAAAATTGGCAGAGCTCTGCCTTACAAGCTTGAGAGATTTTTGGGTAGAGTTTTGCCTTAAGGCTAAGAGAGTTGATCCTTTCTCAAATGAGAAGCTTTACAATATATAGAGGAAGAGAAGAGGCCCTTTGGCACCCCTTTTTGTAAATGACCTATGTGCGTTCTGATCATTGGGAAGAGTAAGCTGCTTAAACATCATATGAGAAATTATGGGCCATGCTAATTGTGTACTTACAAGACCACTCCTTCAAGGGGATTACGTGGCTTGTCTGATCATTAATGCAAAATGAAGAAAATGTGTTCAGTCGTTAGCCATTTGTGCCTCCCAATGATCAATTTACATACATTATATCACCTGCTAGAGTAACTCCCTAAGTTGACACCTTCTTCACCACTTGGATGCTTTGTCTGCTCCTGCACTTTGTCTTCTTCCTGGTCTCTCTTTTTAGCTTCTTCTGGTAGGTCATTGTATTCCTTGGGCTCTTCCTACTTGCCCTGGCCACTTTCTATTGATTTCTAAATAAGTGACACATGGCACGTTTCACTATGAAATGGGTAGGACATGTGGCAGCATCCGCTTGACTCATGGAAGCTTTAGGCACCCTTTGAAGATCCTTTAGAAGAGGACATGTGTCAGCTTCCATTGAGCCTTATAGGGGACACATGGCATGTTTTACTACTCCTAAAAAAGCATTTCAAAACCTTTCACAGTTGCCACTTGGCACCTTCTGTGCTCTGGATTTCCTGTTGTAAAATTTGACATTCGCGGGCCCGTCACAGCTTGAAAACCAATGGCTAGTCCATCTCCTTGAAATTGATGGCTTCTGGGATGTCACCATCCTTGGCATATTCCTTCAGGCCCTTTTTGTAGGTTTTTTCCCACAGGCAATTTTCCCACAGACAAAAAGTCCACAAGAATTGTCTCAGTTGCTTTGATTATTCCTTCGGGTTCTTTGGTTGCAGCTTCCCTAAATTCCTTCAGACTTTTTGTCTGAAGGAAATCCTTCGGACAAAAGTCTGAAAGAATTCAATGCCTTAAGATTTTTTTGCATTTTTAAAACCTTCAGCTGCCTTCAAAGTGTTCCCTGCCCTTCGCAAGGGCTTTTGGACTCAGAACTGCCCTCTGCAAGGGCACTCACCCTTTAGCTTTGTGGGACGCTCCTTTGAAATACTTGATTGAACTGAGCCATTGAACCGACTAATTGAACCAAAAATGGTTCAACGGTTCAATAGTTCAACACTGTGTGCCACTCCTTTGTTGAACCAAGCCTTTTAACCTGCCACTTGAACCAAGTGTTTGAACCGTGCATTGAACCGAGCTTGTTGAACCGATCGTTGAACCCTTCAATTGAGCCAAGCGATGAACTTTACTGACTGAAGCAAGGCTTTGAACTTTGTGATAAAATTTGGTGTTGAACCTCAGCTATTGAGCCAAATCATTGAACCAAAGTGATGAACCAATGCATTGAACCAAGATGATAAACTGATGCATTGAACCAAGGCATTAAACCAAGGTGTTGAACTAAAGCGTTGAACCAAAGCGTTGAACCGGTTCAATGGTTCAACGGTTCAAAGCTGCCACCCTTTCTTGTGAATTTCTTCAGACAAGAGCCTGAAGAAGCCTTGTAAAACCCAGCACTCTCTAAACTGACTCTTCATGCACCAAAAGACTAACCTACAAAGTTCATAGAAAAATCTTCTTTGCAGAATATGTAGAAACTTCACCTGCAGATTCTGTATAAACTTCACCTATAGAGTCCATAGAAATTGACCTGCAAAGTCCGTAGAAATTCTTGGACTTGTGCAAAATCAAAAAATGAATTGGCTTAGAACAACAGGGGAAGAAGGGGACCGATTTTTGGCCTATTGGGTAAAAAATGGTCAACAATTAGGTACAAGTTGAGGTAAGAAAATACCAAGGGCCAGTTTGGTCATTTTCTTAAGGTGAGGTTTTGAGTTGATAAATGGATAAAGCCTCCAAGGGGAGAACTCCCCTAGTTTGCTCCTTCGATGGATGGTTGAAAAAGAAATGGGTGAGGTATGTTAGGTGATGATAGTTAGGATTTGAGTTGGATTTTAGGCATAATGATGGCTGGTTATGCTTTAGGTTTTGGTCTGGGTTGGTTTGGGTTATTGATGAAGGTTGGTCAAGGTTAATGTTTGGCTAAGTTTAAGGTTGGTTTAGAGTTAGGATAGGTGTAGGTTGAGGCATAAGTTCCAAGTTTTGGTTTGGTCATTGGTTAAATTTGGTAGGTAAAAGGTTAAGGTTTAGTTTGGTTATTGGTTAATGTTTGGGTTACTATTTGGTTGAATATTTTGGAGGGAGTATTCCCCCAAATGCTCTTTCTATGAATGTTGAGGTGGGAAGAGAATCCTAGGTAAAGAAGTTGGTTAGTAAAGAGGGTTTAGGAGGGTTTAATATAACTTCATTTACCTCTCAAGGGTTGTTAGTTTGGAGTTCAAGTTTTAGGTAGAGGTTCAAGTGGGATATCGCCTATGATGCTAGGGTGAGGAAAACATTATTGGATTGGTTTTAGGTGTATTCAGGGTCTAGAAATGATGTTGGCAACATCATCCTCAAATAAATGTGGCTTGGACAAGAATGTTTTATTAACCCAATGAGGGAACTTAGGTGAGGTATGGATATTTAGGAGGAAATGGTGATTGAGACTCAAGAAATCATGAACAATGGGTTGATTTTGGTTTGGGTCAATAGATAAGTTGGTGATGGTTGGGATAAAAGGTGGGTTGATTTTGGTTGAATAATTTGGTTTAGAGGTTGGTTTGATTGGTTGGGAGAGTAGGATGGGTGGTTGATTTGGTTTGTTGGTTGGGTTTACTTGTATATTTGGTAAGGTAAGGTGACAAATATTTGACCTTGTTTAAAAGGGAATTGAACCAAAGACAATGCCATTAGATAGATGAAAATGAGCAGATTACAGAGGAATTGAATGGGTTTGGTTTTAGTTGAGGCCAAGGTTGGGTTGGTTTGAGGTGAGGTTGGATTAGTTATAGGTGAGGTGTTTTGAGTTTGGGTTGGATCTAGTAAAAGGGTAGGTGGAAGAGGTAGGTTGGGTTTGCTTGAGGTTTTCTCCACTAAAATAGGAAGAGGAAAGGGTAAGGTAGCTTTGATTGCTTCCACCAAATGGGTAGGTGGAATAGGTATAGTTGTTAGGGGTGATTTCACCTTTTGAAGGAGTGGAAGAGGTGGGTTGATTTGAGGTTGATCCACTAAAAGGGGAAGTGGAAGAGGTAGGTTGGTTTCCTTAATTATGGTCTTAAAGGAAAGTTGAGAAGGTTCTACTTGGTCAACAAGTGGATTAGTTAGGGTTGATTCTTCTTGAGTGATGATTTTGAAAGGAATTTGAAAAGGTTGCACTTGGTCAATAAGTAGATTGGTTGGGGTTTCAATTATGGTTTCCTTAGTTATAGGTTTATTAAGGACCAAATCTAATGAAGGGGCCTCATTATGTTGAGAGTTTTATTCACGGGTTTTCAAAACAATGAGTGAAGAAAGAGGTTTGATGATGGATTCTTGAATGATATTCAAGGATAGGTTTGGGGAATATGGAGAATATCCTTTGAAACCTCCTTTTAATCAATAATTTTTTAGATAAACATCTTAAAAGATCCACATCTATCTATCACATGTCCATTTGTGTGATGATAAGCACAAATTTCATTCTATATATACCAAATGGGCCTTATTAGAGAATGATTGATGGGTTTAATCAGAGGAAGTCTAATGACATAATCCTTCAAGAGATTATCAAGGATTGAGGAATAGGATTCCCCTAATAGGGTATATTGCCTAAGAAGAGGGTGTACCAATGGCTCTTGAGGTGGCGAGTTAATTGGTTGGTTTGATGAAGTTGATTGGTTGAATAAGGTTGATTGATTTGACAAGTTTGAGTAACTTGATTAGTTGGGTGTGCTTGATAAGGTTGATGGCTTGGAAAAAATTGGTTGATCGTTATTAGTTTGATTTGGTGAGGTTAGTTGGGTTGATAAGGTAGGTTGGTTTGAGAGGTTGGGTAAGCTTGATAATGTAGGTAAGGTTGATAAGGTAGGTTAGTTTAAGAGGTTAGGTAAGGTTGATAAGGTGGGTTGATAGTTCTTGGTTAGATTTGATAGGGTTGGTAAGGTATGTTGGTTTATAAATTTTGGTTTATGGTTGAGGGGATAGACCAAGTCTTAGTTTTGAGATAAAGTGGGTTGCCATAAAGGGGGTTCAGACAATTGATATAATGGTTTGGATAGATAATCAAAAGTTTGATAAGGTTGAGGTAGTTGATATGATGGTTGAAATATGTAGCCCAAAGACTGGCAAAGTTGATCCAGTTGAGGTTGGGGTGGGTTATGATAATGATTAAATAGGCATTGATAAGTCACTAGTTGGTTATGATGATGATCAAATGGTTGTTGAGATGTTGTTGGTTGGTGGTTGTTGATATTTGATTGGTCATAAGTGAGGTTGGTTTGTTTATAAGTGAGGTTAGGTTGGTTATAAATGAGGTTTGGTTTATTTGGTTTGGTTGTAGGTAAGGTTAGGTTGATTTTAGGTGAGGTTGGGTTAGTTGTAGGTGAGATTGGGTTGGTTATAGGTAAGGTTGGGAGTAGAAGTGGATATTGATGCAAGGTAATTCCCTAGGGCAAAAGGGTTGTCTTCTAGGAGTTTAACAAAGTTGGGATTTCTTAGAGGAATTATAGGATTGCTCCCCATTGAAAAAGGTAATGGAGATGATGTGGGTGAAGGCAATATGGTAGAAACTTTTTCCAAGGGGAGTTATATTCCTCATAATTAAAAAAAAGAGAAGACAAGAAAAAAGTCAAAGAAGATAAAACACACAGTAAAGCACATTAAATCCTAAAATTATTTTTAATATCTCATGTGGCTTATGCCTTAAGCTTTAGAAATTATGTGACTCAACTTGGTTTTGAAACAGGTACTAGATAAGAAATCTATGGTTAGTTTTGGGTATTTTAGGCTCTCAAAGGGATCTATATTGGAAATCACTATGTGGCTTGATATTGGGGCCTACCCCCTCACTTCAGACACTGTAGTGATAAGGGTGTTGGGTGTTTAGCCAAGACATACTGATTGCCAAAAACTATACTCAACTAGAGAGCTGAGTTGGTTTTCCCCTTGGTAATGACCTCCAAGTAGGATTGTCAAGAAAGGTAAGGTGACCACTAGGTGATAAAATCCCAATTGGGCCTTATGTCAAGTTGTTTTGATGTTTTATTGATTTAGGTGGTTTGGTTTGTGTGTGTTATATAAGTGACGCTACAATTCAATTAATTTTCTTTAATTTAACTAAGTGAGCTATACTTTCAAGCAACCAATGAATGTAGTTAATTTTAAACCCAACAGAAATTTTAATTTTGTTTATGAGCATAGAATAGGGAGAAGAGCATGTAGATGCAAAAAAAAATAAAACCC
This sequence comes from Torreya grandis, assembly GCA_037957365.1. Lineage (NCBI taxonomy): Eukaryota > Viridiplantae > Streptophyta > Pinopsida > Cupressales > Taxaceae > Torreya > Torreya grandis. The sequence goes on along the minus strand of JARHVA010007729.1, from coordinate 448,983 downwards.
AAGTAAATACTCAAGGGTCCTATTTGGCATGCCATAATGTTTCAAGTAAATTTTTCTTTATTTTTCAAGAAGAAAGAGTAAAACTTGAAAGAAGTGTGAGGTTAGTAGAACTTGGATTTGGTTTGCACTTCATGATCCAGATGGTTTTAGATAATTCTCTTTGTCTTGGGAGGAATGACTTGCAGATAAGAAAGCACTCAAATAAATGGTTGATTAGCTAGGTAGGTGGGTGGATTGCCTAACAAGATAGATCTAAGAAGTATGAGACTTCCTTAGAGGTTGTCAATCTACCTTTTAAAACAAGTTAATGTTGATAAATTTGTTGATAAAAGAGGTTACATAACATAAATGAAAGTACTTAATCAAAGGAAATAAATTCTTTTCAAAATAAATGCTTATTTTAACAAAATAACATTAAAATAAATGATAAACTATTAAAAGTAGGTTCAGGTGTGGTTAGGGTATTATTTATGGTCTATGTAGTGACAAAGGTCAAGAATATAGGGTTTTGGTTGAGCTTGAAAGGTGTTATGATCTTGTTGTTTTGGGTAGAAGTGATCTATATAGTGATTGTTAGTGGTTGGATGTGATCATCAACGGTTAGGATGACCATCAACGGTTAGGGTCACTGTCAGCAGTTAATGTGGGTTTGGACAGGTTATTGGTTCTAGCTATAATAGGTTATGGGTTGGTTGCAAAAAAGTTTTTTAGGTTATTAAAGGTTGGTTAATGGTCATGAGGGAAAGAGAGAGCCTCATATATATCAAAGGTAAAGGTTTGGTACTCAGGTGGTTGAGAATGGTTAGAGAGTGTTCTGGTAGAAGAGGTAATATATAGAGTTGTAGAACTATTAAAACTAAATAACTAAAACTTAAAACAAGAACAATATACTTAGCTTGTGGTTAATATTTGATGTCTTGAAGAAGTCCTAGAGTTGGGATGCTAGAAGATATAAAAATACCTACAAAATAAGTTTTGATATCTTGCCTAAGAAGGTCTGATGATGGTTGCTGATTTGGATCCTTATTCACTCTCTCCTCCTCTCTCTTCATAAGGAGGAAGGAGAGGTGCAATAATATGTTAACAAGAGGTATAACTTTATATCTAAATTTATATATCACATGCATGGGCTCGCATACAAATTAGATGATCTAATTATAAAAATTCAAGTCAGAGTGATGTGGTAGTTAAGTGGTTGAGATGACAGAACTTGATTGTTGGTGGTCGGGGTGACCATCAATGATTAGGGCAATTTTTGATGGTTGAGGGTCAAGTTGGGTTAAAAGGCTAATGGGCCAATTTAGTTAATCAACTAACTAACTCAAGGTTGTAGTCAAATGGTTGGGGGATGCTCCCTAGGAGGTCCTAAGGTGGTATAGGGGTATTCCAACATCTAGAACCATTGTGTTGGGTTTTCTAGTATCTATAAAAATATAATCTCTAATATCCATATCCAAGAAACATTATATAGGTTTTGATAAAATAATCAATGTATATATATAAATCAACGTATTCTAGCTTTTAGATAAAATAACAAATAATGTAAATATATAAACATAAATTTATCATGGTTCATTTATATAAAGGATTTATCCTATAATTAATTATGTATAATCAGAACTTGAGTTTGATTATTGATTATAGATATTCACAATCACCCCATTCCTTTTATATTGTGTAGATAAATTTTTCATCACATCTGACATGTTATCTCTTTTGAGAGGTTCAGATTATTAAATAATTACTTGTATTTTCATAGTGTAAGACCAACCCATCATGTTGTAAATAGAAATGTCTAGGATCTATATCATATGGTAATGGTCTTGGAGGGGTGGGCAAAATGTATCAGGTGGAGAGTTATCAATATACAATTTCTTTGGTAAAATCCTTTCAACCATTAATCGACTCCAACATCATATTAATTAAACTAAACATATATCTGTTAATTATATCCATATACTTTGAATGTTGGTCAAACATCTAACTGAGACTATACAATATATAAAAATATGATATAAAATAATCTATATGTTGTTGAAGTCTATTTATTGTAAGTAGATCTCAATTGGGCAAAAATCTATTTAGTATAACAATGTTCCCTATTAATTTATTCAAATCACTATTATATTACATCAATCGTAAATATAATAGATGGACTAAATAATTCTATTATAGACAAAATATCATCTATTATATTATAAATTACTATTCTTAGAGATAATTACAGGGAATACAAAGATTGGCATCATCTATTATAAGTTGATAAGCGCTTTCAGATGCTTATAGATATAATTATATTATTATTCTATAAATATCAGCAATTATTTGATATTTCTATGTATAATCATCTATTAATAGTGGGAAGATGATCATAATTTCATTTGGTATAATATAATAGAGATTAAGTTAGACTATTATAGGGAATACTCAATCTTCTAATTTGATATTTACTCAGATCACTATTATATTACAACTATTACATTTTAATTTACATCTATTATAAGCTATTTTATATGTATATATAGCACTATTATATTTAACAATTTTTCCATGTTTTCCTTTAAGCATAAAAATTATAGTTCACTATATCCATACTCTCAATCATATAATTTCAATAAACACTTAGTATTACATGTATAGTTTATTCAATATTTTTTCCAATTTTCACACAATAATTCAATGACTACACCTACCTGGAAATGTGTCCAATGCTGAAATGAACTGTAAAAATTTCTCCCTTCACTCTCTCTCCTTCTCCTCTTTTCACTTCTATCCTCTTCTCCTCCTCTTAGCTTCCTCTTCAAAGCCATGTGCCCCTACTTTCTTTCTTTCTTTCCTTTTTGGAATGACTTTTTTTTTTTTTTTCTAAAAACTTTCCATTCTTTCCTTTCATGTAAAAGATTATTTTTTTCCCTTTTTATGTCTTTGTTTTATTCATTCTATTTTCTAATTATAATAAAATATAATTACTTTACTGGTTTTTCTTTTTTTATGATGTTTTATGAAGCTTTTCCCATTTATATATTTTCCTAAATGACTTAATATTAATATGACCCAATAATAAATAAATAATCACTTAGTATATGTAAATAATTAACTCATTAATTATTAATTTTGGATTAACACCATTGACTCTATTAATTATAAACAATGTCTAGGTTAGGCTAGATACAATAGTAACCAGGTACTAATCTCACCAATTTACGTTCTCACAAAAACATTAATAATTATTATTATAATAGCATAAAATAATCATATTGCAACATTTACATTTAAACCTACACATAATATCCTTAATGCAATCACACATGATTTATTCCACATAAGCATTAAATCAAGCTAACACAAAACTAACATGCATAAACAATTATCTAAATGCAGACAACATAAAAAATATACTAACTCTAACCATTAACATTATGCATTCAATGTGTATTATTTTAATGTTATGTTTGCATGAGTTTTATCTATTTCTCTAGCATCCCCCAACACCTCCATCTACATCACCCTCTCTAATGATGATCTCCATTTCATCATGTTCTGAGGGATAAATATCTCATGCGTCAAACTCAATACAAGTAGGTAGTTAGTACATAACATCATGACATATCTCATAAAATATTTATGAAATAATAAATCAACATGATCACATTATAAATAATATATAATACAAATAAACTCATAACAATGAAATCATGTAATCAAAGCAATACTCAATTATCCCATAATAGCATATGACTTACAACTTAGTTAATCAAATCAAATCACCAACTATAAATATCCATTGATAATCAAGTAAGTTTTCTTAGCAAGAAATCGGGATGTGGCATATATTATATGGATATCAAAATTAGAACATAGTTTCCATCAGTTGAAGAAGAAGATAACATAACAACCAATGTTGACATTACCATATCTTGGTAAGGTATTTCAATTAGATTATGATGTGAGTGGAAATTTTTTGGAGCCTTATTGAGTTAATAAGGAATACCTATTTCATATTTTAGTGAGAATTCAAATGATTTGAAGCACACATATTTAGTATATGATCAAGATTTATATGAAATTATTCAAGCATTAAATAAATGGATACATTATTAATTGCTTAAGGAGTTTGTATTTTACATATAGACCATCAAGAAATGTAGTTAATTAATAATCAAAGTAAATTAAATTAGAGACATATGAAGTGGTTGAATTCCTACAAAGCTATTCATTTTGGTTGAAGCATAGAAGTGGAAAATAAAATATAGTAGGAGATGTGTTGAGTATTAGAGTTAAAAAAATGTATTGAGTGAATTGAAATTAGAAGTCATAGGACTTGAGTTTATGAATAAATAGTATAAATTTTATGAATATTTTTAAGAACCATAGAAAGCATGTGTTAAATAAGTAAATGAAGATATAACACCATGGTAAATAACATTGTTTGAGATGGATTCTTTTTTGGAAGAGCATAATTATTTATATTGTGAAGTTAAATGTAAAATAAATTTGATCAAGGAAAAACGTAGTGGAGGTTTGGTAGGTTATTTCAGTTATGAAAAAACATTAGTACAAGGAGCATGAAACTAATTTTGGTTTAAAATGATTATGGATGTGCAAAAACTTGTTCAGGGGTTTATATTTTTACAACTAATGAAAGGGATAAATCAGAATGTAAGGTTGTATCAATCATTTCCTATTCTAGATAAATCATAAGAGGATATAAATATGGATTATGTTTTTGATTTTCTAAGAAAATAAGGAGGAAATGATTCCATATTTTTAATTTTAGATATATTTTTTAAGATGGAACATTTTTGGCATATAGTAAGACTAGTGATACAATAAATATCACTAAATTTTTTCAAGAGATAATGAGGTTGCATGGTTTGTTGCACAACATAGTTTTAGACCAAGATGTAAATTGTTTTGGACATCTATATATATAATTATGGAAGAAATCAAACACTAACTTTCAGATTAGTTTAGCATAGAATTATTATAAATATGGACAACAATAGTATTTAATGTAAAATATTGATATGTTAAATTGAAGGAAATTTAGGAACACAAGATAATATTCTAGCATAAGGTGAGATCAAATATGAAAATTCAAGGAATAGAAGTATAAGTAAGAAACTATTTCATCTTGTTTATGGGTTGAGTCCCATAGGAGTTTTGGAGCTTTATGACATGAGAAATAAATAAAGTAGAAGTGCTAAAGCAACATATTTTACAAAGCATATTTGAGAAGTGCATAAGCAAGTGCATAAATATTTGGAGAAAAGTAGGATATCAAATAAGGGACTTAGTCTTAGCACATAGAAGAAAGGATAGAAATTCAAGGGGGAATGATGATAGGTAAAAATAGAAAAAGATTAGGCCATGAATAATTTTGAAAAAAAATGTGAATAATGTATATGACAAATATTTACCAAAAGGGATTGATATATCACCTATTTTCAATGTGATTTATTTGCATCAGTATTATTAAGGGCACAGTAGTGAATGTGCAACTAAAGATTCTAAAGAATCAGATTGAAGATATCAAATGCTTAAAAATTAGCATGATGAAGAGGAATAGGTGCTAGGCACATGAGTTGGAAATATTACACACATAAATGATATAAAAAATATTTGATACAATGGAAAGGATGAATAATTGAATATACAACATGTAAAAGTGCATTAGAATATGAAAAATAAGGAATACCATTAATAGGGTTCTTAGAATTCACATGAAAATGAGCACATGTTTTTTTTTTTTTCCTAGGTGTATGGTGTAGGAGCATCTGAGTTCACATGCAATCTTTCATCAACCAAAAATATGTTAGAATAGGATATTTGTCTAAGTGTTGTTTTGTACAAGTTTCCCATTACGCATTTGTATTGTTTGTAAGGTTGCAAAAATAGACAAACCTTGTCATGTTATTTTAAAAAACCTTTGAGTGTGTATATATTTTGTGTATTTTTTCATAGTCTTTAAGTGAACATATGTTTTTAATATTCCATCTATCTTTTTTCAGTGCACATTTATAATTATTATTGGTCTGAATAAGCTGTCAAATATTTACACAAGATGTGATGTTGGCATTTTGAGAAAGCACAGTCTTATGGATATTTGTGAAGCAATTTCAAAAGTCTATGATATCTTATATAATACCAGAGCCGTCATTCTTTTCTAAAAAAGCAACATTATTGGTGAGAAATCTTAGATAAGTTTATTCTTCACTATGCAAGTAATGTGATGAGTTGAGAATCTTTTGAGATGAATGTGATAATGTGTGGTATTATTGTTAAGAAAAAATTAGGGTCAAATGTAAGATTTTTTAGTGCATTTATGATTTGTGAAGTCTTGTGACATCATACACCTTTCTTTGTGCAAGTTTAATTTGGGTGCATGTATCCTTTTGATGTGTTATGAAAGTATCCATTCTTGAAAATTTTAACATTTAGTTATATAAGTGAAGGTAAGATGATAAGGATTCATTTCATATTACCTATGATGTATTGAGCCATGATGCATTAAGTTATGTGCTAGTGCATTGGAATTATGAGAGACATTTGATATATTTGGCACACTAAGTTGTGTTAATGTTGTTAATTGGTGGTTGAGCACTTAATGAAAGTATGTGGGTATTGTGAATTTATAATCATGCCCCTACACTTATGTAGAGGAGGTTATCCAAAGTATTGTAGATAAAGAATAATTTTGAGAGCTTAGGATACACTTGTAAATAATGTGAACACATAAGCAAATACATGTGGATCTAATGTTGTAATGAATCTCATTGTGAAATTATAGTTTTATTTTTATCATTGTGCATGTTTTATTTCATAAAAATACAATATAATAAATATTTAAGTTGTGCCCGTGCATTTTATTTCATATTCTAATATATGTTTTGAATGATGTGTGGTCTAATGCATATATTAATTGAGATCCCTAACCGTAACTATATCATCTATCAAGAGAGAGATGACCCAATATAGAGATGGCTTCCTTAAGAGTCATTAACACAACTCCTTGTTTATTTTTTAAATTATAGACTTTATTCTTCAACCTCAATTCCAGAGTTATAAAATAGACCCACTATTCTATTTCGTAGTCATGAGTTTTCAAGAGAAAATTCTCAACAACTTAACTTTTATGTTGTATGTTTTATCTTGCATGTTCTTATTTTAATTGTACTTTTATTGTAGTAATATTACCCTATGATGGTTACTATTGGACATTAATAATATCCATACTCATATTCACATAGCAATTGTATATTTATATGCTTGGCAATCGAGCTACCTATCATCTAAGATTTTGATGATGGTTATATATTTAACATTGCCATTCAAATGTTTATTTTACATTATTATTATATGCTTAACATTATAATTCGGTAAACATTATTTGGATTTTATAAACACTAAAGATAATATATTTTTATTTTCATCACAATCTTGTACAATATTCTAAGACCTACATCCCACACATTTTACAAAAAAATGAGTTCTATTTTATAGAAAAAAGTGTAAGTATAATCATACGGCCATCTAATTTAGCCCTGAATAATTTTATTGCATAGGAATACAATTTAGAATTGAGAGGGTTTTTATTGGGTTGTTAAAAGAGACGATGATGCCTCAAAAGACATTTTAAATATTAATGACTTATTGGTCATGGCAAATCAAGCTCCAAGTGACCAAAGCTATAGATCCATGAATACGATTTAGCCAAAAATAATAATAAATGAATTTTAAAAAGATAGGATTTATATCTTGTGATTTGAAAAAAAAATGGATAGATTTATACACACAAAACAATTTGATCCCTTTACAATAATCAACTAAATTCTTCATAGAAAAATACCATAACTAAAGATTTTTTAATGACAACTTGAGGCTTGCAGGGAATCAACATAAAATATTTTTCAGGTGCCTATCTTGCTCACAATGAAAAAAATCATTCAATCCCCTTAGGAAAATAATGGGTTAACCTATATATTTATTTCTTAGTTTAATCACCAGGGTTTTCAAAAATGAGGTAACTAGCTTAACAAAAATAAAAAACCTATCATTCATGTTGTTTGGGATAACGTTAGTTTCTTCAAACTGCAAGACCTACTTAGTGGGTTTGAGGAGTATAATAAAAAAGGACCAAATTTATATTGGGAATTTTTTGAGTTCAATCCATATGGGTGTGGTTTGTAGAACAAGCTTGTCCAGTTTCAATGTAGGGTTCCATGGAAGAACTCAACACACAAAACTTCCTATGTTCCAAAATGGGTGAGAGATAACCCATCTTTGCATGTTTAATTTTTTAAAAAGAATAAGAAACCCTAGGTTTTATATGATAAAAATTAACATACATTCCTTTTATTACACACAAAAATAATGAAATCATAAAAAAATTAGAGATTTAATGCTTTCACAATCCATCAACGTTTTATTGAATGTTTTTTTGGAATAATGTGTGAGAGGTTTCTCTGATCGACATTTCAGATCAAAATTTGTGATACATCATCAAGAGAAAGTAAGAGATATGTGTGTACAATAGATCAATGTTAACTTAAATAGGTAAATTAGGGCACCCATTTACCAAAACATTTATAATGGTTACCTTAGTGACTGTTACCCCAATATCCAAGTTTTGAGTCCACATTTTACTAGACCAATGAATTAATAAATTATTTAGCATGCTAATGCTCTAGACTAATAAGATAATTATTGATTAACCAAGGTTTTAGATATTATTTACAGAATATTAAAAGTGATAAGGAAAAAAAGTGATTTTTAATTAATTTTTTATTTATGAGCTAAAAATATTAATCAAGTTAAACTTTTTATATAGTTAAGTTGTTAAAAAAGTATACATTATCAAAACATTTAACATATACTAAATAAGAATGATTAATAAACTATAAGTGAAAAAATAACTTAAAAGGAGATCTTTAATTTTTTAACCAAATTGTGTTGAACTTAATATTAAAATAGACCTACTAAGTTTGACCTCCTAACTCGATAAGAACTAGTCTCCACGCATGACTAATTTATTGTTTACAAATCCCAATATAATTTTCATTTTTGAAAATGGTTTTCAACCGCAACTACCTTATAATCTTAAATATGAATGGTGTGTTTGGTTTCTTAAGAGTGTTTGGCCAGTACCAACTTCTCCTTCCTATCCAAATGAATATCTACAATGTCCTCTTTAATTATAGCTCTAATGAACCTACCTATTTTCCCAATGTAAGGGATTACATAGGAGCATTTAATATTGTGGACCCTGCTACAAATATGAGGTTCTCGTGGGTCATTGGTGGAACCTAAAGACATCTTAAATTTATTGATTAGAAGGAAGGTCTTCTTGATGTTTTGGCACTTGAGGATCTTAGCAATAGTTTTGGATACCCCCTCAATATAGGGTAAGAAAAAAACTAGGCCTTCAGTTGAGGATTCACTTTGCCTATGTATATCAAGACTATCCTTCACTTATTTTAAGGACCTATAAATTTTTTTACCCTTATAACCATTTATCCTAAAAACCTTATTCAAATGATCAATTTATTGATCTAAGTTTTCATTATTACAAATCCTAAAAGACTTAGTGGATAGCATTTTTAGCACACCCACTTTTTGAGCTAGTTGGTGGTGTGAAGAGATAAGAAGGTAGAGGTTTGTATGAGTATATTTAAAAAACAAATATAGATAAAGAACTATCTTCTTTGTGGAAAAGGAGGAAATCTAAGAAGGTAAGTTGTATCATGTTTCAATATATTTGGTGAATTTTATACTAGGATATAATTTATTTAGGTGGTAGTGGAGTAATTCATGGTTATCCCTACCATGTGGCCAATGCAAGTTAGTATCATCAACATACCTCTTCCACCACTTGGATTTATTTGTAAAAGAGTTGAGACATATTTTTTAGAACCTCTAAATGAAGAGTTTGGCCAAAACCAAGGAGAGAGGTGAACCCATTTCCATGCCTTCACATTGTTCATATATCACACCCTTAAAATATAAAAATGTTGACTTAAGTCATATAGATACTAAATTCATTTTTTCTTTATATGCGAGGTATTTGAATACTTACACCACCTCTTCAATAGGAACCTTGGTGAAAAGTGACATAAAATAAAAGATGAATAAAAATCATCTTTTTCCACCCTTTTATCCTTCACAAATTGAGCAAAATTTGTTGAATCATGAATAAAGGAGGAATTTCCTACTAGTGTTTTAATTTGTTAACCAAGTAACTAGAAAGGCCATAAGTCTGAGTCCTTTGTGTCAAAAATAGGTCTTAAAGGATTTTCTTCTTTATGAAATTTTGAAGCACCACAAACCCTAGGGGTAACTTCCTTGATGGGAATAATATTGTTTTATTAAGTCATCTAGATAATAAGATTTTATAACTTTTATTACATTCTTTAAAATATGAGAGACGGGGTTAAGGTCATGTTTTAATTAATTACCATTGTTTTGGAGGTGGTCTACCATCTTGACATCATAGTCTCTTAGGTTCATGATGAAAATGGCATTCTTCTCATCCACTTTGAGGATCACTATGTATTTGTTATTTATTAATTTTTTAATATCCCTCTATTCCTCTCTATAGATGTTCTTGGTCAAAGGTTTGGCATGTCTAAGTGTAATTTCACAATCTTGTCTATGGTGGAATTAAAACTTGGAGATTGGGGTAAAAGTCACTAAGGCAACCATTATAAACTCTTTACTCAACAGGTGATCTGGGTTCCCTATTTAAGTTATTATTGATTGTCCTATTGTTCACACATATATCTTTTTTTATCCTGATGATGTATCATGGATGTTAATCTAAAATTCCAAGGAGGGAAAACTCTCACATAGTATTCCAAAAAATCACCTAGTCATCAAATAAATTTCTAACTGGGAGGGCATTATTAATTAAAAAAACCAAAAAATATTAACAATATTTAACCTTATTTCTTCTAGTTTAAGGGTATCTTTCATGTTGTTATTTAGAATAATGGATAGAGTAGAGGAAAGCATAGGAGGATTACCATATTTTCCATGCTCATAGTCTCCTTTGAAATTTTACTCCACTCTTGTGCATGTCCTCCAATGTTGAATTTAGTGCCCATATGAATAATAATAATTATTTCTTCAAGAAGAGCTTATTTAAAAGATTTATTTCATGCTTCAAATTTTTTTGAACCCTCAATATTTCTATTCAGAGTCAAATTCCCTAGCTTTACATTTTCAAATTTTTGTCTTGTCTCTAAATTTGCCTTTGCATACCTCTTTGGATGCTAAAATGTTTTCATCCATAGAACCTTAGCATAAGGTTTAAAGATGAGTTCTGAAAATAATCTCAACTCTTCTCCCTAGAGTTTATTATGGCCTGACAAGTGAGAAAATAATGACACCTATAAAGGGACAAAATAAACCACAAAAAAGGACTAACAAAAAACCAATGCACACCAAAGAAATAAAAGAGACTGATACAAGAGTACAAAGAAGGAAGACCAAGAGAACAAATTCACTACATAGGAAAAATTGAAGGTGATCTCATGGAATATGACTCTTCACCTGCCCAAGTTCATAATGCCATATGTTATTATTGTTAGGAATAAGTGATTAATTATGCAATAAAATATAACACAAAATTCATTCCTCAGAATCATAGAAATAAAGACATATGAAATAAAATTCAAATCAAAGAAAATACATGTATAAAACTGATATAACATGACTCACCCAATGTGGGATATGTCCACCAAGAAGCTCTCAATAATATTATAAACAAGAGTACAAAACAACTCTCAACAATAACGTCTTATAGAGATAACTTTCTCCAACCTGAATTCACACCAAAATTCTTGAGATGTTAAGCCACACCTCAAACCTGATCACACTGATCGAAGAGAGAATTACAGAGCTCAAAATGAGATTCAAAATGTAATGAATAATGTGTTACCCCTCACCCCTATTTATACTTTTCAAAATCCCTCAAAAAATGCACCATAACTATAGAGATAACCATATCCCCATAAAATAAGGCAAAAAATAAGGGAGGTTTCAACCACATAATCCCTCGATTCTCTCAACACCTTTAAATCATACCCACTTCCCAAAAATGTGCCATAAATAGGGGAAGTCATTAAAATTCATCCCACCATTATAAAATGTAAATATTTCATGTTAAAAATGTCCTGATAACTTTATTTTTACCTTAGGGTTGAAATGGACTCCATATTCAACAATCTCCCACTTGGAGTTCATTGCCCCTTGAATAAAATTTAACACTCCTCCATGATCTTTATGAAGACCAACCAAAGATGAACATAACCTCAACTTCTCCAATGTGACTACCTTGGTCATCATATCTGCAGCATTTTGGCTCATATGTATCTTCTCTAGCTTCACTATGTTTTCCTCCAAAGTTATCCTAATGAAATGATACAACAACTGTATGTGCTTCATCCTTGAGTGGAAAGCAGAGTTCTTGGCTAAATGTATAGCACTCTGACTATCCTATATAATCTCCCAACTTCTTACTTATGCTCCAACTCATTAAGTAACTATTATAACCAAATCATCTCCTTGCTAACCTCTATAGCATCAACATACTCAACCTCTATGGTTGATAAAGCCACAACATTCTATATCCAAGAAATCCAACTAACCATTGTATCCCCAATAGTAAATACATAACCTATTGTACTCCTACTATCAACATCCCTAGCCATATTCAAGTCCACATAACCATGCAAAGTGGTGTTCGATCCACCAAAGCATAATGGTGTATCCATTATTCCTCTCAAATATCAAAGAATCCACTTCATTGCTTGCCATTGATCATAACCTAGATTACTCATTTACCTACTTACTACTCCCACTGCGTGGGTAATATCTGGCCTAATATAAACCATAGTATACATCAGGATACCAACCACTGATGAGTAAGGTACCTTGGACATATTTAGTCTTTCTTCTTCTATTTTGGGACACTACTCCTTTGATAATCTAAAATGGCCTACCAAAGGAGTCCCAATCAGCTTAGCATCCTGCATACTAAACCTATCCAAAACTTCCTTCACTTACTCTTCCTAGGATAAGATCAACTTCCTCTCCTTCCTATCCCAAGTTATCTTCATACCAAGGATTTGCTTCACTACACCCAAATCCTTCATATAAAAGGAATCACCAAGATGCTTCTTGAGTACTTGAATATGTTACATGTTCTTTTCTAAAACCAACATGTCATCTACATAAAATCATAGGACAATATAATTACCAACCTCAAATCTCTTGACATACACACAATGGTCATAATGACACCTAGAGTAACCTTATTCTAACATAAAATTGTCAAACTTATTATACCATTGTCATGGAGATTGTTTCAAGCCATACAAGCTCTTCTTTAATCTGCACACTAATTTATCCTTTCCTTCAATCTCATAACCTTGTAGTTTCTCCATACATAATTCCTCCTCCAAATCACCATTAAGTTACATAGTCTTCACATCTAATTATTCTAAGTGTAAATCCTCTACTGTAACTATATTAAGCATAATTCTAATAGAAGTTGTCTTAATAACAAGAGAAAAAATCTCATCAAAATCAATACCTTTCTTTTGTGCAAACCCCTTGACCACCAATTGGGCCTTGTATCTTTTCCTTCCTCCATCCTCTTCTTTGATTTTGTATACCCACTTTTTCTATAATGCTCTCTTGCCCTTAGGTAGCTTCACCAAATCCCATGTCTAGTTCTCCATGAGAGAATTATGTTCCTCTTATATGGCTTGCTCCCTCTTCTCCCTAACATTTGATTACATTGCTTTCTCAAAAAATTTTGGTTCTCCACTGTCAGTAAGTAATAAATAAATCAAAGATGGGGAAAAATGTTTAGGATTTTTTCTTACGCTAGAAGACCTTCTTACTATAGGAGTTTGAGGTTCTTGTGTAGGAAGTTCTTGAGTTATATCCTTGGATACCTTATCATTCATAATATCATCCAACATTGTGTACTCTTTTTATTCCTATTCCTACAATTGATCCTTATACATGAATTTTTCTTTAAATACAACATCCCTAGACTAGAAAATGTTCTTGTCTCTAAGACACAAAACCCAAAAACAAAAGTCATCCTTACCATAACCAGTAAAGGTGAATCTCTAAGACTTAGCTTCTAAATTGGTCTTATCTTTCTTAGGAACATGAACTAATGCCTCAAATCCAAAGACCCTAAGAAAAGAATAATTAACTTTCTTACCAGACCAAACTCTCTTAGGTATGCCTCTATCCAAAGGCACTGAAGTTCCTCTATTAATTAGATATACCATTGTGCTAACTGCTTCTACCCAAAACATTAGGGGTAACCTTGCATACAACCTCATGCTCCTAGCACATTCCATGATTATCCTGTTCATCCTCTTTGACACTCCATTCTCTTACGGTGTCCTTGGAGCCATCCTTTGCCTACAAATTCTATTTTGAGAAAAATAATCATCAAACACTTTGCTACAATACTCACCTCCATTGTCCAACCTAAGACATTTCAACTTGAGACCCATTTCATTCTCAACTAAAGCTTTCCATATTTTGAATGTTTCAAACACAACAGATTTCTTCTTAATGTAATAACCCCAAGATTCCCTAGTTACATAATCAATAAAAATAACATAATAATTTGAACCACTAATAGAAAATACTTTATTTGACCCTCATACATTTAAGTGAACCATCTCCAACATATTCTCCTTATTCATAGGTCCAACCCTCAGTAACTTAACTCACTTATGCTTCCCATACACATAATTGTCATAGAAGTCCAAATCAATATGTTTTAATCTAGGAAACTTTTCTTTCAAGATCTCCATGCCCTTCTAGCTCATATGATCGAGTGTATACTGCCACAAAGTTGCATCTCCATCTACAATAATTAAATTATAGTGATCAACACAACTAGCGAAATACAAAGTTCCAACTTTCTTACCTCTCACAACCATAAGAACACCCTTGGTAAATTTACAAGAGTCTACTATAAACAACATCGAACAACCCTCACTATCTAATTATCCTGTTGATATTAAATTCCACCTTAACTGTGGGACATGTCTGATATCCTTTAGTATCCATGTGTTCCCAATTTCCATATTCACCTGAACACAACCTTTTCCTACTATACTACATGGTTCATCATCACCAAGATAAACATGTCTAAAATATCCTTGAACATAATCAATAAAATGATGCCTATGTGGAGTGGCATGAAAAGAAGCCCCTAAATCTAATACCCAATATTCAACAACATTATCTAAGGAAAGAATTAAAGCATCTTAACTAATAGTACCTATTGTCATATTTACCTCCTTGGTCTCCTCATGTTTGGTCTTCTTGTCCTAAAGTTCCCAACATTCCTTCTTTATGTGTCCATTTTTCCCACAGTGCCAACACACCATCTTGGCTTTAGATTTAGATCTTCCCCAACCCTTTGACTTTCCATGGTTTCCTTTAATTTTGTCTTTTTGTCTTCCTCTAGTATCCACCATCAAAGTCTTCCCTGAAGATGATTCCCTAATGCTCTTCCTTCGCATTTCCTCACTAAGAGTCACACCCATCCTAAAACTTTAAACTTCCCTTAGCAGGGATGGAATTACTCATAGCCATAACCAAGATATCCCAACTATCAAGTAAGGATCAAAAAATCAATAAAGCCTTAACTTCATCTTCATATTAAATACCAACATAAGTTAGCATACTCACAACCATATTAAAATCATTCAAATTATTAGCTATAGAACCATTTTTAGACATTTTCATATTAAATTACCTTTTCATCAATTTTTTTATTAGAGATAGAGGTTTTTTCATATAACTACCCTAATTTCTTCATCAGACCAATTTGGTCATCTCCTCTGAAATATTGAAGGCAATCAAAGATGCAAGGCACAACCTTATGGATCCCAGTACTTTCCTATCAAGCAAATTCTAATCTGCTTGATTCATACCTGAAGGTTGGCTTGTTTTCCCCATCAAAGGGAGATGAAGATCCTTTTGAAACAAGTAATCCTCCATCTTCATATTCCACAATCCAAAAAATTTCCCATTGAATTTTTCAACTCTAGATCTGCCATTATCTACCATAACTCCCACTCAAACTAATATCTTTCCTTGTGATTCACCACTTTATAAAAACCACTAAAGATAGCTCTGATACCAGTAGTTAGGAATAAGTGATTAATTATTCAATAAAATATAACATAGAATTCATTCCTTAGAATCACAACAACAGAGACATATGAAAGAAATTTCATATCTAAGCAAATACACACATAACACCAATATAATGTGGTTCACCCAATGTGGGCTACATCCACCAAGAAGCTCTAAATAATATTGTAAACAATAGTACAAGACAACTCTCAACAATAACCTCTTACAAAGATAAATTTTTCCAACTTGATTTTACACCAAAATTATTGAGATGTTATGCCACACCTCAAACCCGATCACACTGATTGAAGAGAGAATTAAAAAGCTCAAAATGAGATAAAAAATGCAATGAATAATGTGTTACCCCTCACCCCTATTTATACTTTTCAACCACATAATTCCTTAATTATCTCAACACCTTTAAATAATATCCACTTCCTAAAAATGTGCCACAAATAGGGGAAGTGGTTAAAATTCATCCCACCATTATTAAAGGTAAACATTTCATGTTAAAAATGTCTTGATAACTTTATTTTTACCTTAGGGTTGAAAAGGACTCCATATTCAACAGTTATACTATCATTTTCCTCGATGGTGAAAGGAACATTGGGAGGCATTTTTATTTATTTTTTATTAAGATTTTATTAGTGTGAAGCAATTGAAGAGTAGTAAAGAGAAAAAAAATGTTGTCAAAATTCACTTTTCTGTATTTTTTTGAGGAAATATACATTTTTTTAAAATGATGTGGAAGAGGTATTAAAATGAGTCTTACTTCCTCTTCTCTTATCAAATTTACATATATATTATCTATTATTCTTGTATAGAGATCAAATGAACATGAAGGGTTGTTATAAAGTTGGAAAATGAGTGCACGCTTGATATGATAGTGAAGGTAAACCCTTGACATTCAATGTTACCAATATCTATTATTGTTTTAGTAAGTGCTATTCTTTGTGCTTTATGTATGGTTAGTCCCCATGCCATTTTGATAGGCATTTGAGAGTGATTACCTCGTGTGATAAGAAGAATTGGAAGATGTTTTGGATTGAAAATATCCATGGGGGAACAAAGTAATTCTTGAAGGCAATAACCATGTACATGTGTAAGGAAGGTGGCTTTGAATATGAATGGTATACAATGTGAACTATTTCTCCAATGGCTCCATTAACTATTGATGCTTGGATTTTCACCCTTGAAGAGAGGCTCATCTCTCCTCATCCAAGAAATGGAATTATCTCTCTTGTTGTGGGTGACAATTATACTAAGATGAATCTTTAGTTTAGGGGTTAGCTCCCCTTGATGCACCTTTAAGCTCTTTTTAAACCAACAAGTCTGAATGAAAAGGGATTAGGAAAACAACTAAAAAAACAAGTGGTGATACACCGATATTTGATATCCTCTCACTTGACTAAAATCACTACTTAAATACTAAAAGTTTCTTCACACAAACTCATAACTCTTTGTGCATTGTCACATCAGTGTTTCACATGTTAGATTTGATAAGGTATTTGACATTCAAGAGAGTAATAGACAATTCCAAGAAAGAATATAGTCTTAAACCACTTCTAATCTATCTTTACACTTATGAAAGAACACTAACAAAGACCTGTAACAATACTGTTTCTACACATTTGGTAGGCAATTGAGGATAACAGGTTAGGAAAGATAACCTTCACTAAACAAGAAAAACACAATTTGGACCAATATACAATAATGTAGCATGTGAGTGGCAAATGACTTGTGTTATTTCTTCAAGAGTTTTTAGTATAAATCTGGCCATAGTTTCACTATAACTAGCAGAGGCCCTGGAATGAGTAGAAATAATACATATATATAGAATTTGAGAGAGAGGTTAAGCAAATAAAATATAAATAATAATCAGACATGTGTCAATTGAGAATAGGAATAGTTACATTACATTCTATAAGAAGCTCCTTTTATGGATATACCAGTAGAATCTAGATGTCTCAAACTATGTTTTGCTATAAATAGGCTTGACTATTGGAATGTTGTTTTGATTCAAGATGTTCTTTATTCGCTTGTTGAGTTGTGTAACAGTGCAACAATTTAAACCATCGACCTACCTATTTATACTTGTTATGTATCAGAGCTCAAGATTCATGCCATTTGTCATTTCCATATTTGTCTTCAGGTTCTCATCAAGTCTTTTGAATAGCAACAGTTATTCCTTACAATTTAAAATTGACTTCCTATGGGTTGTCATCTTTTGTTTGAATCCCAACAGCTATTCCTTGCAGCTTGAAATTGATGTTCTATGAGCCATCACTCAGGTATTTTCTTTTGACTTCTTGTTCTCAGCACTTGTCTTCAAACTTTTTTGTTTTCATCATTCTTTCAAATAATTTATCTGAAAGAATTTTTTTAGGCTCTTCTTCCTTTCCTCTCAACTTTTCCTTAGACAAAAAGTCTGAAGGAATTCTTTCTTTTGGACTTGAGCCTTTTCCTTTATTCATTTATTCCTTTGGCTTTGTGAAAATGCCCTTCGGCTTTTCAGAAAGAACATTTCAACTTTTTGCAATGGTCCACCTCTTCCCCGATACAATCCTTCATACTTTTTGAAAAAGTCCCTTAAGGAAGTTGAAAGTGTCCTTTAGGAAAAATGAGATGATCCTTTGAATAAAGTAAGTGACCCTTTAGAAAAATTGCAACATACCCTTCAAGTTTTCTGAAAATATCTTTTCTTCAAACTTTTTGTCTCTTACCTTTTTTTTGAAAGAATTCATCAACTTCTATTTGGCCCTTCATACTTTGTGAAATAGACCATCTAAAAGTACACTTGCCCAAAAAATACTCTTCGAGACTCTGTGGAGGACCATTTCAGCTATAAGGTACCCTTCAAAATTTGAAAATGTCCCTTCAGAAAAATTGTAAATGACCTCTTTGACTTGAAAGTGGCTTTTGGAAAAATGCAAGTGCCCTTGAAGATTTTTAAATGGTCCTTTTCTGAACAAAACATATCCTTCAAAAAAATTGCAACATACCCTTCAAAAAAATGAAGGGGTCCTTTAGCTTGAAAAAGTTCAAGAAAATTAAAGTGCCTTTCGGAAAAGTTACAAGCACTCTTCAAAAAAGTTAGTGAACCATTTCTTACAAGAAATATACCTTTTAGAAAAAATGTTTGGACCTTCAGAAAAGTTAATTTGGATACTTTTATCTAAAAAATTCCTTGTAGTTAGACAAAACCCAAAATAATTCAGCAAAACTTTTGAAAGAAACACTTAAACAAGCACCCTGAAATAAATCTCCCAAATAAATTTAACACTTAGTCAAAATAAAAAACTCAAAGGCTTAACAAAAGACCAAAATAAACTTTTGAAGGAAAGACTTGTGCATTTGATGTGATTTTTATACAAGATACCTCTCTCAAATGAAAACTTCATTACTGAGTCCAACCAAAGACATGGACAGGTGACTAAATGGATAGGGGTGCCTAATTTTGGCCTAAAAGGCCAATATTTGGTCAACAAATTGGTGACTCACAGGGGTAGTATGCCTACTATACTGAATAGACCAATAGCCTTATCCAACTCAAGGCCAATGGAGTCAATGGATTATTGAACATGACTAAAAAGGATTACCAAAACAAAACACAAAGAAACACACCGCACAATAACAACAAGACCAAGAAAAGACAAGGATAAACTCACACATGTGCATAAGCACTTAGGAAACATAAGGAAAATATGAAAATAATTATGTACAACTAACTAGATATGCTCTTTTCCCCTTGGATCAAAGGGAAAACTTCTTAGGTCTCTTCCATGGCAAGAAACCTCATAATCCAGACAAGTGGTTGGTTGGAGTAGGATCTTGGTGACTCATCTTTCTTACTTGCCACCTTTATTGGCATGTATCCAAGTGTATTAGGTTAAAACATGTCTCCAACATACATGTACTCATCTTTATCTTTAAATCATGTTTCATGTTGATCCTTCATGCTAGTGTAGTCCATCACTGGATCAATGACTATTATGTCATCATCATTATAGGGTTCATTTGGTTCATGGCCCTCTTGGTATGCATCATGGACCAACTCATTATTTTCTATCTATTTAAGAATCAACTAATCTCTTGCTTTATCATAGCTCTCTTGAAGAAGGATGTCTGGTGTGATGTTTGAACTAAGATAAAATTTTGCTAGCTCATTCCAGAAATCATCATTTTCTTGCTCAAAAACTCCTTCAAAGCTTCTATCAGAACAATGTGATCCCTCTCCTTCCTGCTCAAAAATAGAAGTCTCTGGTTGCTCAAGAACAAGGACCTCCAACTGCTCAGTAGCATGCTCTTGAACCTCATTCAACTCAGGTCCCATAGCTCGGTCATTATCTTCATCAAAGCAAAAAGAAGGTTCATCAAATAAATGGAAAGAGAGCTCATCATACTTACATTCTCCATCCAACGTTGACAAGCGAAGTTTGTCAATCTCATCTTCATATTGCTGGAACATTTTCCTGTATGTATGACATATATCTTCTGATTAAATAATGTCACCTTAAATAATCACTTCTTTATCCTTATTTTCATGAAAACCTCCTAGAACAATGACCTCTTGAGATATGATTTGACTATGTTATTCATCTTTGATAATGCTTTCCACTTCATGCTCAAGATGATAATCACCATGATGATGTTTATATGGAGTACCTATGATGATCTCATCTTCATTCTCACTCATGATAGTTTTTTTATCATCCAAGAATTGCATTTTCTCTTGTTCACTTGCCTCCCTTAAAACAGGTTCCTCTTCAGGATGGAATGAAATGAAGGGTGAATGGATAGGTTCATGAGTCTAAAATGGAGGATTTGGAGTATGGAAGGTAATGGAAGATGAAGGGAGTGAAAATGGAGTATGGGGTGAATGAAAGGACTTAGGAATAAGACAAGCACTAGTGAGCTTGAAATCATATCGAGAATAAGGTGTGGAGTTTTCTTTGAGAAGCTCACGAGGAAAAGGAGGTAAACCTTGGGCTAAAATCAATTGATTCTCTTCCTTTCACTTCATTATCACTTCATCCACATTATATGTAGCTTGATAACTTTCTTGAATAGGTGTAGATGGGGTGTGTTTAGACATGGAATCTTCTATTGGGTCTCAACTGTCCATTACACCTTGACTAAGCAAACTCATTATTGACTCTAATTCTTCAATTTGCTTGGCTAGATTCTCTTCAAAGATTCTTTCTTAGAGATCATATGCATCATCATGATGAGGAAGAGTAGTTTCATTTTCTATTTCATACTCTTATACAATACTCTTATCTTCTTTCCTACCCCATGATTCCACTATGTTATTCCAACTCATGATCTTAGGATTGGAACTCTCTTCTTGAGTATAGGCAACAACTTCATCTTTCTCAAGGGCTTGAGATAGATAAAAATTTATACAACTTGGAATCTTGACATCATGATGAGGGGATTGAGAATATTGAGGTGGATTAAGAAGAGTTTGCACATGCATAGGAAGAGTTACTTGAGGATGGACATGTTGTTTTCCAAAAGAAGTAGGATGATTTTCTTCAAAGGAGGGCTCACAATATGAGGAATTGAAATAATTAGTTTCCATAGAAGGTTGTTCTAATGTCCTTTGATGTTGGATTGCTAGGTGCAAATGATTAACAAGAGCATTTAATGCATTAGATGGGTCAGAAGGTTGACTCATTTTATTTTAGTGAGCAAGTGTTATTTGATAAAAAGGATTTGGTGTATAGGGAGAGGGTTTATTTTGTATAAGAGGCTATTTTGGGATGGAATAAGGGGTACAAAGCTGACTACCTTGAGTGGATTTACTTCTCCACCTTAATTGTTTCTCCTCTATGGATTGCATGACTTGAGCTTGCTTAAACAAGCATTCCTCCTTGTACATAAGCTCTTGCTAATATCTATTTCATTCATTCAACCTATCTATCTCCAACATTTATTTCTCAAACTCCAACATTATCTCCCTAACACTCTTGGATCCACTAGGAGAAGGACAATTAGGAGGGTTGTTTGAGGGGATTCCATGAATAACCTGAACCTAATCAAAATTATATGAAGGAACTTAAGATCCATAATACTCAATGATGGAATTATACATACCAGATATGATTTATTGATGCACTAGGGCTACTTCACCAACTGATTCAACTTGGAGTCACCATTGGTGTTGATTGAAATGCCTCAAAAAGGTTGATTGATTGAAGAACACAATAAGAATTCTTAAACTCCTTGAATAAGTAATCCCATTGAGCATGCCAAAAATTGTTGATGCTTGGATTTTCACCCTTGAAGAGATGTTCATCTCTCCTCATCCAAGCAGAAAACTAGAATCATCTCACTTGTTTTCGATGATAATTCTATCAAGATGAATCTCTAGATTAGGGACTAGCTCCCCTTGATGCACCTTTAAGATCTTTCTAAACTAACAACTCTGAATGAAAAGGGAGAAGGAAAAAAATTAAAAAAATAAGCGATGATGTACCAATATTTGATATCCTCTCACTTGACTAAAATCACTATTTAAATACTAACAAAGTTTCTTCACACAAACTCATAACTCTCTATGCATTATCACATCAATGTTTCACATGTTAGATTCGATCAGGTATTTAACATTTAGGAGAGTAGTAGACAATTCTAAGAAAGAATATAGTCTTAAACCACTTCTAAAATGTCTTTACACTTATGAAAGAACACTAACAAGGACCTGGAACAATACTCTTTCTGCAAATTTGGTACGCAATTAAGGATAATAGGTTAGGAAAGATAACCTTCATTAAACAAGAATAACATAATTTGAACTAATACACAATAATGCAACATGTGAGTGGCAAATAACTTGTGTTATTTTTGCAAGATTTATTAGTATAAATTTGGCTAGAGTTTCACTATAACCAACAGAGGCCTTGGAATGAGTAGAAAGAACACACACACATATATATAGCCTTTAAGAGAGAGGTTGAGTGAATGAAATTCAAAGAACAATTAGACATGTGTCAACTGATAATAGGAATAATTACATTACATTCTTTAATAAGCTCCCTTTACGGTTATACTAATATAATCTAGATGTCTCAAATTATGTTTTGCTATAAATGGGATCAATTGTTGGAATGTTGTTTCAATGCAAGCTATTCTTTACTAACTCATCAAGTTGTGTAATGGTGCAACAATTCAAACCATCGACCTACCTATTTATATTTTTTATGCATCAGAGCTCAGGATTCATGTCATTTGCCATTTCCATATTTATCCTCAGGTTCCTGTTAAGTCTTTTAAATAGCAATGATTACTCCTCGTAGTTTAAAATTGACTTCTTGCAGGCCGTCATATTTTGTTTAAATCCTAATGGCTATTCCTTGCAGCTTGAAATTGATGTTCTATGGGCCGTCACTCCTTGAGTATTTTCTTTGAACTTCTTATTCTTATCACTTATCTTCAAACTTTTTTGTTTTTGGAATTCTTTTAGATAATTTGTCTGAAAGAATTTTTCGAGCTCTTCTTCCTTTCCTCTTAGATTTTCCTCAAACAAAAAGTCTGAAGGAATTATTTCTTTTGGACTTGAGCCTTTTCCTTTATGCATTCAATCCTTTGGCTTTGTGAAAATGCCATTTGGATATTTGAAAAGAACATTTCGTCTTTTTGCAATGGTCTACCTCTTCCCCAAAACAATCCTTCAAATTTTTTGAAAAATTCCCTTCAAGAAATTGAAGTGTCCTTTGAGAAAAATGAAATGATCCTTTGAAGAAAGCAAGTGACCCTTGAAAAAAATACAACATACCCTTCGAGTTTTCTAAAAAGATCTTTTCTTTAGACTTTTTGTCTCCTACTTTTTTTCTAAAAGAATTCATCAGCTTTTGTTTGGCCCTTCAAATTTTATGAAATGGACCGTCTTTAAGTACACTTTCCCAAAAAATACCCTTCAAAACTTTGTGGAGGACCATTTTAGCTACAAGGTACCCTTCAAAATTAGAAAACATACCTTCAAAAAAAATTTAAATGACCTCTTCGAATTGAAAGTGGCTTTTGGAAAAATGATAGTGTCCTTCAGGATTTTTAAATGGTCCTTTTCCAAACAAAACATATCCTTTAGAAAAAATACAACATACTCTTTGAAAAAATGAAGGAGTCGTTTAGCTTTAAAAAGTCCTTTGGGAAAATTAAAGTGCCTTTCGAAAAAGTTAAAAGCACCCTTCAGAAAAGTTAGTGAAACATTTCTTGTAAGAAAGATACCTTTCAAAAAAAATGTTTGGACCTTTAGAAAAGTTAATTTGGACAATTTTCCCAAAAAAAATTCCTTGCAGTTAGACAAAACCTGAAAGAATTCAGCAAAACTTCTGAAAGAAACACTTGAACAAACACATTGAAATAAATTTCCTGAAGAAATTGAACACTTTGAAGACCTGAAGGCTTAACAAAAGACCAAAACAAACTTTTGAAGGAAATAATTGCACATTTTTTGTAGGTTTTATACAAGATACCTCTCTCAAATGAAAAATTCATTACTGAGTCCAACCAAAGACATGAACAAGTGACTGAATGGATAGGGGTGCCCAATTTTGGCCTGAAAAGCCAAAATTTAGTCAACATTAACCAACCCTAATTTCACCCATACATTGGATGTTAACATAATCTTTTGTTATTTACTTATAAGTGTAGTTTTCTTGATTTGAGTTTCAAGGTTTAGTTCAAGGTTTGTTCTACTTTACATATTTCTATTGGAATGTTTAATGGTTTTAACATTTTATTATTATGTATTGTTGCCAATTCATTAGTTTCATATAAATGTGTTAACACTTTTAAATCTTCTCATTTTTTTGGATGTATGGAGGATTAGGTTCTTGACATGAGCATATTCTAGTATTATTTTATTGGGTTTGCATTTCCAATGTTGGTTAATTTTTTTTGAATAGTATCTACTGTGCCATGCATCTTTATTAACATAAATTTGTGTGTAATGTAACTATTGTGTCAGATGATTTTCAGAGGGTGTGGCCAAATGACTTTCCTAGATACATTTGTATGTCATTTATGGGGGGAAGGTGCTTGAGATCACCAACAAGTATAACTGAACAAACTCTAAAATATTTCTTGTTGTGTTGAGTAAATTCTTCATGCAATCAATTATCTATATTGTTGAGTATATTTGGGCCTATAAAGCTCATCTTATCAATAATAACATATTGAATGTGTTTAATTTATTCTTAGAAAAATGTTAGTGCTTGGCCTTCAAGTACCTTCATTTAATGGATGGCAATGTATAGGATTGAATGTATTTTTGATGCATTTATGTTAAATTCTATAAAACTAGTTAGAGCAAGGATAAGTAGGGGAAGACTGTTATCCTTACAATTCAACTCAGATTAAGTTTGATGAATCTAATCAAGTAGAATTTACATGTACCTATTGTTACTTGTATAATCATATTGACTAGTGTATCTTGTTTTTTCTTGGTCATGCTGAAAAAATATTAAAGTCTATTTGTTGGTTACCTAATATCTCACTTGGAAATCGTCAACTTGTGCATTCTACACATGTATTATGGATGAGTATCTACTGTGAATTTATAAACTAGGGTGTTGTTAAGTGTAGGCTAAACAAATTTTCAGATTGATTCCAGTTGTGGTTGGTGTTAAAGTCACAAAGCCCAAGCATGTCAATGTCATCTATGTTATTGTCACCTGATGGGTGAATGTGATACAATAGTTCTAACTCATGAATTTCCACCTTCATATGTATATCTTCTTGAGTGTCACTACTATCATTGTTTGAGTCAATGTTGTGTTTTTATATAGAAATCCGTTCAATATACCACATAACATATAAATATTTGATTTATTCCTAATGTGAAATAGTGTCCTACTTATTTAAACTATTGTCCACTATAATTTTACAAAATTGCTTGTACAATAGGAGTTTTGACCAAAAGAAAGCTTCATATGATAGTAAATCATTAGGAGGTATAATAGATAAATGAGTGAATATGTGAATAATTTCTCCAATTTTTTATTTCTCCACTGATTAGTTTTTTTAATTTTTGAAATACCATGCTAAGAAAGCCTTAATGAGTGTAAATATGTCTATAAAAGTAGGGTAATTAATATATTCATGAATGAAATATGGTAGTTTTCCTTCCTCAGATGCATTTTTAGAAACATGATTGAATATTTGTTTTCAAACATATAGGGTAATGAATGTTATAATACAAAGCATTAAAGGTAGCTCTTATATCATGTGGCATGTCTCTTGTGTACATATGTCAATGTTGATAATATTTTTAGTGAGGAACTTACTATATTTAGTCACTACTGGAATTTCAAATCTAACTATTATTGATATTCTAGTTAGCATATGGTGGTAAATTTTAGATTTATTTTTAGGATTTAGCTGCATACTTTAATATATATTGGAGAATGACATGGTAGGAAATAATGAGTTAAAAATCAACATTTGTGTGCCATATTGAAATCATGCTTCTATTGTGGATGTTCACTCTTTCATTATTACATGTTAGAAGGTAAATTTTACATCCTTAGTTGTTGACAAACATCATTGATATTGCTTATAATGGCCATGGTGGTTTGTATCTACATTATAAAGTAGTGTCATTTTTCATTAAAAATGTTGATTTAGTGTATTTTTTATGGTGTTGAACCCAATTTACAAGTTATGCATAATATGTTTGTGCACTAGCACTAAACAATTCATCTATTGTGAGCAATCATGGATCATCAAGATTGGAATGATATATTCTATCATGGATTATGTCATTGTTGCATGGATTCCATGTTGTTACATAGTGATCAAAGAGTAGCCTTATAGAATCCACCTGAAGAGGGTCTTCCCAATTCAATGAATCCATGTTGGGTGCATTTTATAGCCATAGAAAGCTCTATATGTGTGTTGATCCTCTATGTTTCCATTCATACATGATTACAAAAATATAGTTAAATAAATATGATTTCATACTTTCTTTTTTAATGTAGTTAGACCAATGAAATAGATTTTTAATAACAATACCTGTACCGATAATGTTTTCTATGGAGATGCTTATTTAGGATTACATCATGAAATATTGAAAATATTTTATCCATGTATGAAGATCTAAGATACAGATTTTCAATAAGGTTTTGGTTTCTCTAATGACTACCATTACTTGGGAGAGTTAGAGGGGGTGCCTGGTATGAATTTATGTATATATTTCCACTTAGTTTATATTGCACTCAAAGTGAAGAATATAGTTAGTGATCCCAATTATGTAATCATATATTTTAGTTCATTTCTATACTTGGACCAAAATGAGCATGTAACTCTAAGCATTGATCCAAAAATGCATTAATTGATCCATAATAATAGCATCAAATAATTGTATTAGTTGTTGTCAGAAGTCTAAAATTATGATTAGAAAATTATCCTCAATCTTCTTTTTTTACAAATACTACTAAATTTCCTTGGCTTCGATGGCACATAATTACATTTAACAAGAAGTAACAGAAGTGTGGATGGTTTTTAAACTGGTTATCCTAGTATTAGAATAAGTACATAGCATATTCATGTAATTTCACTTTAAAAATATGGGGTTGTTGGTATATGGAGATTCCTATTGGGGAAAGAGAAGGAAATGCCATAGAAAATAGGCCCTCTATGTTGTATTCCTTGATAGGTGAGATAATAACATTTGGCCAAATCATTACAAATGATAGACTACTACTAGTATTGTTTGCATAATCTCTTATTTGGTCTATCTCTCTACATGCATTTGGAAGAGATGCTACAAAATGTGACATTGATAATCATGTACATTTTTAGATTCATTTCTATATTCATTGAAGTTTATATTTTAGATTTGTAAGTCTCCCATGTCTATAGTAATACAGTAAAGGGAAAATAAGATATCGGTAGGTTCAATGGGAGTGCAACAACTATTTGATGGTATAGATGAACATATCTATAATAGGGGTCATTTTATATTTTGTATTGTGGTGCATGTATGACATGCGTTTTACTCAAAAAATAATCATGTGGTTTATTTTCTAAGCTAATCCTTCTTATCACCAAGATGTCAGGATTTTTGGCTTGACATGGTAGGCACATAAAAATAAAAGATATATCTTAAGGAAAGATAATAGTGTGGGCATTGTATTTGTATTTTCCACCATGTGCATGGGATAATTATAATATTAGATTAAATCATACAATGATCATTTACACAACTTGAGTGAGGTTAGATAAAATTACAGGTTGTATACCTAGGTCCATGTTATTTAAATCACAAAAATGATTTTTTATTTTTACAATGCATCGACGACAAATATGTTCACTATGGAAAACCATTGTTTGAATTCTTGGATAAAGCTCCTTGCATATGAAATATGCATGTGTTGAAGAAAGATGATCGATCCTTTCATGGAATTTCTTGTGAGGTTTTTTAATAGAGAGATTAGTGAATGTGGGGCTGATAGTAATTTTTTGTGCATGGTAATTATGTCAAAGATGTTCATTTATTGATACTTGTTTATTAAATAACTTGACCAACCTAATTTGTTTGATTTCTCATCTTCCATGGTTATTTTTAATGATCATGAAGGAAAAAATAAATGTTAAATTGTTGCAAATGTTATTTAGGGTCTAATATTGTGCATATGAAAATAATATTTTGTGTAAATAATTAAAAGTGAGGAGTAATATTACAAACACATAATCTAAACATATTTATATTAGTTAGTTTAAAATAGTAAGCAAATTAAATTTTCATAAATATTTTGATTAATTTTTACAATGTCAAATATTCATACATGTAATTCAAATAAAATAATATTTAAGACTTGAAATGTTTATCTAAATAACAAATAAAAAAGGAGAAATAGTCCAAACAAAATACTATTTTCTTTTTGATAAGGTGAATGTCAGGTTTTACAGGGACCTAAAAACACAAGTTTAAGCAAGAGATTAAGTCAAGAAAAAAATAAAAAAATATAACTAGGCTAATTAGGCCAACCAACTACTAGACTTATACCAAATTTTAGCAAGGTACCAAGAACATAAAACAAAATAGGACTATAAAATATAGACTCATTCTAAATTTCTCTCGAGGGCACACCAGAGTCATCTTGTTTGTCAGAAGACATTGAATCTTTCTTGCTACCACTTATTTTTTTATTTACACTACTATTTTTTCCTCTAGTCCAAATGCTACAGCCTTCCACCATTATTATTTTTTGTTTAGTTTTACCCTTGTCCTTATTATTTTTTATCTTCTCTTTCTTTTTGATGCTTGTAAGGGATTTCACTAGGGTGATAGTTATGGTTTCCTTGCCTTTTTTGTTAGGGGTGTCCTCTAGCCTATACTTGATACCTTTAGTCATCTTAGTATTTATACATATTTCACTTGGCCTATCTGACTCCATTTTTAGGGTATTCCAATCATCCATGAGAGGAACCATATGTCATCTCATGATATGTAGATTATCATGGAAGTCCTATGGTTTCTACCTGATTCCTTTAGGGAAATCCACCAATTCTCTGTCATCTCCTTGCCTCTGAACTTCATCTACCTTCATCTTCTAAATTCTAAATTTTAGAATTTTAATACCCTTGAGGACCCCAAAAATTCTACTTTCCTTCTCCTCAGTTTTCTTCTCCTGGTGGGAGAGTGGCGTGTCCTTCTTTTTCCCTTCTTGTCAACAACTCAAGGATATTTTTGATGAGGGATGAAGGGTGGGGAAATAGGGTGGGGGAAGGTGAAGGTTTCTCTTGCTTCCAATATTATTTGGGGTTTTTTAAGGCCTCCTTCAAATGTTTTACCTTACTAATTATTCTTAGAGTGATCTCAATTCCCCTTAGTAGTTTCCTTTTTTAGTGACGAGGAATATTAACCCCTAATAGATAAAGTCTGAGGAAAGTTTTTCTTGAAAGGTCAAGACAAAACATTCAAGGGACATGAGCAAGTAGTAAGGTAGGCTAATTTGGTGGTCCTTGAAGTGATTCAATAATAAGTGAAGGAAAAATATATGTGTAAACTTACCCTTTAAAAGTTAAGTATTTTATTACCTGGAGATAGATGTCCAACCAATGCCTTGGGAGAGTAGCTTTGGGATATCCCTTCTTTTCAATTTAGAATGTCTAGTCCATTTAAAATAAAGTCTACATGATCTCTTATTTTATCCTCTTGTCCTTAAAGGCCTTGATGCCCTCATTGTACATACCTATAAATTCCCTGACTAGATCCTCTATGATGTAAAATTTGGTGCCCCTAAATATGACTTGCCTTTGCCTCCACCCCATGGCAAAGTCCTTTACAATAATCTTGTCATTTCCTTTGGTGTGAAGCATGAATTCCATAATCCCCCTTTTTTGATCTTCCTCTAGACCTTATGATTCATTTGAACTTTGACACAAGAGATTGGCTCAAACCTATCTCTATCACCTCCCATGGCTTTACTACTCTTCTTACTTAAGCAATGTAATATGTAAAGTGTGGAGTGAAGATTCGAGCTATTACAATTTTGATTTATATATCTATTATAGTTAGGGTACTTTTCAAGATTACATCTATTATCTTAATATTTAAAATGAGTGTCAACATCATGACACTTGGTATGGGGTGAGCTTGACTTAAATGTTTTATCCATTCACACGTGATCTTGACCCTTAGATAAATGTGGGGATTCTATAAATCATGATTAATCATTAGGGTGATAAAGGGTGATGTTGGCGGGTCCCATCAATGTGATGATATTAGGACTATTGATGTTAATGTTTTCTAGACCATCTGCTATGATGTTACCCTATAAATAGATGTGGGTGAAATAATAATCACTAATCATCTGAAGGAGGCTAGTGGCATAGAAATGAGGTGGAAACAATATGGGAGGTGTATATTTTTCCCAAAATGGCATTAATGATGTTAAGTGAATCCCCTTCAATTACCAACTTGGTTATTTTAAGTTAGAATTCCAACTAGATGCCCCAAATAGTAGCTTTAGCCTTAACCATGTGGTTTGTTTGACCACCATTGGGCATGCATAGGAATTTATTTCCACCCCAAAATCATCTTTGATGAATCCAACACCCCAAGCACTTCTTGGGTTTCCCTTAGATGCTCCATCAAAGTTTATCTTTAACTAACCTGGAGGGGGGCATGACCATTTAATGAGGCTTCTAGCCAATTTTAGTCTGGGGGGAGGGGGTAAGGTTCCACTTGTGAAGAATGACTTGTTCAACCTCTTAGGAAACCATTTTGTCATTAGGGATAGCCACTTTTCAATTATCAAAAATGAAATTGCATAACTAGTGGAATGAACTCGAGGGGTTTCATTTTTGTGGTCAAAGAGATGAGCCAAATTTGCTAAAAAAATGGGGAAAGGTTAGGGACCATAGAAAGGACAAGGGGGGAAGATTATAGGGAGGTTTCCGTTAGAGGATGAGATCAAGTATGGAGATGGGATTAACCCAAGACACATTTAAGAGATGAAGGAGATGATTTCAGATGGTTGTCCCTAAGGGGACATCAAAGAAAATACTGGAGATATATTCAAGGGTGAATTTATAGAGGTCACATCTATAGGGGATGATCATTTTGCACTTAGCCATATTGTCCACAATGATAATTTTATCCTAGTCCATTAGACAAAAAAATATGTTTATCTTAGGAGTAAGGTGATTGATCCATATATTTCTCCTGTAGGTCCCATCATCCTCTAAATCAAGGTTGACCAGGAACCCATATTTCAATAGAGAAGGGTGTCTTCCTTAGGTAACACAACGATGTGTATTTTTTGAAGTTGGAGATTTAAATTTTAGAATTACTAGAGAACTTCCACATTATCCATTTATATGGTTAGGGTCTTCAACCTTGTTCTCCCTTCAAAAACTAATCAGTAGTCCTTGACGTTATAGACTATGGAGGATTTAAAAGTCTCACTTAGCTTGTTCTATAGGGGAGATAAGGACACAAGATAAAGTGTTAGCCATATATCTTCTTAGAATTCTACCTTTTCTCCATTTCCCACATGTCATCTACTTCCTTTATTGAGTAGTCATTTTGAGCTCGAGATGGATTTATTAAAGGCAAAGCTATCCAAGGGGACCTCTTCCCAAAGGAGGCTATCTTCTTCCATACCCTCTAAGTACTTGGATTTTATGGTCTGGGTCTAGTGGTTATCTTCTTTCATTACTCTCCATCCAAATTTGGTCATAAAGGCTTGATTCATAATTTTGACTCGTCTTAGTCTGAGTCCTTTATAAGCCTTGGGAAGACAAGATTTCCCCAAGCTACTAGAGGGAATATGAATTAATATTCTATGCCTCTCCATATGAGACTTATTTGGATTCATTTTATTCTCTTTATAATCTTACTAGGTATGTTGAATAAGGTCATGAAGTAGAGTGGTATGATTTGCAAGGAAATTTTGAGAAGTTGGAGCTTGCCCACATGTGTATGAAGTGTGCCTTTCCACCCATCTAGTTTCTTCTAGATTCCATCCACCAACATGTTTCAGAACTTTATTTTAATTTCCCTTTCAATAATGGCATACCAAGCTAGGATGAGGGGAGGCTGCTAATTTGGCAACACATTATACCTAATAATATTTTTTGCAAGCTAAATGGGGTACTTAAGAAGAATATAGAGCTTTTGATAAATTTGATGCACTGACTTGAATCCCATTCATAGTCCAAAAGGATACTTTTTAGGGATTTTATTTCTACACAGATGCTTCTCTGAGGAAGAAGGTGTCATCTGTGAATCGCTCATGGGTAAATGGGATAGTGTTTTAGACTATCTTTATCCCCTTAATTATATTTTGATCCCTTGCTACTTTCAAGCTTATACCAAGTGTTTTTCCATCATGCTGAATAAATATGGTGATAAGGGGTCACCTTGCCTAATCACTCAGATGGCAGAGAATAAACCTTTGGAAACCCCATTGATCAAGATTGAGTACATGGGGGTGGAAATGTAACTTTGAATTAGGCCACTAAGATCTGTATTAAATCCAATAACTTCTAACACCTTGTCCAAGAATCTCTAGGAAAATTTATCATAGGCCTTTTTCATGTCAAGTTTGAGGAACATGCTTTCCCTATTAGAGTTCTCCATCGAGTGAAGGGTTTCATGGATGATTATGATTCCATCTATGATCTAACTACCAACCATGAAGTTTCCTTATTGTTCATCAATGATCCCTTCGAGCAGAGGTTGAAAGCAAGTAACCTAGTTTTTACTATAGATCTTGTACATTATGGAGGATAGACTTATGGGTATGAAATCCTTTAATTATTTTGATCTTATTTTCTTGGGGACGAGAACCAAAAATGTATTATTGAGTTCCTTCAGGATAGTTCCAACCCTGAAGAATTCATAGACTGTTACCCCCGCTTATACATGTATGATGTTCCATAAACTTTGGAAGAATAAAGGGGGGAAATAATAATGGCTTGAGGCCTTATTTCGCTCCATGAAGAAGGCCACATTTCTAACCTTCTCTAGAGAAGGGGGTTTGTAGAGTTATCAATTTTCTACCTGAGAGATGACTGAGGGAAGGTCTTATAGAAGCTTTGCCTCCATCTAAAAGTTAGTAGAGCCTATTTATTTTATAATACTTTTTAAGTGTAGAATGATCTATTCATTAATTACCTATTTGTATCTAGTTTTAGTTCCATCTTCAAGGAGTAATTATAATATTCTATTTGAGTTTCTATTTCTAGAGGCTACTTGGCAGAATAATTTTGTGTTTATGTCTCCTTCCTTTAGCCATGTGCATCTAGACTTTTGCTTCTCTAATGATTCCTCTTTACATTCAAGTTCATGGTAGAAGCTTAGAAGTTCATTCTCAGAATTGGCTAAGTTGTTTTCTGATCCATTAATTGACATTTATTCTTCAAGGGTATGCAATTATTTCACTAAGGCATTATTTTGGGTGAATATATTCTTGAGCACTTTTTTTTTTCTAAAATTTTAGTTTGACTTTAATGTGCTTGAGTGTTTTATCCAAGACAAACATGTTTGTGCCCTCGACAGGTTCCCTCCACTAGTCTTTGATCAAGTTCTAAAGATCTAGGTGGTGAAGCCACATGCTCTCAAATCTAAAAGGTATATTTTTTAGTTTAGAAATCCTTTCTCCTTCAAATATTATTGGGTCATGATCCAACATGATTTTTGGTGGGGACAAGAGGGAGATGGAGAAGTGTATATACCAATTTAGGGATACCAAGAAATGATCTAACCTTACCTGAATGAGATCATCCCCCATCCTTCTGCTAGTCCAAGTGAAGGGGTTTCCTTTAAGGTTAACATTTACTAAGCTAGCTCTTATGATGCAATCATAGAGTTTAGCCATGATTTTGGTGAATTCTTGGATTCCACCTTTATTTTCCATTGAGTTCAAGGGTAAATTAAAATCTCCCACCATGACCCATTTCTAATTTCCATAGAGTTCTCTAAAAATTAGCAGTTCTTCCTAGAGTTTTTGTCACCCTTATCTAGTGTTAGGGTGTAGATGTTGGATAGGATCCACTCTTCCTTGCTGGTTTTATCTTTGAATAAAACAAATATATGGTGATTGTTCCTAGTCAATAATTATCCATTAAGGTACTAGGCATTCCAAAGAACTACCAATCCTCCCAAAGCCCTAGAGTAATTTGCATTTATGCAGCTAGTTTTAAACCATAACTTATCACTATAATTGTTAAGAGCAGTCTTAAACATTTTTATTTCTCAGACTATAACTAAAATAGGTTTGTGTTTTTCCTCATATTTCTGACCAATCTCTATTTATTGGGGTTATTCAATCACCTTATATTCCATGAGATATGTTTCATCTTTTGAATTTTGTAAAATGTCCCTTAAGGTTTTTCTAGTTCCCTTTTGCTATTTCATTGGAAGTTTCCTTTTTTATAAGAGGTTAGACACTCTCCTTAAAGATCTAGGTGCTTTATCCACCTCAATTTTATTTCTTACCTTTTTGGATTTGACTAGTATCCATTGATCCTCTTCTATCTTGTTAACCATCTTGGGGTTGGAGCAAGTAAAACATTTCCCAATTCTTTAACTCTTTCCTTACTTTTTGAATATTTGGGGACCAAAGATAAGAATCCACCCCTAGGAAGGGATAGATTGGATAAGATAAAACCCTTCTCCAATTTACACAGGGGGACTAAATGAGATTGAAATATTTTTTATGTTTTAGACTGTCACCTTTTAGGGAGTTAGGGTTGGATGATTCAAGGCTTCCTTGATCACTGAAAATCAAAGAATAATGAAGGGGGGAGGGTTCCATTGGCAATCTTTTCGCTGAGTTACTTCCTATATTCCTAAGGTTACCAAAGACATCCTCTACCTTTCCTTTAAGGGAATAAGGTGGGATCAGTAGGTCCAAACAAAATACTATAGTACAATCTGTTTAATTTGGTTTTTTACTCCCCATAAATGTCAGTAATAATCACTAAAGAAAAATTAAATGCTAAATTATTGAAAATGGTATGTATAGTTTAATTTTTTACATATAAGAATAATATAATATGTATAAATGTAAGTATTTGAATATTATACCTAATTTTGGAAATGAAATTTTGAAAAAAAATTATGCAAATATAATATAGAAAAAATAAATGTGTTTTTTACAAAATTTATATATGTAAATACATAGTAATTGTAATTAATTAGTATTTATAAGTACATATGTGTATTGAATTACATAAAATGCATCAATTAAATATGCATCTTGTGTTTTAGATTCATCTTTAGTTACATTTAGTAAGGTACATTTCATTTGTTCCTTATCATTGTACATCTCCAATTTTGTTGCTAGTGTGAAATTATACTTGTAGAAGAGCACTTTTTTTACAATTTCCTAAATCTCAATAGGAGATGATGATATCTTATGTAGATCTTGTGTTATTATACCTATAATTAAAATAACAATATAATCAAATGTTGTGTTCCATAGTATACATGTGACGTCTTCTAATATGAAATTCAATGCATACTTATATTCATAATTCTCTACATCAATGTTAAATTTTTTACAATGCTAAGATGCATCACTTTTTAGAATCATTTTTTTTTACATTGTCTATTATCTATTATATAAATATTATAGATTAGAATCTCATATTTCAATAAATTAGTTGGGTGTTTTCTATCTTTAAATATTAGGATAGTATACTAAATAGTACTATACATTGGGGGGTCCCTCATTATCTTACTTTTAAAAGATTTTTGTACACAAAGTCTAACATCTAAATGAGGACGTGTTAAGAAAGCATCATAGGATTTTAAATCCTTATGTTTGTTCCTAACATCAAACAAGTCACTTGTAGGTCTATACTCTAAGTTGGACAACAATCCTAATATGTTTCCCAATGATACGAATGCTCATTTCTATACAATTTTATATGAAATGATATTTAACATTATATATAAGATGTAAAACACTAGTATTAACACATATGTCTCATTATAAGTTTTGTGGAATACACATTTATTAATTTAGAACACTAAGTAAATGAAATATTTATTAACCATTTGATTACTGCTAACAATGTGAAATGTTATACCCATAATCGAAATAAAATACTATTTAAGAATCAAAGTGTTTATCCTAAAAAAAGAGAGAAATAGTTCATTAATCTACAATCAATTATGGGAGAGAGATTCTTTGATTAAATAAAAAGTGATTAAATAGCTGAAAGAGGGAGAGTATAATAGTAATGTAAGTTTGTATAACATTAAATTGATTTTGAACACATGATGTGATGCATTTGGTTGGTTAAATTTTTATTGAAACATCTATAAAAATATTAATACATTTAAATTTGATATTTACATATATGCATATAGCTCATATGTGATGCTCATATTTATATTTTAATATCGAGCTATGTCTGACCAACATTTTTTTGGTCGCACATATATTATTAAATTAAATGCCTCAAAGAAAGATGCAAAATTATTTCAAGGTTTAAATGACATAATAGCTGGTCTTATCACATACATACATATAATAATAGATAGATATATTATTTTTTATTTTTATATTTATATTTATGCTCGGTATATACATAATAATACATTTTTATATATAATATGTTATTTATATTATATTATATAATAATATAAATTATATATATATATATATATATATATATATATATATATATATAACTATTTAATATATATTTTATTACTTTATTTTTACTATATTAATATATTGAAATATATAATATTTAAAAAATATAATAATATTAATACCATATTAGATTATTGAAATATATGATATCATTATAATATATATTTTAATATTAATAATATACATAATATGTTTAATAATAAATTATATTACTAATAATTACAAAAATATTACATTATATCATATATCCATAATATTAACATCAAATATAATGTTTTAATAAAAAAATATGGATAATTGAGGGTTAATAGGGACCCTCACCTACGGTACAAAGCATTCAAAAAACCTTGTAAGCCTCAAATGAAAATACATGATAGAATGAGAAAGCAAAACCACCACACCTGACAAATTTCAAGAAACCATAAAAACTAATTGCATAGTAATTCAAGGACATGAGTAACTACTATGAATACGTGTATAAAAAGTAACCATGCATATATAGAGAACCAAACAGGAACACACAAACTAAAAAAGAATTAAAAAGGCATGTCAAACTAAACCAACCCAAGAGGAAGTTCCCAAATTCCATCATCCTCCATGATCCCAACCTGTTTGTCATTCCCCCATCAACTGTCATAGCTTCCTACTAATCTGCCCCTATCACACCCATTGACACACCTGTGCAAGCCTTAAAATCCAAATGTGGATATGAGCCCTCTCCAACCCCTTCTCATCTGCCATCATAGTATTAGCCTATGAAGATCCCTCATAAATCATAATAGCAAGGGTGGCAAGACCCTGCCACCCCTGAAAACCCATCTCAAAATCCTAGTCATGTCTTAAACCCTAGCAAAGAAGAAGAAAGTCATCATTTTTATTAAAGAAGAGGGTGAAGAATGCATCACAAACACATCCACCATTGAAATTTATTTGCCTGAGTACACTAGATCCCTAAAAACCTCCTAAAACTTTTCCACAAAGGCCAAAGCTATGACCATTTGTGCTTCTGCTTCCTTAAAAATTGAAAGAGGGACAAGTCATACCCTTTCATTTCCTCAAAAAAAACTCTCAATAGGGATCTTGAGAGGAAACCCAAAAATTGTACTCTCCAAACCTACTCTATATATAGGTATAATTAGCTCTTTAGCCATATTTTTTACCAATTCTCTATCCTCAACAACCAACATGAAATTACCAAGGAAAAGGGAAGCCAAATTTGACTTCACCTTAACCCTATGAGGTATTTTAAGGAAAACAAACCTACTAGGGCTTTGATAACATCTATAATTTAGATCGATTACACTATGAAGATGTGTTTAATCTTGACATCGCTCATAGAACCTTAAAATGACATGTCATGGTGCTCAACTCCTATTATTACCAGAGGTTGATTGAGGTCCAATATCATGTATCTTTCCATTACACCACTCATACAAACTTATAGCAAATGATTAAAGACAACACAAAAAATCACCCCAATTTAAATCACATGAATAAATCATCATGACTATCATAGCAATAATAAACTTAAAGTGACATGAGCCACCTCCTCAACCATCTCTCCTCACAAATGTCATGACCAAAGAAATGATTACAACCACCAAATTGAAAACTTAAAATAAAAAATGTGAATTTTGTGTCTATCAATGAAGTGGGCGTGATGGATGAAGGCGAGCAGGAGGGCACGATAGGGCAGAAGGCAGGGCGCAGCTACAGGGAAGCGCTTGGACTGCAACAGGCATCCCAGGGAGCACATAGTAGTGGGAAGGCTCCACTTTTACAAGGTTTAGGTTCTTTTTTTGCTCTTGAGCAACCAAGTATGCGTATCCCCAAAGTCAACGGTTGTCTGGAAAGATGCAAGGAGAGGCCCAAGCTAGCCATACCAATGGAAATGATTGCTGAAGACATTGAATACTATTCCAATCACTCCCTGTACTACAAGTTTTTGGGGCTTAGGACATCACTGTTATTCCTAGAAGCATGGGCTCAGAGGAAGTGGGCACGAGAAGGAGATATGGATATTACATTGCTAGCCAATAGCTATTTCATGGTCACTTTTACCTGTATAATAGATTGTTAATGAGTTTTTTCTGGAGGTCCTTACTTCCATAATCAAGTGGGACTGTTTATCAAGCCCTGGCATGCTATTTTCATACCTTCAGAGGAACTACCAAACCGTGTCCCAGTGTGGGTGCGTCTGCCCTGCTTTCCAGTGGAATGCTATCGAGAAGACACTCTCCAATTGCTTGCATCCTTGTTGGGAAGGCCAGTAGGTTCCTCAATGTCACTCCTGGGGAAAAAGGTAATGAATTATGCCTGCATTTGTGTTAAAATTGATCTTAGTAAGCCATTACCAGATATCATTGAAATAAGTGCGAGCCCTTTTTCATGGGTACAACAGCTAGATTATGAAACCCTCCCTTTTTGCTATCGTCTATGTCATGCTTATGGGAATTTGTAGCGATGGTGTCCCACCTCGAAATCTACTACACCTCATCCAGCTCAATCTACTCGCACTCTTGGTACTGACAAGGAAAGGGGTCTGATTCCAGGTGAGATGCCTGAAACTGATGGTTTTATGTCGGTTAAAGGCTGATATAAAAATAGAGGCCAAAAATGGTCCTTGAAGGAAAGACAATTGGATGACTCGCTCAATATATTTGAAATATTAGATGACCTTAATCAGCAGGAGGTGAATCCCAGGTTGATGATTTTTGACCAGGGGATTGAGGGACCAGCTCAGGAGACCAATGCTTCAGGGGCTTTAACTAAAACACAGGATGCTGGAGATTGTCATATGGATATGGATCAGCAGCTGATAATTTTAGAAGGAATGGCTTCCTCAGTTGCTCCCCTTAAAGAAGATGGAAATATGCCCCTTACCAGGAAAACTAGGGACCCAAGGGCAACAAGAACCAGTAAATCTTTTCTTCATCTTAGACTTCTGCAAAAAGACCTTAAGAAAGGCAGGGGAGAGAAATCTGGCAAGCTTGGCAGAAAATAGGACCAGGAAAAGATCAAACTAATGGGAGAGACTTTGGTGGAGTCGGGGTCAGTAAAGACTCTGGATGCACACTTTTTGAGCTCTCTAAAATGATTATAATATCTTGGAATGTAAGGGGTTTGAACAATAGCCCTAGACAAAATGATGTTTACTACCTAATTAAAAGTCATAGGCCAGATGTCCT
Organism: Torreya grandis; assembly: GCA_037957365.1. Lineage (NCBI taxonomy): Eukaryota > Viridiplantae > Streptophyta > Pinopsida > Cupressales > Taxaceae > Torreya > Torreya grandis. Next base: position 408,485 of record JARHVA010007729.1, on the reverse strand, counting down.
TTTCTTGCAGGAGACTAAGCTTTCAGTTGAAGACATGTCCAGACTTGCACCCAAGTTGTGGTGGCAAGGAGAATGTTAATGCATTGGCGCTACCAGATACTCAGGAGGACTAGCTTGTCTGTGGAACCCACGAAAGATTGGCCTCATAGGCTGGCTGACTTCTAAGTACTCCATGACTATGATTACTTCTAGCTTTAAGACGGGGGAAGTCATTCTCTTCTCCAATATCTATGCTCCCAATGATTGGTGGGGTAAAAACTCCTTATGGGGCCACATAAGTTTTGTCCATAGCCTGGCCCCCTTCCACCCTTGGATAATGGCAGGTGATTTTAACGCTATTCTTGATTTGATTGAAAAGAGTGGTGGCACGTCAAGGCTGGACCCATCTACTTTGCTAATGGGCAACTACATTGAAAATTTGAATTTAGTTGACGTCAGGCCCAATAATGGACAGTTTACCTGGAACAAATGTAGGTGTGGGAAACATTGCATTGCTGAGAGACTTGACCATTTTTTGGTCTCAGCTTTTTGAGTTGGAGGTATGTGGTCTATGAGGTCTAAAATTTTGGACTAGAGAGGATCAGACCATTGGCCCATCAAGCTTAATAGTGTCTCACAGTATCACCCGCACTCTCCTTCCTTCAGATTTAACTCATGTGGCTACGAGATCAATCTCTACATGAGTGTGTTGCCAATTGGTGGCATTGGGGTAGGTCTGCCCATGGTACAGTGATGTACATTTTTGCCAAAACACTGCAATATGTGAAGTACAAGTTCAAGCGGTGGAATCATCAAAGTTTTGGGAATATTTTCCATGCTAAGGCTGCTGCACAAACCACGCTTGATGGTATCACGAGAATAATAAGGGAAGAAAGACTGACTGAAGACTTACTGCAAGAAGAAACACATGCTGTGAAAGACCTGGAGGAATGCGAGCTATGGGAGGAAATTTTTTGGAAGCAGAAAGCTCAGGTCGAATGGCTCCAGGAGGAGGACAAAAATACTTCCTTTTTCTTCAATTCGTCCAAAGCCAGGAGACATGGAAATTCTATTTCGGCCTTGGTCAATGAAAGAGGTGAGCGGCTTAACTCCTTTTCGATAATTTCAGAGGAGGTAGTGCAGTAATTCTCTACTCTCTTTAGGGAAGATGCTAACAGAGAATCACCGAAAGAAGCTCAGGTTCTCTTCTACATTTCATCATTGGTGATGCATGAAATTAATGAAAACTTAATGAAACCAATTACACTTGGAAAGCTTGAGGAAACCATTGTTCAGATGAAAAAAAGGAAAGCGGCTGGACCTGACGGCTTCCCAACTAAATTCTACCAAGAATTCTGGGATATCATCAAACTTGACCTTTTAGTTGTTATCCAAGAATCTCAGTGGAATAAGCAAATGCTTAAGGATACAAATGCGACCTATCTTGCTCTCATACCCAAATGCGAAGGTGTTGATAGGCCAAGTCAATTCCACCCTATATCCCTTTGTAATGTGGTTTACAAAATTATATCTAAAATCATTGCAGATAGGTTAAAAAGAGGGCTGAGTGCTGTGATCTCAGAAGAGCAGAGTAGTTTTGTGGAAGGCAGGCAAATCCTAGACGGTATTGTTATTGCTGTTGAGTCCATTCACTCCATGGCCAGCTCAAACGATAAGGTGATGTTTATTAAATTGGACATGGCCAAAGCCTTTTATAGGGTTAGATGGTCATTCCTATGGAAGGTTCTTTGTGTTTTTGGCTTTGCAGATGAATGGACTCAATGGGTCATGAGCTGCATTTCCTCGGCTTCCTTCTCAATGCTTATCAATGGAAAACACACGGAACTTTGTGGTGCTACAAGAGGGATGCAACAAGGTGATCCTCTATCTCCTTACCTTTTTCTTCTCCTTGCTAAACATTTGGGGAGGTTGATCATCAATAATAGAGAGGAAGGACATATCCAAGGATGGCAATGGGGAGGGGAATTGCCATCACAATCACACCTACAATTTGATGATGACACTGACCTTATGGGCATGGCCACAATGACTGAAGCTGCTAATTTACACAGGGTGTTAGATGTATATCTTATGGCCTCGAGACAAAAGGTCAATGAAGATAAGTCGTCCATCTTCTTCAATACTCTGGGCCCTATTTAGCAGTGGATCGAGAGGACTCTACATTTTCAAATTGGGACTCCCCCTTTGATTTACTTGGGTATCCCTATCTCGGCTGGCCGTACATCCAAAGAATCTTGGTAGACTATTTTGGAGAAATTTCGGGTGAAAGTGAATCATTGGACACACAGGTGGTTATCCTTTGCGGGCCAGGTTCAACTTATCCAATCTGTGGTACAGGGTTTACCCATTTACAGGTGTATGCTCCAGGTTGCCCTGATGGGATTCGTTAAGGAGTTTGATTCGGTTACCATAAAATTCTTATGGGCTGGTATTCTGAACTCCATTAAATGGAGCCTTATTAGATGGGAGATTATCTACATCACCAAATAATATGGTGGGCTTGGTCTGAGGCAGATGGACTTAAATGATATTGCTTTGGTGGCCAAACTTTATTGGCGATGGTGCACCGAACAAGACAAAGCTTGGGCTAGAATTCTCTCACAGAAGTACTACTCCATAACCATTCAGAGGGACATTCCTCGCTATCCACTTATTGGGAAAGGTTCGGCAATATGGGGTACTCTCAAAAAAGGGGTTGTTCTCATCAAGAATGGCTTATTCTAGATTTGTAAACAGGGATCCAAGGCTCTCTTTTGGTTTGACTCTTGGGATGGTCATCCTCCCATCACTTCTCAGTTTCCAAATTTGTTGAACCTTTGTCAGAGATTCCTTGATGCTGGTTGGTCTTGGGTGAGTGACTTCAAAGTTTACATTACACAAGGACAGGTGGAGGTAGCTCACTGGAAAACTCTTAAAACTTGGCCTGTTAATGAGACACAGGAAGAGAATGAGGAGCTATTGAGCATCCTTTCCAGGCATCGCTGTAGTCCTCTTCAGGAGGAGGATTGAGCTAGCTTGGTCTCCCAATCCCAAGGGAGCTTACACAGTTTCTTCTAGATATCAGGCTTTACTTCTTCAGAGATTGGGTAGGGGGGAAGTGCATTGGTGGAGACAGGTCTGGAATAATTTCACATGGCCTAAATGCAACTATTTTGCTTGGATGCTAGCTTGGAATAGGTGCTTGAACTGGGATAATATCTAGAAGAGAGGTTTCCAAGGCCCTCAATATGTGTTATGTGCGAAGCGGCCGAGGAGGATTCAACACACCTTTTTTGGCAATGCCCCTTTGCCTTGCAACTTTGGCATTATTGGTGGGATGTTTGGCAGTGCCCATGTCTTCATGCTCAATCTGTGGTCAACTTCTGGAATGGATTGGGAGAACCCCCTCAAAGACGCCCTTCCTACAGGACATATGGCTAGGCTGCCCCATTTTTATGTTCTGGCAGATCTGGCTTGAGAGAAATAGGTGAATTTTTTGGGGGGTGAGGGTCATGGTGTAGCAAGTATGGTAGAAAGTGGTGGGGATGATCCAAGAAACTGTCCAAACAAAGAGCATGATCTGCCTTCCTTTGACCAAACAAGATGCTCAGGTGGTGGCACGACTTGGATTCCAGCAGTTAACTGGTAAGTCAGCATGTGTCAGGAGGAGCAAGCAGGTCAAGGAGTAGATTCTCAAGACTGGTCAGTGGAAACGCCCCCCTAGTGGGATTCTCAAGATCAATATAGATGGTTCCTCCAGAGGTAATCTGGGACCCATTGGTATTGGAGGGATAGGAATGGATTCTGAAGGTATGGTGATTTTTATTTTTGCAGTTCCTGAGGGGCTACAAACCATTAACATGATGGAAGGTCAGGCCATTCTTTATGCCCTTGAGAAGGCCCAGGCGTTAGGTTGGCATAGGATTATCTGTGAATCAAACTCTCAAGTCTTGATTAACCTGCTCATTAAGAGAAAAGTGGTGGACATCAATTGGCAACTATCTCTGATTGTGCAATAGATTTTGCAGATTTGCTCGCTTATGGATAGCGTTACTTTTGCTCATATTCTATGAGAATGGAACAGGGTAATGGATTTTTTGGCTAAATGGGCGTTTGACCATTTAGATGGTGGAAACATTGAGGATTGGGGGTCTCTCTCCCCGATGTTGCGTTCTGATTTGGAAAAAATTCTAGAGGCTGATAGGGAGGTTCATAATATTATCTAGTTGGGCGTGTGTCTATTTTTTCAATTTATGTTGCTTTCTTCTGGGGGTTTCTACCCCCCGTTCTTCTTGTAATGCTCTTTTCTTATTAATATTATTTTTACCCCTTTTTTATTAAAAAAAACTTAAAATAAAAAATGTGGGCCAACCCACATATTTCAAGGTAAAATAAATTGAATACAAAGGGGGAAGGCATGGCCCAAGCCCCCCATACATTGTTGCTATCAAAATCAACCTCCTACTCAATCCCTTAGTTTACCAAGAAGTTTGCTTCCTCATTTGCTTCCTAAAAGTAATGAAATTCCTTCCATTAATCAAAAGAGTTTAGAATGTCTTATGATTGGCCCAAATTTTTTTTGATTTGCCAAGTGTAGGCATGCCTATTTCTCAAATCCTAAATCATAACCATGAAATCCCATTCTAAAATCACATTTTATATGCCACATTGCTTCACCAAGTTGATTCCTAAAGACAATGATTGGGCCTCCACTTCATTTTTAGTTCTATCGACTAATTTGAAGGATGTCACTCTTATTAACAATATTACACAATCTTCATGGATCTATTAGGGAGTTAGTTTCCCCCCATTTCTCATTAAAGATGAAGCACTTAAGATTTGGTTTCTTACCATTGTAAATTTCTTCTGCAATGATGACCTTACCTAAATTCCTTCCTCTTATGTTGCTTGAACCAAAATTTGGCTAAGATATCAAGCAGTCCTTTTATGAAATGGTGAGAACTTATCTAGAGTTTAGATCCTCTTCATCACTTAAATCTCCATTAATTTGGAATAGATGAAGATATACAACCCTTCCCAAATCCTCACCTTTTGATTTTAGACAGACTACCAACTGACCCTCCTTTAACTCATTTTCAATTTTAAAATGATCTTTTGAAATATTAGCATCAAGTTATTGGTCCAAGCACTCATGCAATTTATTGGCTTCAAAAGAGATGAACTAAATTTCCCCGCGAAGAGTATTTGGAGTCAAATTTTCTCTTGAATTCAATTTTATTTTAAGCTAATGGTAGCTTCAATATGCAGATTGCTCCCCTGAGTCAAAATCTCCCTATAAGACAAAGGAATATCTCCCTAAAGATTGAACATATGAGACTTATCCTTTCCAGGAATCAAAGGAAAATAACTGTGGTGCTTGTTCGCTTGATGCACCATATTATTCTTAGGTCCAATCTTGGTAATACAAGAGGGTTTAGCTTTTGTAAATGACTTCTTTTCCTCGAATTAGATACGTGTGTGTCCAAATTTAGAATTTTTTTCCTCATTAATGCTCTTATCCTAACACTTGTTTGAGATTACAAAAGAATGCTTTTGTGAATATTGACCTCTATATCCAACATTACATAGATTCTAGCATAGGAAGATAAAAATATTTCTTTGGTTACTGGGTCAACTCCCATAAAAACCCTAATATTTTATCCTATTTGATCCAGGTATTTAACCTTCCAATATTCTATTGGTAACCCATACAAATCCAAATATGAAAGTGCCCCTAAATTATAGAAAAGGTGTTAAAATTAGGGCACCATGATTAGAGCTAGAGCCCAACATCTTCCAACATACAAGGACCTCCATCTAGAATTTCTTGCTTCTTATATGTAGAAGGGCACACTATCAAAAATAAACCCTTTGGAAAGAAGTTTAAATTAATGTCTGGACCCCAGTACTTAGCCACCCAAAATTTGACCACTCCAATGGCTGACCATGTGCCTATAAATTTTCCAAATAGCCCTTCATCCTTCAGATCTATAATGTTGACTGCAAACTCTTCTTCTTCAAAAGAGATTGATGGGTGGATTCTTCCAACATCGACTGACCCACCATCTGCCTTTAGTTTTGGTTTTAAGGGATCTCCTTGACTGGTTCTAAATAATCGAGGGCCATTGTAGGGTCTTTATATGATTGAATTCTCCTTCCCAATGGGATTTCATTTGCCCCTGAGGCCACACTAAGATGACCATTTGCCCTAATAGACTTTCCTTTTCCTTATTCCTAATCACTTTCCACCCAAAACACACTATCCTCCCTTTGCTCTGCTGCTTGGATATCTCATGCAAATTGCCCACTCTATTCTTTACATTCGTCATTTGCTCCATCTTCCCTAATATTAATTTTTCTAATAAATTATTATATACTATATATATTTTCTTTTTTTATAAATATATATTCAAATAATAATATACATAGTAATATTGTTATAATAGAAAACATAATATATAATATATTTTTATAAAAAGAGGGTAAATTTTTTATTGATCCAAGAACAAAGTACAAAGCAAGAAAGTACAACCAACCCACCAGGGGTCGAAAACCAACAATAGAACCATCAATCAACTCTCAAGAAATATCTCATATCCTCCTATGCCCAACAAACTCTATGATTCCTCTTTTTCTAATTATACATACATACATATATTTATAAGAGGGATTTTGTAAAGTGAAAGAGTGTAAATCGATAATAAAGATTCACTCAAAACCCCCAACGAGTAAATTTCCATTGCTTCTCACCATCATCTCCCAATTCACCTTAAAATATTTCATCGCTTTCATGCTATTTAAGAATGTATTTAGAATCAATATGTTTGTTTGTATCACTAGTTGAGAGAAAAGGTGGTCGATTAGTGATTTGTCCCAATTGCTAGGGAGATTTGGTAGGTTAAATTCTCAATTAGTAGGGGATGCCCACAACATAAATGTAAAAGGTGAATATACTCCACAAATAAAAATTAACCATTTACTAAAATAAATCACAAAAATCAACTATACATTTCTTCCATCATAACTTGCACCTTAAGGGTAACTTCCAGTAAGATAACTTAGGTAAATATGAAACTTTAAGACTATGTTGAGTTGAACTAAAGGGATATCTTAAAAATTTGCATGGAGATCTTTTGGATGACTGGACAAACTGCACGTGTATACAAAAATTAGAAACATTTAGCTGTCAAATAAATAAAATAAATCAATAGTTAGGCTACGTAGTAAATAAAACAATAATTGTCTTTAAATGAGCCTTGATCACGTATCTTGCTCTAATTGTAATTTTTCTGTTAATTATGAAACAACTCAAATAATAGCCAAGCCTAGAAAATAATTCAACAATGCAAAAGAAGGTCTAGAACCTTGTTGTGGAGAGGTGATTTTCAAGCATGGGGATGATTTGAAGAGCAAAGAAAATGGATTCGTTGGATGCTAGTTTAACATAGGTTCAAGGATTTTCAAACAACAATGCGGATGTTACACACCTTCATGGCTTGTTGGAAACTTGTCTCATAACACGGTTCAATTTTCGCACCGTAGTTTTCATTTTTCCTTTGTTATTATTGTAGCTACCCTGTCCACCTGTCATGAAGCATATTTTTCCATTGTTTTTGTTGCAGCTAACTCGTCAACCCATCATGAAGTTGTAGTTTCTAAAATTTTCCATTTCTTGTATGTGTTGATGCATTAAATAGTATTGGCAAGGTGGTAGGCTAATTATTTGTAAATGTTCTATTTAGTTTAATAGTTGTTTGTGATAAGGCTAGCCATTAGGTCAATTAACCCCTGAAAGAGTTTTGCATCTTTGTTTGAGTTGTTCACTTCAACAATATATGTGAGACCAATTTTGTTCAAAAAAACCAATTGGTCAAACAAATCTATATATGTAAAGCTTTTAGGCCTTGAGGTTGTAGGAGCTTATTCTTGGCTTTAGCAAGGCATATACTGAGTTGTGATTAAAATCAAAGCTTTGCATGTTGCTTGTCGTGTCCTCAACTTCAATCCTTCTTGTATCAATTGCCAATTTGAAATGCACAAGGCTACATAATGGATTCAACCATATATAGATTAAGAAGGCAATTTGAAAGCCTTACCATAATGTTTGTGATATGGCAAAGTCAACCATATTTACAAACAAATCTACTTTCGACTATAAAACATCTCTAATATAATTATCAATAAATTAAACATAATTATATACCTATATTTTGACCATCAAACATATTACATTATACATTAAAATAATCTATAAATATGAAATGTATATATATATTTTATTATACATTTTATCTATCAAATCTTTTTAAATTATATATTAAAATAATTTATAAATATATATTGTAAATATTTTTTACTCAAAAATATATTATATTATTATATAAAATTAAATATAATTATAAATTTACTTTAAAAAAATAAAATCAATCTAATTAATTAATTAATTAAACAAACAACGAATTTCCACACGTACTTTTTAATTATTGATGTGAATTACTGCCCACTTTTTCACATTTACCATACTGCTTTCTTTCTCTTCTCACGTGGGTTTCTCTTCCATTTATGTTTTTACGCCCATATCATTTATTTATATATAAAATTAAATTTGGTTACATTTTCATGACGCCACTCGTAGATAAAACGTCTTTAATCGAAAATAATCTGAAAAGTATACCATATTCATTAAATAGTTAGAGGCTAATGGATTACAGCAAAAAGGATGCGACCTGTAATCAACTAATTATATTCCCCTGAAAAGTATTTTATCAATAGCAAAATTAATTATGTAGAAAACCATACTAATTAATTAATAGATTACAACACAAAAGAATACTAGTTGTAGTTAACCCACTATCCTCACCTGCGGATTGATGGCTTTGATTTTGGTCCAATCTTCCCCACCTTCCTTTAACCTCTCCCGCATTTCTTCTCTCCCCGTCCCCCTGTAATCGAACTCCTTCAGTCTTTTCAACCGCTCCAATCCCTCTCCAACCTTCTTCACACGAGGACAACTCCATAAACGGAACCGCTCAAGGCATGCCATCGCTCCATCCTCCAATTCCGGGAACTCCTCCAAATCAAAGAATGTGCTAATCCACAAGAAGCGCAGCTGTGGAAACCCTCCCGACTTTCCAAACGCCTTTGGCAATTCTCTGCACCTCGCATTCCCCCACAACCGCAAATCCACTAGATTCTGCACTGCTTGTAATTCTGGATAATTACTACAATTACAGTCAGATAATTGGAGTCCCCTGAGATTTGCCAAACAACATATCCAACTTGGCACTGCAAACCTGTCTACTCGAAGTGTTTCAACATCTTTCATTGATTTCATAGTCTCCGGAATGTGCGGAACATCCAAATCTGTATCACCCTGCATTCCACGAATCTCATTGCTGATATACAGACGACGCATCTTCACCAACCGCGCAATGATCCCCTCCTCCATCCTCTGCAATTCCGACTCATGGTTAATATTTAACCTTAGTTCCTGAAGTTGAGTCATATTGCCAACATCCTCTAACTTTAAGAATTGGTCCTCTTCAATGGAGAGGTCTAAATACTGTGATCTCAGTGTCCGCAAAGACCCCAGCTTTGATATTCCCTTTGGCATGCGTTTGAAGCCGCAGTGTAGATGCTGAAGACATTTAAGTTCACTTATCCATACCTGAGATGCGTCTGATACTATTTCATTACACTTAGAAATATCAAAAAAGAACAAACTCTTTAGATGTCTGACACACTCTGGTACCTCTTTGATCTTTGTCCCTCTTAAATTTAACACCTTCAGAAGTTTCATCTTTCCAACACATTCAGGCAATGTAGAGATCCTAGTGTAACTCAAATCCAGAACACGCAGTACCCTCATACTGCGAAAGAAGCTTGCCGGAATGTTTGTGATCTTCTCATTGTCACACAATGATAGTGTGCGGAGAAGTGTGGGACAAACATGACGGCTCTGTGAGATGGCACCGTCATCTATATCTTTCTTGCCCAATATAATTCGACACCTGCCAACACTTCTATCCATCGATTGAAAGGCCTCCTCAACAGTAAAAGCACATTTGTTTTCTCTAGATACAAATATGGCCAAATCATGCAACAAATCATGAATTTTACAATATTTGGTTAGATTCATGTCTTCCCATACTTCAAGCAGACACAGATTGGAAAGCTGATATAAACAATTCCATGCCTTCTCCCACTGCTCCTCTCCTGAGGGGATGAACCCTTCCCCTATCCAGAGATTTATGAGATATTCACATTCTATGTGTTCATCCTCAGGAAAGAAAGAAATATAAACAAAACACGCTTGAAGACGTGCAGACAAGGAGTCATAACTCAATTTGAGAATATCCCTGATAGGATCATCGGTAGTACTTCGCTGTTTGAGCTGACGGAGCTTGGACTCCCATTTGCCACGAAGTGTGATGTTTGCCATAGATGCTGCTATCGTTTTGATAGCGAGAGGCAAATTCCCACATTCCTTCACAATTTCACGACTTGCCTCTTCGAGGTGCTGTGGCGGTCTATTTCCCTCAATGTCTCGAAATGCGTGAGCACAAAACAACCTCCAACTTTCTTCATTTGAGAAATATTGCATGTTATAAATTTCAGCATTTATATTCACACAAACATCTCGGCTTCGTGTGGTTACCACAATTTTGCAAGGGCTATCATGAAGGCCGAGTCTTTCTATCAAGTTATCTTCTCTGCTGGCCCTCCACACATCATCTAACACAACAAGACACCTTACACCTTGCAGACTGTCACGAATCAACTGCGCTGCTTGCTGTTCACTCACTCCACTATATTCCTTAATTTGCTCACTCAAGCCTAAGGGAAAGGCCAAATTACATTGCAACTTCGAAACAGAATAAAATTGAGAAACTGAAAGCCATATAGATTTATCGTACCTTTCTTTAGTACAGTCGAAGACATGCCGAAGAAGATAGGTCTTGCCTATTCCCCCCATTCCAACCACGGCAATAATTGGAAGTGCAGGGTTTTCCAGCAAGTTGACCATGTCTTGAACCTTGGATTCTATTCCCACTGGGTGTGAATCGCTTGGCAGAAGACTAGATCTTTTCCAGTCTACTGTTTGAGATGTGTTCGGTAATCCAGCTTGATGAGAAGATAAAACATCAGGGGATAGCTTCAATTGGTTTCCCTCTTCAATAATAGATCTGATGTAATCCTTGATGATTTTTAATTTCCGCCCCATCCTGTAGCGGAAAATAAATTGATTACAACTCAACGCACAAGATTGAGTGTTGCTACTATACATAGATTCTACAGCACATTCTTCAGCGATGTCCTCTGCATGCAACGCAGTGTCGCGAATGAACTCCAGCCATGTTTTTACAGCCTCATTTTGTCTAGACTGTTCACCCCCATCTTGCAGATAAACAGTAAGATATTTGAGTTGTCTTTTCAACCATTCAAAGTCTCTTCTGAAATTCACCACCAGCGTTACTTCTGCAGCTAGTTTCTCGACGGCCATCTCAACCGCTATCCCACATAACTTGCCAACAACAGTTTCTCCAATTCCAGATGCCATGTTAGAAAATTGAGAGGGAAACTGAAAATTCTCTCTGAAATTTCTATTCAGACAAAATACAAATCGCTAAATGAAATACGGTTGCTAAACACAATGGAAACAACACAAACTTGAGCAACTTGGATTCGATGTGAGTGTGGTAAAACTTCAACAACGAGCTTAGAATTTTATAGACGCAGGTTCGTCACAGATATGTAAAGGTGGAAGCTACTTACGGGCAATTCTTTACTTGCTAATTACGAAAAGATCACTTTGTCATATTCTTTTCTTGCTCATTACGAATAGATCACTTTATTGTATTCCCCCGTTTTCTTCCACCACTTAAAACTTATCAATATTTTTACAAACATTATCATATGTTTCGTACCATTGAGATTAAACTTATGGAGGCCAATACGATTATGTATACATTTACTAACTCAAAATATTAGGGAAAGAAAACATTCAAAGCTATTGGTGACAACATACACTTAATTGCTACCAATTCAATTAGGTGTTCACTCTACAATCTTCTTGAAACTATCATGCATGTCTTTTGGAGGTGTAGTTCTTCTAAAATAACATGGGTTGTTGTACACAATGATCTTCTTGAATATTTTAACATTTTTTGTTTTGTAAACAAATTATTCTATGCTTTAATATTTCTCATAATATGATTGTTGTGTCTTTCAGACAGTTGATTACCAATGACTATGGAAAAATAGATGCATTATTATTATCAATACCTCCTTTATTCCATTTGAAGTTGTCAGTAAAAATATTTACTTTAATTGTATTCTTCATATACATAATATTTTTAGGTTTCTCTAGAGAGTTTTTTCCCACAATGCAGGATTCACTCAAAAAATGGTGAATATTGACAAAAAAATTAGGATGTGAGAAGAAGATCAAGTGAACCTTTATAGAAAGATGAAATTATAATTACAAGGCAATATTTTGTTATTGTTCCAGTTTGTCTATTTTTCTTAGTTTTGACTATTGTTTAAATATCATCATTTTCAATTACAAAAAGTTAAGACTAATCATGCACCTAGCTTTTAAGCTAAGAATAAGGTCAAAACTATAAATGACATTTCACAACCACCCAACAGGGTTGTCCTTCCACCTTCTAGCAACACTTGGAAATATACAAGATTGCATGACCCTCCTCACAAAATGCTTAGACTCTTAATGGATTGTAATTTGTTTACATTAACCACAAAATATAAATTAGATACTACACAACCATGGCCTAAAGGGTATGATGCCAACCGATATTAGAATTACCATAGAGCTTCAAGATATGCTTCTAATCCATGCTACAAATTAAGACATAAGTTCAAGATCTTATCGATAGTAACACTATTCTAATTGAAGGCCATAATTGTATATTAAATGAATATGTCATGATACCTAATCCACACTAATACATTTTCAATCATCCATTGCCAAATCATGACAGTAATACACAAGGCAATGTTCATATGATGACATCTATACATCCTTTGACTATTTCACATGAGAGTGAGTTTGAGAACATTGTTGCATGTTTTTGAGCTATCAATGAAAATCACATTATATTACCACAAGATACCATGTGAGGATTCAAATAATGGTCCTCCATACAAACATGATTTTTTATTACCATCCTTTGATCAGCGTTAGAATTGTGATTGAAAGTTTTTCTAGCAAAAATATAATTATGTTTTCATTTTTATCTATTTGAGGATATACTGAGTGAGACTTACCTTGTAAAACTATGATACTTAAGATTTATGGTGGAAATACACACACCATCCTTGGTGGTATTAGACTATTAGTTGTGGCGAGTCCTAGGACTCTACTAGTTTGGTTTTATGTAATGTTCTATACTAGTTCATATAATCTATTACTTGGAAATCCATGGCTTAATCAAATGAGAGTTATACCTTCACACTACATCATTGTATCAAGTCTACACATAATGGATAATTACTTACCTTTTTATGCACATCTTCTAAATTCCCTAACCAACCTAAGAGGCCATATGTGTGATCACCTAGAGTACTTCATAAATAGAAAAATATTCGACCCCATATGGTACATTTTAAAGTTTCACCACCTAAAAATATGGTTCCTACTACATTTAAATATATGACATCACCTTCTCAAGGTAAGAATCATATATTTTCACCTTTGAGACCTACAATGCCTAACCATCCATGTCCAAAGATTGATATACAAACTCTTTTAATGGATCATATTCAATAGCATATACCAAATATAGTTTCTCCATGACATTCCTAAATGTGCTTTTCAAGAGGTTTTGGCAGCTCTTCAAGCCCACTCTCCACATATCTCTCTTTGGGACGATGATTTCAATTAATATGCATCTCATAGTTATTTTTTTTTATACTTGGAATAATGATTTTAACTCACCTTATATTTTGGTAGTTCACATTAAAGATGAGATCATCGATTAGTTATGCTAGCCTTTATCTTCCACTTCATTGATATATTATTTTACTATATTTTCTTACAATACATAGATTATATATTATATATGTCACACATTTCATGTGCTTTCCTCCCTTGAGTTTATTTACCCATCTCATCTTTATTTTAGATTTGACACCATTGCATTTTCCTTCTCTTGCCTCAAAATTATGTTAACCCCTTGGTTTATGTTTCTTTTTATATTGCTTGTTATTCTATCAAAAGAGTATGATTCCCATGCCTAATTAGATTATAAGTTACATATTATTCTTGGAGACACTCTAAAATAAAGTTACATATTATTTGTTATTTTATGTTGAAATAAATACTGAAATTTATAAAAAATAGATAAAAGAGGTAATACATTTTGAGGGACCCTTATGCATTGTTGAAAATATAATAGATAAAAAACACAGTCGCCCCTTATTGAAGAAAACAAATTTACAAAATAAAAAAGAATCCAATTTCAATCATCTTTAAAAAAATTATTTAAAGAGAATTTTGAAATAAACTCACTAGAAAGAAAACATAATTAATAAAAATATTTTGAAATAAAAGATACTCACCGTCTAATAAAATAATCAAATTTACCTTAAAAAAATGCAATTAAATCCTTTGCAAAAAAAGTATTATTTAAAGAAAAATTCAAGATAAAATAGTAACCACTCATGATAACGCAGTGGAAATCACCAATGCAAAAAAGAAAACCCTAATTAAATCACCTACTACAAGAATACTTTTGTAAAAAGTGTGTGAGATTTTCAAAATATATAAAAAGATAATCATTAGTAAAAAAGTAAATAAACTCTACAATGCATTCTTATGTATTCTATTTAACATCCTTACCAATTTTCACATTGGTGGGCAGGGCCCTTTTCGTAATGAGGCTTATGTTAGTAATGGGAAAGAAGTATTCTGTTCAAGTCAATATATGTGAGGAATGTTTTCATTTTTTATATATGTGTTTTATTTTTTATTTATGATTTTTTAAGTGATGTCAACCATTAAAATTAAACACACTCATTACATTATAGGCCTCCACCATCTCCAAATGCCATTATAAGAACACCTCTTAGTGTAATAATCCAAATAAACCATGAGGGTTGGCTCAAGCATGAGAAAGGTAAACCAATTGAGTTCTAGCTTTATCTCTATGTTGTAAGGGCTTCACCATTCCATTGACACATTTACACATAATCAGACTTGACATCAAGATGTGCATCATCTCATTGTATTCAATAACTTATTTAAATGAACATAATACACCCACACATTCATGACACAATCAGGGTTATTAAATCTAAATATATGAAGTAAATATAGATAATACTTGTTTCAATATTCAATAGAGGAATCCTCATAACAAACATAATTCATCGTGTTTGAGGTAGGAATGATCTGACCCTGAGTCTTCCCCAGGTGAATCTTCACTTTCTAGGGCATTGCAAACCAAAATGGTTCTAGATGAATTCCAAGAGTCATGATATCACACTACACACCTACAACACACCTAAACATATATTTTTTGGAACATTCAATTTCATATTAAACACACTTCATGAGTTTTCCCAAACTAATCCTTTGAAAATATTTATAATATTTCAAAACATCTAGAAATGATCCCCAAGCTAAAACAGGTTTCCCAAAGACAATGTTGCCAACCAAAGATAATGTTGTCAATCAAAGCAATGCTACCAAAAAAAACACAATGATGCTGACCAAAGACAATGTCACCAACCAAAGACATTGCCACCTAACAAATACAATGCCTCTAACCAAAGACAATGTCACATAATAAAGATAATCCCACCAAACCAAAAAATCAAAACAAAGTAACACAATAGAAAGGAAACACCACTTTGTTTTTAGTGACATAAGATTTCATGTATGCCTTCGATGCTCCTACATTAGACACCCAAAGTATTTAAAATGTGAGTTCATGCTCACATAGATGGAATACATGGTAAAACCACTCTTTAGACCATAAAACATAATGGCCATAGCATTCCCTTATAACACACTAAATACTTCAATTGATTGTCTTTCTTTCTTATCCATTACTAGCATTCTCTTGTTGGTTTCAATTTCATCCTCTTCATCTTAACTCTGCTTTTTATTTTCTTATTTGTGAGATTTGACCCACCATAGACTATCATCCTCTACCAAAATCTTATCCATATTTCTCTCCATCTGCATATGGGCTGAAACCCACCTTTGTTCAACCATATCCACCAGGGTGTTCTTTCTTGTATCTTACTCTCCCTTGTGGGATTGGAACCCACCACTGATCGACCACCTCCTCATAAAGACTCCTTGGCCTTGTTCAATCATTATCCAACTTGTTATTGGATTCCTTGTTTTATCACCATTCATTGTTTGAAGCTCCTATATCATGGCTACCATCACCTATTTCAATCCAAATATCATTACAACAAACACAACATACATTTGGGCATCTAAATGATAACCCATAGCCTCTAGTACCACCTCAAGGATTGACTTTACTTTATCATCTCTAATTGCCTTCATTGTTATGTCAAGAAAACTCTAAATCTCTATGATAAAATACTCTTCTTATTCACATATTATGGCTTGCATACAAATGAGTAGCTTCTCTTCACATTTGGTGAGCTTAAGAAATTCACTCTCTTTACCTACAACATCAAGGTTTTCAACACATTCTTGGGTTGGTATCAAATTCAACTGCCCCATCTCATCCATCTCCACATTATAAGATTTTTTCTCCTCAAGATTGGGCTTCTCAAAGCCTCTATCACTCTACATGATCCTCAAAGTAATACTTAGTTATTCTTGTGACATATCTTCTTCCTCTTGCTAATCTATTTCACTTGATCCTGTGAGAGTCTTCTTTGCCACCTCCAATTACTGCAATTGAGCTTCCTCATGTATTTATTCTTGAGAAAAAACTTGTTCCCACGTTTTCATACTCTCTCTTGTCTCCATGATGACCTAAATAAATTATTCCATGGTTGACATATCATTACCAACCATCTCTCTAACCATTGCTTCCATGTTATCCACTTGTTCAACTTATTTACTTTACTTCTCATACAAATGAGCATGTTAGACTACACCACACTTTGTCCTTTTATTTTTCATCTTCTCCATCGTTGGACCTGCACATTGAAAAAAATATTAAGAGAATCAAGATTTCCCACAAACACTTCTTATAGTTACAGTATTTCAATCAAAGTTGTAACACTAATAAACAAGACAATGTTCATATGATGACATCTATACATCATTTGACTATTCCACATGAGCATGATATTGATAGCATTATTGTATGTTTTTTAGGAACTATCAATGAAAATTACGTTAAATTACCATGATATACCATGTGAGGATTCAAATAATGGTCCTCTATATACGTACATTTTTTTATTACCACCATTTCATCACCCTTGGAAATGTGATTGAAAATGTTTCTAGGAAAAATATAATTATGATGTCATTTTTATCTAGTCAAGGATATACATAGTGAGATATACCTTGTACAAAAATGATACTTAAGATTTACGATGGTGCTACACACACAATACTTGGTGGTATTACACTAGTAACTATGGTTGGCTCTAGGACTCTACTAGTTTGGATCTATGTAGTGTTGTATATTGGTTCCCATAATCTATTACTTGGATATCCATGGCTTAATCAGATGAGAGTTATACCTTCCACACTACATTATTTTATCAAGTATGTGCATAATGGATAATTACATACCTTTTTTCCCACATCTTTTGATCTACCAAAACAACCTAAGAGGCCGCATATGTGATCATCTTGAGTGTTTCATAAATATAACATTATTCAACCTTATGTGTAACTTTTTTAGTTCCCCACCTACCATTATGGTTCCTACTACATTTGAATCTATGACATCACCTCCTTGAGGTAAGACCTATATAATTGCAACCTTGAGAGCTAAAATGCCCAATCATTCATGTCCTAAGATCTATTTATAACCCATTTTAATGGATCATATTCAAGCACATATACCAACTATAGTTTATCCATTATATATTCCAGCATGTGATTTTCAAGAGGTTTTGGTAGCTCCTCAAGCCCACTCTCCACATTTTTCTCTTTGGGATGGTGATTTATTTACTATACATCTCATGATTATTTTTGTCATACTCAAAAGATGCCTTTGACTCACCTTATAGTATGGGATTTCACATTAAAGATGATATCATCGATTAGCTATGGTAACTTACATCTTCCATTTCATTCATATATTATTATATTATAGTTTCTTGTAGTACGTAGATTATATATTCTATATGTCATACCTTTCATGTGATTTCCTCTCAAGATTTTGATTACATACATTATATTTATTCTATATTTGACACCATGGAACTTACTTTCTCTTGCCTACACATTATGTTATCCCCTTGGTTTATGTTACTTGTTTTTCTATTATAAGAGTGTGATTACCATGCCTAATTAGTTTGAAAATTTCAAGTGGAAGTGGATTGAAAAAGGAGAGATGTTCAAATCTTTGGGCATCATTTTTACTTTAAAATTTCCTTGGATGTTTTTTGAAAATAAGTTTTACAAAAGTTTGAGAAGAAAGTTTCCTACTAAAATACTAAGTCATTATCCTTAACTACCAAATTTTAAGTCTCTACCAAAATTATGGTATATACTCATATTTATGGTATATATTCCATTGTTGGACCTGCCTAAATAAATATATGAAAATCTTACCAAATTACTACATGTATACCTTTTGGATAATACAAATAAAAATCATGGTTTCCATAGATTGTGTTGGGATATTATCTATTTAATTTCTTTCCCAAGATTCATGTGAGACATAAATTATCAATGTCCATAGAAAAAGTATTGCACTTTGTGCTAATGGAGTTTTTGGGGATACTAAAGGGCTTGACAATGGAAACTTATTTTTATACATTAAACATGTTTTCAAGTGCTCCCTATGGTAATAAGGTTTGATACGATATTGGGCTTAAAAATATCATCAATACCACCAACCTAATTATGATTTAAGGCACATTTTTTTTTTCTAACTGTATTTTGAAAGCATTTGAGCATATGAAATTGTTGCTCAAAGGGGCAGGAGATGGGTAATGTAATTTTGGCCTTTATTTTAACAACCACGTCTTTTCATGGTCTCCCCTTATTAATTGATGCAACCTACCATTAGAAGAGACTATAAGAATTAAGGTACTTAGGATTTATAAACAAGGCATTCATATCATTTGTGATCTTTTTTTCTTCATGATACTAGATTCCTTTTCCCTTTCTTTTGAAGAAATAAAAGTTATTTTTGTTTGCTTTTCCTACCATCCCAATAATCTAGAGCTTATGCCATATGTTATGATGCACAAGCTTTGCCTTCATACACCATTAGTTTGGTTAAAGACTAGCATTAAAATTTTGATACACCTTTTAGAAATCATTCTCCTAGATTATTATATAGATTTAATAGCCCTTTCCCTTTAGCTCTTGATAACCTTAACAACTTTAATGGGATTTGAACTCTTCACTTAGGACTTGATTTTTTTGATTCAATTGCATTTGAAATTGTTAGTTGGAGCTGAAAATGTATCATTACCTATTAGGATTAGTTTATTAGATTAAGGATTGTTTTTGGGTGATTGGTTGCATCACATGTGAGTTGTTTATGCCAAGTTTATTTCATATAATATACTAAAGATTTTCAAGCATGTTTTATGGACATTTTCTTAGGGTTAAAGTGCTCTAAAATGGATTCAAATTATTTTCTCTCTTCAATCCCAAGGCCATATTTTGGAGGATTTATTTGTTGGGGGATTCTATATAGTGACTAAGCTACATAAATTTTACTTTTAATTTTTAATAAAATCAACTTTGGATGTCTATAAATTGTGCTATTTTCAGTAAAGAGTATATGCATCAAGAATTCTCAATTAGTGAAAAATATCATGTGCTTACATAAATGTGTGTCTTCAAGTCAAAGTTCATGCAAAGAAAAGTTCTCTCAAGTTTCAACATTAGAAGGACCTTCTCAAATATTGGGAGTGTGGATTGTGCACCATGAAAATCATCTCACATTTTATCATATTTCAAGGGTATCTTCCTTCAGTGCCTCCATGGTAGTGGAGATGCTTTCATTACTACTTCTTATCCTCTCCCATCACCTAGTGGGTTCTTTGGAGTTCTCCTTCTCAAAAAAAAAATTCATTGTTCAGACTTTCTTGGTGGGATTCCCCTGATGCCGACAATGATGAGTACTAATGTGATGGCTACTCCTTTGATTGGATGTGGAGTTTTAATTCCTCTTATTATTGATAGATAAGATGTGTTGAATGATTGGGTTCTCCATCATCCCCCCATTAGTGGAGCCCTATACTTGAAATTCTCTCCCTCAAAGAGATGATCCGCCTCCTCCTCTTTTTTGTGTTACTTCACATACTTAAATGTGTTCTAAAAAAAATATTGTTAGTGCCATTATTAGATTGTTTCAAGGTTTTGAGACTATTTTTTAATAAATTATTAATACCAACCACCTTTTTTAAAGCAATCATCAATTAGTTTTTACAATGGGTGTTTAAA
This sequence comes from Torreya grandis, assembly GCA_037957365.1. Classification (NCBI taxonomy): domain Eukaryota; kingdom Viridiplantae; phylum Streptophyta; class Pinopsida; order Cupressales; family Taxaceae; genus Torreya; species Torreya grandis. Next base: position 387,907 of record JARHVA010007729.1, on the reverse strand, counting down.
CAAAAAGTTGACAGCGGTCTGTCAATTAAGAAGCCTCTGAAATAAATAAATATTTGAATTTAACGCTGATCACACCCTAAATTTTACGGGTGGGCACCAATTCGAGTAGCAAGTGTGACAGAGGGACAAGGACGGTTTCTTGGATAGCCTTTATTTGTGTAAAAGTTTAGCAAATAACGGTTTCTTTCGCCTGACATAATTGCTATAGAATAAAATAAAAACTAAGGGGAACTCCAAAATAAGAATTAAGAATTAAATCTATATAAAAACATTTAATTTTTATATCTAATTTTTTTTTATTTTATATATAAGTACTATATAATTTAAAATATCTTAAAATAAAATAAAATATGATTTTATTTATATCAATAATATTATTATTATATTATATAAAAATTATATTTAAATATTTATATGAAAAATATAAAAATGAAAAATGAAAAATGTCATTTACTTAAAAACGGCCACATAAAAATCTCTTCACAAGTAGGAGTAGCCGTCAAATTTAACGCGTCAGAACTTAAGTTCATGTATGTTTGGCGTCCGTGGATGCGCGTTTTTCTTTGAATTCATGAATGTTTGGCAGTCGGTGGATCTTCACTGCCATTGATTTCATTTGTTTTTCTTTGCACTGTCAAAGTCTTGCCGTGTCTTTTGATTTGATTTGTCTTTCTTTCCACTGTCAAAGTCTTTGCCGTGTAAGAGTTGTGATCATTTTTCTACCGCCAATCTCTGTCAATATTGTCCTGATGCGGGACAGTCAAGAAAAAATATTTGTAGAATATGTAAGGGAAAAAAACGTGGTGTCACGGCCACATGAAAAACAGTGAGCTACTCTTACTTGACAATCAAGTTAAAGTTTTATGCGATGCGAGGTTAATATTATTCGATATATACCAATTTTTCTGCCATAAAAATAAAGATGATGGCAACATTTCTTCACAAATTAACTACACAGGATATAAAAGCGTAGCTAAATGTAAGGTAAAAGAAAATAAGAACCGGAGATGGATTAAGCTATAGCTATTTAACGCAGGTCCCGAAAATTCTAATAAGTTAGCCATACATAGTGGTAGTTAGGCTCCCGAAATGGGGCAGCGAAATATTATAATTAATATCAAGGTCAATATCAAAACCACACATTTAAGACCGTATGAAATAGTGCCAAGACCTTATAGATGGTCATAGCCATAACCAACAACTTATAAGCAAATCTCCATTTTTTCTTCTAGGATTTTGATTTGTTCTTTTATTACTTGAATTGATGTACTTCAAATAAATATAAAATAAGAAAATCCCATAACATTGAAATTGGGGAGGGTTTGGTTTGGGGTGTTTGCATAGAGATTTTGTTGCATTTTGAATGTTGAGATAGTAAAATGTTCGATATAACAAAACTTAAGTTTAGTTTTTTTCAAATTAATAAAACTTACATATTTTACTTTAGATATTTGATTACAAATTGAATCCATTTTTTCCTATAAATTTTTAAATTTTATTCAATATTTTGAATTATTTGTTATAATTAATTGTTAAAACAACTTTTGGCCACCAATTAAGACACTATTTTTAAAACCCATCAAAGTATATATAAAGAAATGACAACTTGTTAAACACAAAATGAATAATAGTGACAATGTTATAGAATCAAATGATTTTTTTATAAGTATATGATGAGTTCTTAATGATTAAATAGGTTAGATTTTTTTTCTATTTATCAATGAAAAAATTAGAAAAATAAACATGCATGGATGGCATCCAACAACTATGAGTTGCTAGCAAGGAAAGTCTTGATTGTCATATAAACAAAGCTACTACTAGGTATGAATAATTTGTCAATATCTTTGTGAACCTAGTGACCATTAGGTATGATCAACTTGTCAAAATGTTTGGGAACCAAGAGATTGCTAAGTATCGACAATTTGTCTTATGTTATTGGAACCTACTTACCACTATATATCAATGACTAGTCATATTCTATGGGAATATATCGACTAGTAAATGTTTGGCCATTTCCATATTCTTGGGAACATAGTGAAACCTAAGTATAAACGATTTGGTGTATTATTCATAACTTAGTGACCACTATGTGTTTTAAACTTGATGTATTCTTGGGAACCTAGTGATCTCTATGTATCAACAAATTACAAGATTCTTAGAAACCTAACAACCAATATGTATCTTCCACTTGGCATATTTATAAAAAAACTAGTGCAATCACTAGGTATTATTGTGTTGGCCTTAGTTTTTAGTTATTTCTACCTATAGTACTTGCAAGTTGACCTCTATGCAGATTCATAATATTCCCCTTTAAAAGGATTTTTAAACAAGTATTTGACAACTTGATGATATAATTTTTTTAGGATTCTATTATTCTATTGATCTAAGGTGTCTTTTGACATCACCATTATCTACTTGTTTTTTCCTCTACACATGTTTTCAAATTTGTAATGTTTCAAATTGATAAATTTGATTTATATTTGAACATATTTTATATAACCAAAAAAAAATACTCGAGAAAAATACTCAGACAATAAATACATAAAATAATAATTCTCTTTTATATTATTCAATCAGAGATATTACAAATATATAGGCTAAGTAGGTCCTTAAAACAAGGAGACTAATATTACTTTCAACAATCAACTATCCCCACAATATATCCTCACACCCTATTCTTACTCATAATATTTATTTTATATATGTGAGTTGATCAACACAACTCACTCACTATATAAACTATCACACTATATTATTAATGAGTTGGATGATAATTCATAATAATATTACAACCATATTAACCAAAATGTGAGTACTAACTATGATTTTCTAACACTCCCCCTTTGGTGCGAACATAGGGAGAACATTATTCTATATTGTAACTACGAATAAACTCAAATGATAGTTTTTTACTCAATTAACCACCAACCTATAAAAAATTAGGATGGTTTTACACTTGACTTACCAATAACCTATAAATAAATGATGGTTTTACACTCGGCTAACCACCAACCTTGATCCAAAACTCAAAATTTTTAGTTGATAAATATTTCAAGAACACAGAAATAACATAGTAATAATGAATTCTCTGAGAAGAGATGTATTATTACTCAAGATCGCAATACAACTATATGCTTCTCTCTGGGAAGAGATGTCTCATTTTTCATTTTGGATTACATCTTCATTTGTACCTATTTAGAAAGTAGGGGGAGGATTTGGAAGGTCACCAATATTGAGGGAGATTAAGTGGTTCAACTTCCATGCTTTAAAACAATACAGAACTTGAGGAATTACTATGTTTAGAAACTTACTATTTTTAGACTGAACTACTAAAATTGAAATTTGGGCACTTCCATTGGGTTTTAGGGCTCAAAATTTATTGAGAAAATATCAATTTCATCTCATAGTTTTCTTCTCATTCTTAGCTTTCCAACGGTTCAAACAACAAGTCAATTGGAGCTACGATGCAAAAGTTATGGCTCCTAGAAGTTCCATCATCAATTGGGGTGGAATTATCACTCGAATTGTCACCTAAATTGCTGCCCAGATCATTTCTCCCTCCTTGAAACACAATGATCCCTATTGCGTCAATGTTACTCATCAGGTGTGGCAGTTGTGTCTTGATTTGATTCTCTATGAGCCACTCACCTTGGTGGCTAAGCTAGCCCCTTTTGACCACTCGATAAAGTAGAATAGAGCGTCCTCTTGTTGTCTTTATCCAGGTGTTCACAATCTGATCCTCCTCCACTAGAGAAAAACTCTGTGGATCAAGCTCATCAATGTCAAGTTGTTCTGCTACAACTACAGTGTCCAATAGAGGTGGATGATATGGTTTGAGAAGCTCCACATTGAATATTGGATGCAGACCAAGGTAGGCTGGTAGGTTTAACTCAAAAGCATTTAATCCAACTTTTCTGGTGATGGTGTAGGGACCATATTGTTAGGTGAATATTTTTTCAATTAGCTAACTGATGAGTAAAATAGGTCTTATCAACCACAGCAAGGGAGATTGGTCAACCAGATGTGCAGGTTTACCACATCAAAAGGGGACAAATCTCTCCTCTCATTAAGGAGAGGTTACCTATAAATATGAGGAGCTATATATATATAGAAAATAACACTTAGGGGTAGGACAACACCATCCATCTCTTTTTTTTTAGAGATGATGTTCATAAACAAAGGAGAAATCTAGGTGGAAACACTGAAGGCACTAGTTCTGCTTGTTAAATTGAATAAAAAAAATACATTTAGGAAATAGACATAAGAACAATCTCCTAGAATGACACAAGCTATAACAGCATAAAGTTTGAAAATAACTTGCTTTCTGATTCAAACAAAGAAATATGATGAACAATCTGGGCTCAAAGTCTCAGTTATCAGTTCTCAATTTTGGTAGGGTTTCACTTCTATAATGGAAAAGTCTCCTTTGCATAAAAATCATAAAAAGCATATCCAATTTATGTTACCCAATCATAGTATTGGTTGATTAAAATCTTTAGTAAAAATATTATCATAGGTTTTAAAGTTCAAATAGAGGAAGATACTCATATTTGTAAACAATTTTAGTATTATCTATTTTTATTTACATAATTTTTTTTAACAACAAATCATCAACAACAATGTTCCAACCACAAATCATCAACAACAATGAAAATCCAAAATTTTACCCACAAGTTATTAGATTCATACATATATACAAAGTCTTTTATAGACTTGGAGTAGAGAAAACTCATCAATACTAGACATTCTATTTGTGTGTTTTGAAAAGGTCATTTTGTCCAAAAATGTCATAGCAAGTCCTAAGCTCTCCTTCAAAAAATGGCAAAATGGTAATCATTGTTGGTTGCTTAAACAAATCATTATATAGAGAAAAAATTCCCAACATATTTATTTTTAAGGTTTCATATGTTATATTATGGTAAGTAAATAATGTTATATAGATTTTTTAAATCATAAATATATTTTACACTTAATTATGAATGGGGTTTTTATTGTCAAGCATTGATATTTCAAAAGTTAAGTTTTGGTCATACGTTATAAATTATATATAATGACTTCTCATGATAAAATTAATTATATTGTAAAATGTATAATATCTCATATCTTTAAAATTTAGCTATAGGTAATTAGCATGGCATATTAACAAAATTTTAAGGTCTAATGTGACACCATGTAAACTCTACATGATCACGAAGTTTGGGTGATCAAATTTTAGAGCCTTTCCCTTAAAATAAAAGGGAATGGTCAATAACATAAAGCAATTGTACCCAATAAAATTGACATAAATGACAACCGTAAAATATTTCACTTGCTAAAATCCTATTCCAATTAGAAATCAAGAGTTAAATTTTAGCCTAAAGTTTCAATGGACCATATTATGTTTTAATAAATTGATTAGACAGGTTGTAAATACATAACTAAATGTAAGGCAAAGGATGATAAGAGCCAAGCGTAGATTGAAATATACAATAATTATTTAATGTGTAGTATATTAAAAGTATAATGTTAAATCAATGAATAGTAATAGAAAGATTTTTTATATGTATGAAACCATGCCTACTTTAAATTAAGCATTATAAAATATGTAAAATATAGTAAATAATATCCAATTAATTACACAATCAATTATGGAGGGAGATAAGGGGATCTTAACTTTGTAAAATATTATTATTTTAGTGAATAAATGATTATGAATTATTTTTAAACTTGTCATTCCAATTCAGAGTTGTCCATATGAATCTGCAATTTACTAGACAAGGACCTTATGAATGGTTTTGGTCATAACCTACAACTTGTAAAGTGAATCTCTAATTGCACTTGCCTATTTTCAATTTGTCACTTCATATCCCAAATCTCTACACTTCAAAGTCTAAATATATCTGAAATAATAAAACCCCACAAAAATTAAATTTCAAATGGGTTTAGTTTTGGGGTCTCCATAAAATCTTTGTTAAAATTTGGGGCCATATGTAATAAAGTGTTCCATACAAGAAAACTTGAATTTAGTTATTCAAAAATAAATAAAACTTAGATCTTTTAGCATATTAATTTATAATTAATTTTAAAACAACATTTAACGTTAATTGGGACACCCTACTCTCTATAACAAGTATTTATCTACATGCTCTTGCCTAAAATATGGCTATATTTTTAAAAATAATTTTTTAATTCATAAAATACTTCAAGCTAAAATACTTTTGTTATATACACATTTTTAATTTTTTTTACTAAATTTATTTATATCTAAATTATTTTTATTATGGTGTATATAAACTTCTCAAAAACCACATCATTAATAAAAAAAAATGAAGTATAATAACCCAAATAAAATAATAAAAATTTATTACAATAAACTTTTCATAAAGAAATATTTTAAAATTTTCTATACATTTATTAGTCTGTACTTGAATTTTCAATTTTCAAGCTTATTCTATTGTATAATTAAACATAAAATTGTGTAAAAGTACAAATAGATGTTAACTTCAAGTTCAAATAAAATTTGACAAAATGAATCTTTGTCAATCTTTGAGAAAGAGCCAAAAAAAAAATGTCAATTTATTTGCACATACAACAATTACTTTGAAAATTTTAAATCTCTAAATATGAGAGAGATTTGATGTAGCTTATTTTATAAACTTAATTTTTTAAATTATATTTTAATAAAGAGTTATGATCATTTTTAATAATAATTATTAATAAATTAATTCTAAGATAAATAAGAAAAATACTATTGAAAATTCTTTCAAATTTTGTAAAATTAATTAAATATTTTTAAGGACTAAAATACTAAAAAATATTAGCAATAATTATTACACTATTTAAAAAGATAACCGATTATAACTTATGTTATTAATTTTAGCAGGTTAATTGTACATGAGAAGGAAAAAATAATAAAATGTTTCCAATAAAAATGACCACTCTGAATTATTGTACGTTTTAAAGATTCCATGAGTCTTTGGAGTGATGGTAGTTCATGTGTACAATGTGACTTAGGAAATGATGATATATCAGTATCTAAAATTGACGATCATAACTTATGTTATTAATTTTAGGAGGTCAATTGTACATGAGAGGGAAAAAATAATAAAATGTTCCCAATAAAAATGACCACGTCTTAAAGATTCCATGAGTCTTTGGAGTGATGGTAGTTCACGTGTACGATGTGACTTAAGAAATGATGATATATCAGTATCTAAAATCGACTTTCACCATCTTATCACTTTTGGGAGGTCAATTATATATGAAAAAAGGAAAAAAAATAAAAAAATATTTCCAATAAAAATGATCACTCTAAATTATTGTACGATTTAAAAGTCCACATATACGATATGACTTACGAAATAATGATACATCATTTTTTAAAATGGACTTTCACCATCTTATCAAATTTCAGTGAAAGTTGAACTTCAAATTTTATTTACATAAATCGTAAAACTTAATAAATCATCTTTCTTATTCATTCCAAATTAACCTAATTACAACTCAATCCTTTTTAATTCTTGTGAGATTTTACTTAGTATGATTAAAAAATAATGCGAGGGTCAAATCACAGACCACAGCCTGCAAACATGACATTGTTATTTTTGGGCAAGCCGAAAGCGATATGGCTTTTATTTCTATACGTCAGTGGTGGGCAGATACGTTCACATTTTGCATTAGAGGGAAGAAAAGACGTGCCAATCTGTAGTTTGAATACATCTCCCCATAATAATACGGCAATGTCAAAATCTTTGGTTTTCTACTCATCTCTGGCAATTTGAATTTATCGGTATTAAAATGATAGTACACCTACCAATTATTATTAGGTGGCATTATGCCTTCGATTCATACGCCTATATTTCCACCGTTCACATAACAGATGGTGACCTATGTTATCACTTGTGCGAAAAATTTCATGCGTCTTTGGATGGTCCACATGTATGCTGTGAATTAGTAAAACATAAAATATGGAACAATGCTAAGGATTTATGGATGGGCCTCCTTATAACCTAAAACTTTAAAATCAAGTCTCAAATTTTGCTTCTCTACTTTCAATTTATTCTTTTATACTCTAAATTTATGTGCTTTGAATAATTATGAAATGAGAAAATTTTGTAAAAATGAAATTGGGGAGAGTTTGGTTTGGGAGTGTTTTCATAGAAATTTTGTTGCATATTGAGGTTTAAGATAGTAAAGTGTTCAATACAATAAAATTTTCATATAATTTTTCTAAAATAAATAAAACTTACATATTTTAATTTTGATATTTGAATACGAATTAAATTTGTATTTTTTAATCTAAATTTTTGTTAAATATTTCAAATTATTTGTTTATTTTTGTTAAATATTTCGAGTTATTTGTTTATTTTTGTTTAGTTCTTATTTACCTTTCTAATTTTTCATATCCCTCAAAAATATACAAACAAATGACAATTGTTTAACAAAAATAATAATAGTAACAATGCCATAAAAGTGTTCCAAACAATTTTTTGATAAACGTGTGATAAGTTCTTAATGATTAAATAAGCTAGATAAATTTGATGTTTATCAATTAAAAAAAGCAGATTTAAAAAAAATAAAAATGCATATATTGCATTCAACAACTATGCACTGCTAGCTAGGAAAATCTCGATTATTGTATGAATAATTATACTTTTATGTATGAGCAACTTATCGTGATATTTGGGAACCTAACAACAACTAGGTATGGCTAACTTATTAGAATTTTTGGGAGCCTAACTACCACTGTGTATAAAAAACTTGTCATATTCTATGATAACATAATGAATAGTAGGTATCAACAACTTTTTCATATTCTATATGAACGTAGCAACCACAATATATTTTTAAATTTTTATATTCTTCGTAACTTAGAAAACACTAAGTATAAGAGACTTGGAGTATTATTAGGAATCTAGTGAGTGCTAAGTATTTTCAACTTGGCATATTCTTAGGAACCTCACTATCAACAAAGAGCTCAAAAATAAAAATTAAGAGGAGCACCAAAATAAAACTTAAGAATTAAGTCTATATAAAAACATTTAATTTTTATATCTTTATTTTTATTTTATTTTTTTATTTTTTTTGATTTGTATATGTACTATATAATTTAAAATGTCTTAAAATAAACTAAAATATGATTTTATTTATATTAATAATATTTATATTATTATATTATTTTATTATATAAAAATTATATTTAAATATTTATATGAAAAATATAAAAATCGGAACTAAGAAATGAATGTTATATACTAGATGACATCTACTTAAAAACCGTCACATAAAAATCTCTTCACAAATAGGAGTAGCCATCAAATTTAACGCATCAAAACTTAAGTTCATGTATGTTTGGCGTTCGTGGATGCACGTTTTTCTTTGAATTCATGAATGTTTGGTAGTCGGTGGATCTTCACTACCATTGATTTCATTTGTTTTTCTTTGCACTATCAAAGTCTTGCCATGCCATTGTTTTTAAGAATGTATTTAAAATCAATTTGTTTGTTTGTATCACTGATTGAGAGAAAAGGTGGTCGATTAGTGATTTGTCCCAATTGCTAGAGAGAGTTGGTAGGTTAAATTCTCAAGTAGTAGGGGATGCCCACAACCTACATGTAAAAGGGGAATATACTCCACGAATAAAAATTACCACTTACTAAAATAAATCACAAAAATCAACTATACATTTCTTCCATCATAACTTGCACCTTAAGGGTAACTTCTAGTAAGACAACTTAGGTAAATATGAAACATTAAGACTATGTTGAGTTGAACTAAAGGGATATCTTAAAATTTTGCATGGAGATCTTTTGGATGACTGGATAAACTGCACGTGTATACAAAAATTAGAAACATTTAAGTGTCAAATAAATAATATAAATCAATAGTTAGACTACGTAGTAAATAAATCAATAATTGTCTTTAAATGAGCCCTGATCACTTATCTTGCTCTAATTGTAATTTTTCCATTAATTATGAAACAACTCAAATAATAGCCAAGCCTAGAAAATAATTCAACAATGCAAAAGAAGGCCTAGAACCTTGTTGTAGAGAGGTGATTTTCAAGCATGGAGACAATTTGAAGAGCAAAGAAAATGGATTCGTTGGATGCTAGTTTAACACAAGTTCAAGGATTTTCAGACAACAATGCGGATGTTACACACCTTCATGGCTTGTTGGAAACTTGTCTCATAACACGGTTCAATTTTTGCACCGTAGTTTTCATTTTTCCTTTGTTATTATTGTAGCTACCCTGTCCACCTGTCATGAAGCATATTTTTCCATTGTTTTTGTTGCAGCTAACTCGTCAACCCATCATGAAGTTGTAGTTTCTAAAATTTTCCATTTCTTGTATGTGTTGATGCATTAAATAGTATTGGCAAGGTGGTAGGCTAATTATTTGTAAATGTTCTATTTAGTTTAATAGTTGTTTGTGATAAGGCTAGCCATTAGGTCATTTAACCCTTGAAAGAGTTTTGCATCTTTGTTTGAGTTTTTCACTTCAACAATATATGTGAGACCAAATTTGGTTTAAAAAACCAGTTGGTCAAACAAATCTATTTATGTAAAGCTTTTAGGCCTTGAGGTTGTAGGAGCTCATTCTTAGCTTTAGCAAGGCATATACCAAGTTGTGATTAAAATCAAAGCTTTGCATTTTGCTTGTCGTGTCCTCAACTTCAATCTTGCTTGTATAAATTGCCAATTTGAAATGCACAAGGCTACATAACGGATTCAACCATATATAGATTAAGAAGGCAATTGGAAAGCGTTACCATGATGTTTGTGATATGGCAAAGTCAACCATATTTACAAACAAATCTACTTTCGACTATAGAACATCTCTAATACAATTATCAATAAATTAAACATAATTATATACCTATATTTTAACCATTAAACACATTACATTATACATTAAAATAATCTATAAATATGAAATGTATATATATATAAATATTTTATTATACATTTTATCTATCAAATCTTTTGAAATTATATATTAAAATAATTTATAAATATATATTGTAAATAATTTTTTAATTAAAAATATATTATATTATTATATAAAATTAAAAATAATTATAAATTTACTTTAAAAAAATAAAATCAATCTAATTAAATAATTAATTAATTAATTAAACAAACAACAAATTTCCACACGTACTTTTTAATTATTGATGTGAATTACCGCCCACTTTTTCACATTTACCATGCTGCTTTTCTTTCTCTTTTCACGTGGGTTTCTCTTCCATTTATGTTTTTACCCCCGTATCATTTATTTATATATAAAATTAAATTTGGTTACATTTTCATGCCGCCACTCGTAGATAAATCGTCTTTAATCGAAAATAATCTGAAAAGTAATTACGCATAAAACTATACCATATTAATTAAATAGTTAGAGGCTAATGGATTACAGCAAAAAGGATGCTACTTGTAATCAACTAATTATATTCCCCTGAAAAGTATTTTATCAATCGCAAAATTAATTATTTAGAAAACCATATTAATTAATTAAAAGATTACAACACAAAAGAATACTAGTTGTAGTTAACCCCATATCCTCACCTGCGGATTGATGGCTTTGATTTTGGTCCAATCTTCCCCACCTTCCTTTAACCTCTCCCTCATTTCTTCTCTCCCCGTCCCCCTGTAATAGAACTCCTTCAGTCTTTTCAACCGCTCCAATCCCTCTCCCACCTTCTTCACACTCCGACAACGCATTAGATACAACTCCTCAAGGCATGCCATCGCTCCATCCTCCAATTCCGGGAACTCCTCCAAATCAAGGAATGTGATAATCCACAAGAAGCGCAGCTGTGGAAACCCTCCCGACTTTCCAAACGCCTTTGGCAATTCTCTGCACCTCGCATTCCCACTCAAATCCAAACGCACTAGATTGTGCATTGTTTGTAATTCTGGATAATTACTACAATGACAATTCCATAAAGTGAGTTTCCTGAGATTTGCCAAACAACATATCCAACTTGGCACTGCAAACCTCCATACTTCAAGTATTTCAACATCTTTCATTGATTTCATAGTCTCCGGAATGTGCGGAACATCCAAATCTGTATCACCCTGCATTCCACGAATCTCATTGCTGATATACAGACGACGCATCTTCACCAACCGCGCAATGATCCCCTCTTCCATCCTCTGCAATTCCGACTCATGGTTAATATTTAACCTTAGTTCCTGAAGTTGAGTCATATTGCCAACATCCTCTAACTTTAAGAATTCGTCCTCTTCAATGGAGAGGTCTAAATACTGTGATCTGAGTGTCCGCAAAGACCCCAGCTTTGATATTCCCTTTGGCATGCGTTTGAAGCCGCAGTGTAGATGCTGAAGACATTTAAGTTCACTTATCCATACCTGAGATGCGTCTGATACTATTTCATTACACTTAGAAATATCAAAAAAGAACAAACTCTTTAGATGTCTGACACACTCTGGTACCTCTTTGATCTTTGTCCCTCTTAAATTTAACACCTTCAGAAGTTTCATCTTTCCAACACATTCAGGCAATGTAGAGATCCTAGTGTAACTCAAATCCAGAACACGCAGTACCCTCATACTGCGAAAGAAGCTTGCCGGAATGTTTGTGATCTTCTCATTGTCACACAATGATAGTGTGCGGAGAAGTGTGGGACAAACATGACGGCTCTGTGAGATGGCACCGTCATCTATATCTTTCTTGCCCAATATAATTCGACACCTGCCAACACTTCTATCCATCGATTGAAAGGCCTCCTCAACAGCAAAAGCACATTTGTTTTCTCTAGATACAAATATGGCCAAATCAAGCAACAAATCATGAATTTTACAATATTTGGTTAGATTCATGTCTTCCCATACTTCAAGCAGACATAGATTGGAAAGCTGATATAAACAATTCCATGCCTTATCCCACTGCTCCTCTCCTGAGGGGATGAACCCTTCCCCTATCCAGAGATTTATGAGATATTCACATTCTATCTCTTCATCCTCAGGAAAGAAAGAAATATAAGCAAAACACGCTTGAAGACGTGCAGACAAGGAGTCATAACTCAATTTGAGAATATCCCTGATAGGATCATCGGTAGTACTTCGCTGTTTGAGCTGACGGAGCTTGGACTCCCATTTGCCACGAAGTGTGATGTTTGCCATAGATGCTGCTATCGTTTTGATAGCGAGAGGCAAATTCCCACATTCCTTCACAATTTCACGACTTGCCTCTTCGAGGTGCTGTGGCGGTCTATTTCCCTCAATGTCTCGAAATGCGTGAGCACAAAACAACCTCCAACTTTCTTCATTTGAGAAATATTGCATGTTATAAATTTCAGCATTTATATTCACACAAACATCTCGGCTTCGTGTGGTTACCACAATTTTGCAAGGGCTATCATGAAGGCCGAGTCTTTCTATCAAGTTATCTTCTCTGCTGGCCCTCCACACATCATCTAACACAACAAGACACCTTACACCTTGCAGACTGTCACGAATCAACTGTGCTGCTTGCTGTTCACTCACTCCACTATATTCCTTAATTTGCTCACTCAAGCCTAAGGGAAAGGCCAAATTACATTGCAACTTGGAAACAGAATAAAACTGAGAAACTGAAAGCCATATAGATTTATCGTACCTTTCTTTAGTACTGTCGAAGACATGCCGAAGAAGATATGTCTTGCCTATTCCCCCCATTCCAACCACGGCAATAATTGGAGGTGCAGGGTTTTCCAGCAAGTTGACCATGTCTTGAACCTTGGATTCTATTCCCACTGGGTGTGAATCGCTTGGCAGAAGACTAGATCTTTTCCAGTCTACTGTTTGAGATGTGCTCGGTAATCCAGCTTGATGAGCAGATAAAACATCAGGGGATAGCTTCAATTGGTTTCCCTCTTCAATAATAGATCTGATGTAATCCTTGATGATTTTTAATTTCCGCCCCATCCTGTAGCGGAAAACAAATTGATTACAACTCAACGCACAAGATTGAGTGTTGCTACTATAAATAGATTCTACAGCACATTCTTCAGCGATGTCCTCTGCATGCAACGCAGTGTCGCGAATGAACTCCAGCCATGTTTTTACAGCCTCATTTTGTCTAGACTGTTCACCCCCATCTTGCAGATAAACACTAAGATATTTGAGTTGTCTTTTCAACCATTCAAAGTCTTTTCTGAAATTCACCACCAGCGTTACTTCTGCAGCTAGTTTCTCGACGGCCATCTCAACCGCTATCCCACATAACTTGCCAACAACAGTTTCTCCAATTCCAGATGGCATGTTAGAAAATTGAGAGGGAAACTGAAAATTCTCTCTGAATTTTCTATTCAGACAAAATACAAATCGCTAAATGAAATACGGTTGCTAAACACAATGGAAACAACACAAACTTGAGCAACTTGGATTCGATGTGAGTGTGGTAAAACTTCAACAACGAGCTTAGAATTTTATAGACGCAGGTTCGTCACAGATATGTAAAGGTGGAAGCTACTTACGGGCAATTCTTTACTTGCTAATTACGAAAAGATCACTTTGTCATATTCTTTTCTTGCTCATTACGAATAGATCACTTTATTGTATTCCCCCGTTTTCTTCCACCACTTAAAAACAAAGTTATGTTTACAACTTATCAATATTTTTACAAACATTATCATATGTTTCCTAAAATTGAGATTAAACTTATGGAGGCCAATACGATTATGCATACATCTACTTCCTCTACATTTACTAACTCAAAATATTAGGGAAAGAAAACATTCAAAGCTATTGGTGACAACATACACTTAATTGCTACCAATTCAATTAGGTGTTCACTCTACAATCTTCTTGAAACTACCATGCATATCTTTTGGAGGTGTAGTTCTGCTAAAATAACATGGGTTGTTGTACAAAATGATCTTCTTGAATATGTTAACATTTTTTGTTTTGTAAATAAATTATTCTATGCTTTAATATTTCTCATAATATGATTGTTGTGTCTTTCAGACAGTTGATTACCAATGACTATGGAAAAATAGACGCATTATTATTATCAATACCTCCTTTATTCCATTTGAAGTTGTCAGTAAAAATATTTACTTTAATTGTATTCTTCATATACATAATATTTTTAGGTTTCTCCAGAGAGTTTTTTCCCACAATGCAGGATTCACTCAAAAAATGGTGAATATTGACAAAAAAATTAGGATGTGCGAAGAAGATCAAGTGAACCTTTATAGAAAGATGAAATTATAATTACAAGGCAATATTTTGTTATTGTTCCGGTTTGTCTATTTTTCTTAGCTTTGACTATAGTTTTAAATATCATCATTTTCAATTACAAAAAGTTAAGACTAATCATGCACCTAGCTTTTAAGCTAAGAATAAGGTCAAAACTATAAATGACATTTCAAAACCACCCAATAGGGTTGTCCTTCCACATTCTAGCAACACTTGGAAATATACAAGATTGCATGACCCTCCTCACAAAATGCTTAGACTCTTAATGGATTGTAATTTGTTTACATTAACCACAAAATATAAATTAGATACTACACAACCATGGCCTAAAGGGTATGATGCCAACCGATATTAGAATTACCATAGAGCTTCAAGATATGCTTCTAATCCATGCTACAAATTAAGACATAAGTTCAAGATCTTATCGATAGTAACACTATTCTAATTGAAGGCCATAATTGTATATTAAATGAATATGTCATGATACCTAATCCACACTAATACATTTTCAATCATCCATTGCCAAATCATGACACTAATACATAAGGCAATGTTCATATGATGACATCTATACATCCTTTGACTATTTCACATGAGAGTGAGTTTGAGAACATTGTTGCATGTTTTTGAGCTATCAATGAAAATCACATTATATTACCACAAGATACCATGTGAGGATTCAAATAATGGTCCTCCATACAAACATGATTTTTTATTACCATCCTTTGATCAGCGTTAGAATTGTGATTGAAAGTTTTTCTAGCAAAAATATAATAATGTTTTCATTTTTATCTATTTGAGGATATACTGAGTGAGACTTACCTTGTAAAAATATGATACTTAAGATTTATGGTGGAAATACACACACCATCCTTGGTGGTATTAGACTATTAGTTGTGGCGAGTCCTAGGACTCTACTAGTTTGGTTTTATGTAATGTTCTATACTAGTTCATATAATCTATTACTTGGAAATCCATGGCTTAATCAAATGAGAGTTATACCTTCACACTACATCATTGTATCAAGTCTACACACAATGGATAATTACTTACCTTTTTATGCACATCTTCTAAATTCCCTACCCAACCTAAGAGGCCATATGTGTGATCACCTAGAGTACTTCATAAATAGCAAAATATTCGACCCCATATGGTACATTTTAAAGTTTCACCACCTAACAGTATGGTTCCTACTATATTTAAATATATGACATCACCTTCTCAAGGTAAGAATCATATATTTGCACCTTTGAGACCTACAATGCCTAACCATCCATGTCCAAAGATTGATATACAAACTCTTTTAATGGATCATATTCAATAGCATATACCAAATATAGTTTCTCCATGACATTCCTAAATGTGCTTTTCAAGAGGTTTTGGAAGCTCTTTAAGCCCACTCTCCACATATCTCTCTTTGGGACGATGATTTCAATTAATATGCATCTCATAGTTATTTTTTTTAATACTTGGAATGATGATTTTAACTCACCTTATATTTTGGTATTTCACATTAAAGATGAGATCATCGATTAGTTATGCTAGCCTTTATCTTCCACTTCATTGATATATTATTTTACTATATTTTCTTACAATACATAGATTATATATTATATATGTCACACATTTCATGTGCTTTCCTCCCTTGAGTTTGATTACCCACCTCATCTTTATTTTAGATTTGACACCATTGCATTTTCCTTCTCTTGCCTCAAAATTATGTTAACCCCTTGGTTTATGTTTCTTTTTATATTGCTTGTTATTCTATCAAAAGAGTATGATTCCCATGCCTAATTAGATTATAAGTTACATATTATTCTTGGAGACACTATAAAATAAAGTTACATATTATTTGTTATTTTATGTTGAAATAAATAATGAAATTTATAAAAAATAGATAAAAGAGGTAATACATTTTGAGGGACCCTTATGCATTGTTGAAAATATAATAGATAAAAAACACAGTCGCCTCTTATTGAAGAAAACAAATTTACAAAATAAAAAAGAATCCAATTTCAATCATGTTTAAAAAAATTATTTAAAGAGAATATTGAAATAAACTCACTAGAAAGAAAACATAATTAATAAAAATATTTTGAAATAAAAGATACTCACCGTCTAATAAAATAATCAAATTTACCTTAAAAAAATGCAATTAAATCCTTTGCAAAAAAAGTATTATTTAAAGAAAAATTCAAGATAAAATAGTAGCTGCTCATGATAACACAGTGGAAATCACCAATGCAAAAAAGAAAACCCTAATTAAATCACCTACTACAAGAATACTTTTGTAAAAAGTGTGCGAGATTTTAAAAATATATAAAAAGATAATCATTGGTAATAAAGGAAATAAACTCTACAATGCATTCTTATGTATTCTCTTTAACATCCTTACCAATTTTCACATTGGTGGGCAGGGCCCTTTTCATAATGAGGCTTATGTTAGTAATGGGAAAAAAGTATTATGTTCAAGTCAGTATATGTGAGGAATGTTTTCATTTTTTATATATGTGTTTTATTTTTTATTTATGATTTTTTAAGTGATGTCAACCATTAAAATTAAACACACTCATTACATTATAGGCCTCCACCATCTCCAAATGCCATTATAAGAACACCTCTTAGTGTAATAATCCAAATAAACCACGAGGGTTGGCTCAAGCATGAGAAAGGTAAACCAATTGAGTTCTAGCTTTATCTCTATGTTGTAAGGGCTTCACCATTCCATTGACACATTTACACATAATCAGACTTGACATCAAGATGTGCATCATCTCATTGTATTCAATAACTTATTTAAATGAACATAATACACCCACACATTCATGACACAATCAGGGTTATTAAATCTAAATATATGAAGTAAATATAGATAATACTTGTTTCAATATTCAATAGAGGAATCCTCATAACAAACATAATTCATCTTGTTTGAGGTAGGAATGATCTGACCCTGAGTCTTCCCCAGGTGAATCTTCACTTTCCAGGGCATTGCAAACCAAAATGGTTCTAGATGAATTCCAAGAGTCATGATATCACACTACACACCTACAACACACCTAAACATATATTTTTTGGAACATTCAATTTCATATTAAACACACTTCATGAGTTTTCCCAAACTAATCCTTTGAAAATATTTATAATATTTCAAAACATCTAGAAATGATCCCCAAGCTAAAACAGGTTTCCCAAAGACAATGTTGCCAACCAAAGATAATGTTGTCGATCAAAGCAATGCTACCAAAAAAAACACAATGATGCTGACCAAAGACAATGTCACCAACCAAAGACATTGCCACCTAAAAAATACAATGCCTCTAACCAAAGACAATGTCACATAATAAAGATAATCCCACCAAACCAAAAAATCAAAACAAAGTAACACAATAGAAAGGAAACACCACTTTGTTTTTAGTGACATAAGATTTCATGTATGCCTTCGATGCTCCTACATTAGACACCCAAAGTATTTAAAATGTGAGTTCATGCTCACATAGATGGAATACATGGTAAAACCACTTTTTAGACCATAAAACATAATGGCCATAGCATTCCCTTATAACACACTAAATACTTCAATTGATTGTCTTTCTTTCTTATCCATTACTAGCATTCTCTTGTTGGTTTCAATTTCATCCTCTTCATCTTAACTCTGCTTTTTATTTTCTTATTTGTGAGATTTGACCCACCATAGACTATCATCCTCTACCAAAATCTTATCCATATTTCTCTCCATCTGCATATGGGCTGAAACCCACCTTTGTTCAACCATATCCACCAGGGTGTTCTTTCTTGTATCTTACTCTCCCTTGTGGGATTGGAACCCACCACTGATCGACCACCTCCTCATAAAGACTCCTTGCCCTTGTTCAATCATTATCCAACTTGTTATTGGATTCCTTGTTTTATCACCATTCATTGTTTGAAGCTCCTATATCATGGCTACCATCACCTATTTCAATCCAAATATCATTACAACAAACACAACATACATTTGGGCATCTAAATGACAACCCATAGCCTCTAGTACCACCTCAAGGATTGGCTTTACTTTATCATCTCTAATTGCCTTCATTGTTATGTCAAGAAAACTCTACATCTCTATGATAAAATACTCTTCTTATTCACATATTATGGCTTGCATACAAATCAGTAGCTTCTCTTCACATTTGGTGAGCTTAAGAAATTCACTCTCTTTACCTACAACATCAAGGTTTTCAACACATTCTTGGGTTGGTATCAAATTCAACTGCCCCATCTCATCCATCTCAATTTTGGTAGGGTTTCGCTTCTATAATGGAGAAGTCTCCTTTGCATAAAACAAGAGATTACAATATATAGTAGCCAAGAAAGGCTTGGTGCTTTGTTCCATAAAGCGGCCCATGTTGTATTCAATGCCTTGAATGCATTTTTTAGTTTTGTCAAAGAGGGCCATGCTGGAATAGGGTGGCCACCTTAACTATGGCATGTTGATTTATCTCAAATCTCTCTTCTTGGGCCTGGGTCATCTAGTCCTTTTCCTGTTGTCTGTTAAGAGCCCCCCGCAAGGGCACCTACCCTTCAGGGTCCTTCAGGCGGCCTTCATGCTTTTATTCCTTTGGAGGGTCTTCGGGCTCAAATTCAAAGGAAATATTTCCTTGGCTTTTGCCTTGAACAAATGCAAAGAAATTTCAACTTTTCCTACCTTGTTCATTTTTTTGAATAAAATCTCTTAGTCTGCTTTTGCTCACTGCCCTCCGCAAGGGCACTTAGCTTGGTTCACTGCCCTTTGCAAGGGAACTTGGCTTGGTTCATTACCCTCTACAAAGGCACTTGCCTTTTGAGCTTTGGGGTACTCCCTTGAACTTGTCGATTAAACTGACTGATTGAACTAACTTTGGTTCAATGGTTCAATAGTTCATTCCTTTGTTCCACTCATTCAATTGACTGCTTGAACCAATCGTGTTGAACCAACCGCTCATTGAACCTTTGAACCATTGAACCCATTAAACCTTTGAACCAATTTGATTAAAAGGTTCAATGGTTCAACAGTTCAATCCTTCTTCTTTTTGTTAAGTGTTTTGAAGCCATTGAACTTGCTGAAGTGGTTGAACTTTGAACTTTTGCCGAAGCACTTAACTCTTTAAGCTTATCGATGCCATTAAACCTTTGAACTCGTTGAACCTTTGAACCTGTTGAACCATTTTGGTTCAAGGTTTAATGGTTCAACAGTGCATTCCTTTGTATGAAGCTTGCCGATGAACCCTTTGGTTGAACCTTGATGTCGAACCTATTTTGAAATCTCCTAAGTGTTGAAAACTTGTTCTTTTGAAAGAAATTTCCTGTTGAAGCCATTGAACCTACTAAACTTGCTAATCCTTTAACTTAAAAAATGAAGAATTTGAATGCTCAGAATAATTTTTGAGAAGGGAAGAAAGGATTTTGGGCTACAAGACCAAAATAGTTCATGTGTTGTCCCAAAAAAGAGTGACATATTTTGGGAACAACAACTGCCTCCAGTTGGGGAACTTCCTTCAGTTGAAAACTTGGAACAGCTGAGGGGAGAAAAAACCAGAATCTCTAGTGCCTAGCTCGTAGGATCTTATGGGTAGTTACAGGAGCAAAAAAATGTCCTCCACAGGCTAGATTATAGAAGGACTTCAAAAGTTGGTTATGCTACTCTTTATCCACGCAACGAAGGAACACTCCATCAAGGCTCCACTTATATAGGCCATTGTCCTAGAGGATAAAACTGGTAGCTTTCAACTTGATAGTCCTCCTTTCTTTACGAGACAAGTGAGCAAGACACTCACCATAAGTAAGAAAATGAGCAATACTCAAATACCACTCATTCATGGTGGAGACAAAGAGGACTGTTAGCGTGTCTTCAATTTCTTCTTCTCCACACTTCATTTCTTCTGGTATGTTGTCAGCAATCAATTGGCATAAGTCCTTTCCTCACACCA
The DNA here is from genome assembly GCA_037957365.1 of Torreya grandis. Taxonomy (NCBI): domain Eukaryota; kingdom Viridiplantae; phylum Streptophyta; class Pinopsida; order Cupressales; family Taxaceae; genus Torreya; species Torreya grandis. Next base: position 366,773 of record JARHVA010007729.1, on the reverse strand, counting down.
GCTTCATTGATTTGATGAATAGATCAAACTCTTAGATTTTACCAATCTAATTCCCTATTTTGGTTCCAAACTCTGACTGAGTTAATATGGATTTGACTATGGTATCAAGAACCAGGGCAGTAACACGTGAATTTAGGATGTAAAAGTAGAAATGCTTCACTGCCTTTACCACTGCATAAGCATGCTTCTCCATATTGGAATATTTCAGCTCATGAGCTTTGAGTGGACAACTCATGAAAGATATGGGAGATTCCATACCTTCTTCATTCTGCTGAACCATAATTGCTGAAAGCGTGTGTTCAGAAGCATAACTATACACTATGAAATCCTTGGTATAATCTAGACAAACCAAAATTGGGTTGTGGGCAATAACAGTCTTGATATCTTGAAATGCCAATCTACCTTTTTTGTCTAGCTAAAATTAGCTTTGTCTTTCATCATGTTTACAACATGGCGAGTCTTCTCAGCAAACTCGGGGATGAACCTTCATAAAAAATTCACTTTTCTAAAGAAATAGTGAACTACAGTCTTACTAGTGGGCAGGGTAAGCTCCTAGATGGACTTGACTCTTTTTGAGTTAATTTTTATGCCTTCTCTAGACATAATGTGTCTGAGAAGTTTCCCTTCTGTTACTCTAAAAATAAACTTCTTTGGATTTAGTGAAATGTCATTCTAGTGGCAACATTCCAACACTTGTTACAAATGGCGCATATGATCAAAACGATGCTTGGAAAAGACTGTTAAATCATCCAGGTACACTACAATGAACTTACCCATTTCATCCTTGAAAGTAAGGTCCATTACTCTTTGAAAAGTGGCACTAGCATTTATCAGGCCAAATGGCATTCTCCTATAGGTAAAAGTGCCCCAAGGTGTGGTGAAGGTAGGAGTACCCATGTACTGGTAGAGCAGAGAAATGAACTTGAACTTCTCTTCGTGAGTGCAGCACTTCTCAATGTTCACCATCTTGAGATTTTCCTTGGTACCCAGATTTATTTGATTAAACTCCTGAGAGGAGCTTGAATCCATCTATTGCTGTTTAATGAATCTGTCATGTTTCTCAAACAACTTCTCAAGGGAAACCAGGGCTTTTGGGATTTTATTCCATTTTAGTTTCAAGAATTCCTCACCTATGTCTAAACTTGATTCAGAGGCTGGTTCAAGTTTATGAGGTTCACTGCCTTCGAAATGCAGATGTTCAAAGCTATCTTTTTGTTCCAAGAAGGCAATGATTTGGTGGTCACCATTGAATACTTGCCCATGATTGGCATTATCAGGGACACTTGATTGAAACACCAATTTAATAGTGTACCTATCTCCTTTAAAATTAGGGTGAAGGACCAGAAGAGTTGCTAAAATAGCCAATGTATCAGCTCTATCGTTAAATTCCCTAGGTATGGTAGAGATGCTAAAAGCATCAAAGCTTTTAATTTGATCCCATACTAGATTGCGGTAATGGCACAATATCTCATTTTTGGTTTGATATAAGTTCCTCACCTGACAAACCACCAATTTGGCATCTCCTTTGGCATGAAGGAGCTTGATGCCCTTGTCTTTAGCATCTTTCAATCCAAGCAATAGAGATTCTTACTCAGTTGTGTTGTTTGTGTTGTTGAACTACAATTTGTATGATGAAGGAAAAATATCTCCTTGAGGAGATATCAACACAATCTCAGCTCCAAAACTAGTAGAGGAACAGCTACCATCAAATTCCAAAATCCATACCTCATTAGGCACTAATTCTTCCTTGGATTCTTCTTCATTTGCAGGACAGGATTCCTTGCACTTGCACTGCGTTCTACCATCCTTTCTGTTGTTCTATTTGAACCAATTTTTAGACTGTCATTTTAAAAATTTTGATCAGCTAAAACATGAATGTCCTCTGTGGTCAAAAAATAATTACCCATGTCTGAAGACTCAAATAGGATTTGAGCTTTAGGCACTGATGTCTGAGTGACCACATATTTTGCTTCCTTCTCAGGGAGCAATCTCTGCATAATGCCTTTGACTGAGATCCTCGCTTCAAATAGGTCCATGCTCAACTCGCCACTAACATCCTTGCAAAAAATTTAGCCAAGAAGGATGTTGTATGATGATGGGACGTCTGCCACAAAGACAGTCATCTTGACTCTCTTTGCTGGGAATGATGCAAATACAAATTGGGCATCTTTGATTTATCCTAGCAGTGGCACTTATTTGTTCTCCATGGAGAAACATCTCCCAAAGGTCTTGGTCAGGGTGAGATCGAGGGATTCAGCCACTTTGGCAGGCATGATGTTGTTAGATGCACCTGAGTCTATGATGCAATTGTTTAGCTGGTGTCCATTTATCAACAAGGAGACATAAAATGGTTCGGCTCTTTTGGGAGTAGTAGGAGGAGTAATGACAAGGTTATTCAGGTGGATATGGGAGTCACCTTCTTAGCATCTGGTCTTGCAGGGATGTTTTAGTTCTTTACACATTGAACCAACTTATCCAACTGATGAGGGTTAGATTGCAGGAATTCAAATTCAGACATTTGAATTTTGGTCTTCTTGACATGGTTGATTATGTCAAATGTCTGAAATGGACTGGGAACAGAGGATGGGAGTTCACTCTTTTGGTTTATGGAAGGGGGAGGACTGGTCTACAAATTTGAAGTTGGAAGTAAAGGCGTATTTGAGGTACTCACCTTTTTAATAGTCACTAGGTCCTTTGGATGGAAAGGCAAAGTGGTTCCCCACTTAGCAATTGAAATTGAAGGCTGAGCTCACTCTTCTATTCTTTCCTTATCAGCTTGTTAGGCTGACTGGTTCTTGGATCAAGTGAAAACAACGTATGATCCCTCAACTGCTTTACCTTCACTTTTGGGTTCATCCTGATAATTTAAGAAACCAATGTTGGAGTCACCAGCTAATTCTTCTTCTCTTTTTGTGAAGAGATTAACGTTATCTTCAGGGTTTGTTTTAGGTTGGAAGGAGAAATCTGATTCTACTTCAAGATATCCAGCTGTTGAATTGGTTGGAGGTGCTTCAATGGCAAGGTTCCCCCGTGGGGGAGGAAGACGATTTTGCTGCCCTTAATTTTTGATAGCATGGCCTTGATATGACTGATTGGAGAATGTCCTCCTTGGTACATCTCTGTATGAAGGAGCAGATGACATCCCTTGTGCCATTTGCTTTCTAAGAAGCAACAACTCATTTGCTAGCTTCTGCACCATTGGATCAGTGGTGGCTATAGGCAAGTATTCAGAAGATGAAGAGGATTTACCTTTGTTAGGATCTCTCCTTATCTTTTCTACTAAGATAAGGTCATCTTCTACCTCAGTAGCCAAATCCTGAGTACTAGTAAGGTCTATGTGACCAACCCATCTTAGCAGAAAACTCACTTTAGGTAGCTGTGAGTTGATGAAGAAGCATTTGAGATTTTTAGGTGTTGGCTGAGTAATTATAGGAATCTTGTTCCTCAGCTTGTCAAACTTTGCTATGAAATCCCTCATAGGTTCATGAGGTTCCTTCTTCATCTAGGTGAGCTGGGCCAGTAGGGCATGCACATCTTCTACATGCTTGAACTTGGCTTCAAATTTATCTTTGAGAGTGTCCCAGTCAATCACTGACTGAGCCTGTAGATGGTAGAACCAGTCTACAATAGCACCTTGCAGTGTTTCCACAAACAACCTAACTGTTATGTCTTCATAATCCATGCCTATCACACCACAAGCTATGCTGAAGGCTACAATATGTTCATTAGGATGAACTTTCCCATCACCAAAGAACTTAGGGAATTTCTTCCTTAAACTTCGTGGAAGCTCATGTAGAGGTAGAGTAAGATTAAGTGGTCCAAAAGAGTTACCCCAAGGGCCTTGAGCTGCCATGATTTGATTATGTAAAAGGGGGATAACAAATCTAGGGGAAGTATGTATAAGCAAAGCTCTGCTAACAATAGAAAATGAAGCTCTACCTTGTGTTGGTGACTTGGTATAGGTAAGAGGAACACTCCTGGATCGTTGAACTTGAAGTTGTGGAGGAAATGAATCAAAATTTCTTTGTTGCACCAACTCAAAAACAAGGTCAACAACACCTTGGGCTCTCTATCTTCTTGTATAACATGGAGTTTCCAGAGTATATAATGGAGATGGATAAGGCTATAATGATAATGGGTAAGACACAGACCAGAGTCGCCAGAGTCTATAATATATAAGGGTAGGAACTGCTCGTCACTGTCCCTAGCAGAGTCAGCAAAAAATGTTGGTGTGGAGCTGAAGGAAAGTGGTAAGGCTATAATGATAATAGGTAAAACACAAAGAAGAGTCACTAGAGTATATAATGGTTAAGGATAGGAACTACTCATCGATCCATAGTGGAGTCGCCAAAAAACTATTGGGTGAATATTTTGTCAATCAGCTAACTGATGAGCAAAACAGGTCTTATCAACCATAGCAAGGGAGATTGGTCAGCCAGATGTGCAAGCTTACCACATCAAAAGGGGATAAATCTCTCCTCTTATCAAGGGGAGGTTCCCTATAAATATGAAGAGCTATATACTATGTGTGTGTGTGTGTGTGTGTGTGTGTGTGCGCGTGCGCGTGCACAAAAAATAACACTCAGGGGTAAGACAACACCATCCATCTCTCTTTTTTTAGAGATGATGTTCACAAACAAAAGATAAATCTAGGTGGAAACACTAAATGCACTTCTCTTCTTTTAGAAGTGGTCTTACAACAAACATTCGGAGTTCTTTTGGTGGGTAACAAGTAACTGGTAATAAAAGATGTAGTAACCAGCAGACTAAGATGTAGCACAAAGTCTCCATCTTGACTGCCCAAGAGTGAAATACAAAATATAATGAGGGCACAAAGTCATCCCAAGGTCCTTTACATAGAAATAGAAAATAGACAAACACACTAAAGGCAGTTGTAGACAAAACAAAGTCTCTCCACAGTTGGCTTCAGGACACCTTCCTGATTACTTCCACTAGTTCTGCTTGTTAAATTGAATAAACAAGAATACATTCAGGAAACATACATAAGAACAATATCCTAGAATGACACAAGATATAATAGCACAAAGTCTAAAAGTAACTTGCTTTATGATTCAAACAAAGAAATATGATGAACAATCTAAGCTCAAAGTCTCAATAATTGCCTCTCAATTTTGGCAGGGTTTCACTTCTATAATGGAAAAGTCTCCTTTGCATAAAACAAGAGATTATAATATATAGTAGCCAAGAAAGGCTTGGCACTTTGTTCCATAGAGTGACCCATGTTGCATTCAATGCCTTGAATGCATTTTTCAGTTTTGTCAAAGAGGGCCATGCTAGAACAGGGTGGCCGCCTTAACTATGGCATGTTGATTTATCTCAAATGTCACTTCTTGGGCCTAAGTCATCTGGTCCTTTTCCTGTTGTCTGCAAAGAGCCCCCCGTAAGGGTACCTACCCTTCAGCGTCCTTCGAGCCACCTTCAGGATTTTATTCCTTCAGAGGGTCTTCAGGCTCCAATTCCTTCAGATAAAATGTTGGAAGGAATTCCTTCAGACAATTTGTCCAAAGGAAATCTTTCCTTGGCTTTTGCCTTGAACAAATCTGAAGGAATTCCAACTTTCCCTGCCTTGTTCATTTTTTTGAATAAAATCTCTTAGTCTGCTTTTGCTCACTACCCTCTGCAAAGTCACTTGGCTTGATTCATTGCCCTCCACAAGGGCACTTGCCTTTCGGGCTTTGGGGTACTCCCTTGAACATGTCAATTGAAGTGACCAATTGAACCAACTTTGGTTCAACGGTTCAATGGTTCATTTTATTGTTTCGCTCATTCAATTGACTTCTTGAACCAACCATGTTGAACCAACCACTTGTTTAACCTTTGAACCGTTGAACCCATTGAACCTTTGAACCAACTTGGTTCAAAGGTTTAATGGTTCAACAGTTTAAGCCTTCTTCTTTTTGTTAAGTATTTGAAGTTGTTGAACTTGCTGAAGCGGTTGAACTTTGAAATTTTGCCGAAGTGTTTAACTCTTTAAGATTATCGATGCCATTGAACCTTTGAACCCATTAAACCTTTGAACTCATTACACCATTTTGGTTCAAGGTTCAATGGTTCAATGGTTCATTCTTTTGTATGAAGCTTTTCGATGAACCCTTTGGTTGAACCTCAGTGTCGAACCTATTTTAAAATCGCCTAAGTGTTGAAAACTTGTTCTTTTGAAAGCAATCACCTATTGAAGCCATTGAACCTGCTAATCCCTTAGCTAAAAAAGATTGAAAAATGAAGAATTTAAATGCTCAGAACAATTTTTGAGAAGGGAAGAAAGGATTTTGGCATGCAAGACCAAAACAGTTCATGTGTTGTCCCAAAAAGGAGTGACAGGTTTTGGGAACAACACATCACAGAGACTGAATTTTTCTGTGTGGGCCTGCAAGTCATTCCTTCTAAAGCCCCAACCAAACCTTATCACCCACAAAAAAGTGGTGTAGAATCCTATGTTTGTCATGGCTTTGCTTATACTTCTGATTCATCTTCTCTAGGATGTCATGAACTTGTTGTTGGATGTCTTACATTTGTTTAATGAACTTTGTTGCTTTTGCTACCTTAGATCTTCCATGAGGTGTGTATTCCATGGTGAAGAATGGAACAACTATATCAATTGGTGCCATGGGTTGGAACTCGAAGCATACTTGAAATAGACTGTGTTTGGTTGAGCTATGTAGGTCCCGATTGTATCCATGTTGTATGAAAAGAAGCCCCTCATCCCATGTTCATGGATGTTTGGAGTGATACATCTAAATCATGTGAACAATCAAGCAGTTCACCACCTCTGTCTGACCATCAGTCTATGGATGGAAGGCTATGGACTTCATCAGCTTGGTATCCATCATCTTCCATAGAGTGGACCAGAAGATGCTCAAGTACCTGCTATCTCGATCTAAGACAATGGACTTGGGGAGACCAAAATGGAGCCATACATGACTAAAATATAGTTGAGCACTTTCTTCAGCAGATATATTTTTCTTACAAATAATCATGATAGTTATTTTTGAAAAATGATCAACTACCTCAAAAATACAGTCCTTACCATGTTTTGAAGTGGGCAAACCTGAGAGAAAATCCATTGAGATAGATTCCTAAGGCCTGGTTGGTTCTGGCCATGGCATGTAGGATCCTTGCTTCTTATTTGTTGCCTTGGCTATTGCAGATGGGGTGCAAGATTTGAGATATATTTCCACATCCTTTTGCATATGGGGCCAGTAGAAGTGTTTTTGAAGAACTACTAATGTCTTCTCTATACCAAAGTGTCCATTGTTCCTACTGAAATGTGCTTCCCATATCATCTTCTATTACTCTACAGTTGGAACATAGATGTGCCCCATATGACAGAGGACACTATCTTAAAAATATAAATTAGAAACATGTTTAACTTTTTGAAGCACCTAATATGTATCAACAAAGGTAGGATTTGCTTCATACAGAGCACCCTAAGTGGCAGTCTCATGTCCACACAAGTCAAGAACTATTGTGAGTGCAGTAATTGGTGGACGGTTCAGGCAATCTACAGTTGTATTTGAGCTCCCCTTTTTGTGTTTGATTATTATATGGAATTTTTGAAGATATGTGGCCCACTTTTGGTGGCTCTCATTTCATAGTTTGCTCTGTGTTTGGATGAAATCCAATGGTCTGTGGTCAGTGTGGATGACCATCTCTTTTCCCAAGATGTAGTGTTTCTATTATTTGTAGGCTTGCACAATGGCATAGAGCTCCTTATCATATGTCATATATTTCCTGATTGTATCAGTGAAAGTTTCACTGTGATATGCAATAGGATGGCCATGTTGCATGATGACAGTTCCCATGGCATATTCAGATGCATCTATCATCAACTCAAAAGGTTGATGCAAATCTGGCAAGGCAAGAACAGGGGCTGAGCAAAGTTTGTTCTTCAAATTATCAAATGCCCTTTGTTGTATTTCACCCCACTGAAATGTAGCTTTATCTGCTTTGAGAAGGTCATTTTATCCAAAATTGTCATAGCAACCCTTAAACTCTCCTTCAAAAAAATCTCTAGGATGTGGTCTCTGTAATATGGTAAAATTTCAACAATTGTTGGCTGCTAAAACAAATTACCCTATGGTAAAATAGCAACCATTGTTGGTTGCTTAAACAAATCACTATCTAGAAGAAAATAATCCTTAAATGTTTATTTTTAGGGTTTCATATGTTATATTATGGTAAGTAAATAATGTTATTTGGATTTTTAAAAACATGAATATATTTTACACTTAATTATGAATGAATTTTTTTAGTGTTAAGTATTGGTACTTCAAAGGTCAATTTTTGGCCGCATGTTTAAAAATTATATATAATGATTTCTCATAATAAAATTAATTATATTGTAAAATATATAATGACTCAGATCTTCATAATTTAGTTATAAATAGTTAATATGATGATCCAGAACTCAAAAGTTTTGGTTGGCAAATATTTAAATAGCACAAAAATAACACAATAACAATGAATTCTCTGAGAAGAGACATCATATTACTTAACAATCATGATACAAATATAGGCTTATCTCCAAGAAGAGATTTTTGCCTTCCCATTTTGGGTTACAATGTATTTATACATATTTTTGAAAAAACATCGAGAGATTGAGTGGCTCGAGGAATTAACGGGTGATGAATTGACGTCCCAGCATTAAAACAATACCATGCTCGAGGACATAATGGATTGAGGAAATAACTGTTACTGACAATACAAAATTTGAGGAATTAACTGTCACCCGAATGGTCACTTCAAGGAATTAACTGTCACCCGAATGGTCACCCAAATTGTTACCCAGATCATTCTTCCCTCCTTGAAAAGCAATGGTCCCCATTACGTCAATATTCCCTGTCAGGTGGGGTAGTTGTGTCTTGATTTCATTCTCTGTGAGCCACTCACCTTGGTGGCTAAGCTGGCCTCTTCTGACCACTCAATACAGTGGAATAGAGCATCCTCTTGTTGTCTTCATCCAAGTATCCATAATCTGATCCTCTTCTAATGGAGCAAAACTCTATGGATCAAGCTCATCAATGTCTAGTTGTTTTGCCACAACTGAAGTGTCCAATAGAGGTGGGTGATATGGTTTGAGGAGCTCCACATTGAATATTGGATGCAGACCAAGGTAGGCTGGTAGGTTCAACTCAAAAGCATTTTTTGCAACTTTTTTGATGATGGTGTATGAACCATATCGGAGAGGTCGAATCTTTCTATGTGGGCCTGCAAGTCGTTCCTTCTAAAGCCGTAACAAACCTTGTCACCCATAATAAAATGGTGTGCAATCCTATGTTTGTCATGGCATTGCTTGTACTTTTGATTCATCTTCTATAGGATGTCATGAACTTGTTGCTAGATATGTTGCATTTGTTCAATAAACTTTGTTGCTTTTTCTACCTTAGCTCTTCCATGAGGTGTGTATTCCATGGTGGAAAATGGAACAACTATATCAATTGGTGCCATGGGTTGGAACCCAAAACATACTTGGAATGGACTGTGCTTGGTCGAGCTATGCAGTGCCTGATTTATCCATGTTGTATGAAAGGAAGTCCCTCATCCCATGTGCTTGGATGTTTGGAGTGGTACATCTGAATCATGTAAATAATCAAGCAGTTTACCACCTCTGTCTAACCATTAGTCTATGGATGGAAGGCTGTGGACTTCATCAGCTTAGTATCCATCATCTTCCATAGAGTGGAATATAAGATGCTCAGGAACCTGCTATCTCGATCTGAGACAATGGACTTGGGGAGACCAAAATGGAGCCATACATGACTAAAATACAGTTGAGCAGTTTCCTCAACAGATATATTTTTCTTACAAGCAAGCATGATAACCATTTTTGAAAAATAATCAACTACCACAAAAATACAGTCCTTGCCATGTTTGGAAGTGGGCAACCCTGAGAGAAAATCCATTGATACAGATTACTAAGGCCTGGTTGGTTCTAGCAATGGTGTGTACAATCCTTGCTTCTTATTTGTTGGCTTGGCTATTGCACATGGGGTACAAGATTTGAGATATTTTCCACATCTTTCCACATATGGGGCCAGTAGAAGTGTTTTTGAAGAATTGCCAATGTTTTTTTGATACCAAAGTGTCTAGCTATCCTACTGAAGTGTGCTTCCCATATCATCTTTTGTTGCTCTACAACAGGAACACAGATGTGCCCCATATGGGAGAAGACATTATCTTGCAAATAGAATTCAAAAACATGTTCACCTTTTTGGAGCGCTTGATAGGTGTCAAAAAAGGTAGGATCTGCTTCATACAAAGCACCCCAAGTGGCATTCTCATGTCTGCACAGGTCAAGAACTATTTTGAGTGCAGTAATTGGTGGGTGGCTCAGACAATTTGTAGCTGTATTTGAGCTCCCCTTTTTGTGTTTGATTATTAGGTGGAATTACTGAAGATACGTGGCCCACTTTTGGTGCCTCTCATTTCATAGTTTTCTTTGCATTTGGATGAATTTGAATGGTCTGTGGTCAGAGTGGATGACCGTCTCTTTCCCCAAGATGTAGTGTTTCTAGTGTTTGCAGGCTTGTACAATGGCATAGAGCTCCTTATCATATGTTGGATATTTCCTGACTATATCAATGAAAGTTTCATTGTGGTATGCAATAGGATGGCCATGTTGCATGATGATAACTCCCATGGCATATTCAAATGCATTTGTCATCAACTCAAACAATTGATGCAAATCTAGCAAGGCAAGAACAGGGGTTGAGCAGAGTCTATTCTTCAAATTCTCATGAAGGTTGCAAGTGTGTTAGTTAGGCCAAAAGGCATAACCAACCATTAAAAGAGCCCCTCCTTAGATTTGAATGCAATTTTCCAGACATCAGTGGGATCGATGGGAGTTTGGTGATAACCAAATTTGGGATGAATTTTGGTGAAGAACTTTGCACCACAGAGCTAGTCTAGCAGGTCATCGATTATGGGGAGAGGGTAGCGATTCCTCACAGAGATTTTATTCAGGGCTCGATAGTCAATGCAAAGCCTCCATGTTCCATCTTTCTTCAGTGCCAAGATGATTGGGATACCACAAGGTGAAGAGCTTGGCTTGATGTGACCCCTTTGGATCAATTCTTGAATCTATCTTTTTATCTCATCATTCTCCAAAACTGATCTGCGATACACAAGACTGTTAGGCAAAGGTGATCCTGGGATTAAATTGATAAAATGTTTTACCTGGAAATGTAGTGGAACTCCTGTGGGTGACTTGAATAAGTCAACATATTCTCCTGTGATTCATCTTATCTGCTTTTGTTGTTGTGTTGATTGTGTAGTCAGGACCGCAACATAGGCCTCCTTAGATTTCTGTGGTTTAACTACCATGAGAACAAATTGCTTTGTCTTCTCCACCAATCTCTTGCATTGCTTAACACTGATCTGGGAGATAGATGTGGGAGGTGGTACCTCTGGTACCCTATAGCGCTGTGTTCCAAGAGTGAGGGTGATCCTTCAGGTTCAGGATTCATAGATGCCATGTTGCTCATACATGAACGGCTGACCAAGGAGTACATCACAAACATCTAGATTGACCACATCACACAAGACTTCATCTTGGAATGGTTTTATAGCATATGAAAGAAGACACTAATGGGTGACGCGAAGGTCTCTCCCTAGGCTCAACCACCCAATACTATAGGGCTTTGGATGAGGCTTCATGGATAGATCGAGACTTTTCACAACTTTAGCAGAGATTAAATTCTTTTGACTCCCACTATCAAGAATGAAATGCAGAGGCTTACCTTTTACCCATAATTTGGAGTGAAACAATCTTTCTTTATAATCTGGTCTTTCCTCATGGGTCTGTGATGAAGTGACGATGGTGTCAGGCTCAGCATCTATGATTTCTTCCTCGTCCTCTTCGACTGTGGGTTGTGTATGAGGCAGAGAAGTAGACGTCGAGTATTGTGACTCAGAGAGCAGTGACTTGATGGCTTGACATTCTTCTATGGAGTGAGTTCCAATTTTTTGGTAATCACACCATTTTTTAGCCTTCACCTTCTGGGATTTTTTATCTTGAAACTCCTTCTACTTCCAATTTTGGCCTTGTGTTTGACCTTCCTTGTCACTTTTCCATTTTGAAGGTTGACTCTTTGTATTCTTCCTACCATGCTTCTGTTCAATCTTCACTACAAATTTATATGCCTCACCAAGGGTTTCCAAATTGAAGAGTTATATTTCCCCCCATATGTACCATTGTAGTCCACCTCGATATTTGAGAGTTTTATGTTTCTCACTTTCTTGAATTCCCAGTCTTACAGACAAAGAATGAAAAGTGTCTGTGTAATCTTGAACATATTAGTCCTTGCCTTGGTGAAGTTGTTGCCACCGTATGTACAGATCATCATATGCTTTGATGGGATAGTATTCTTCTTTTACTGCTTCCATAAAACCATCCCAGGTAGGTTCCACCCCAAGGCCAATGATATCCATACTGAACCTCTTTTTTTTCACTTCCCACCAGTTTTTCATGGGCAATGATGATTTCAAAAGAGCAAAAGTGATCTTTTCTCCATCAGTGAACTTATTTATAGAGAAGTAGGAAGATAGTTGATCCAACCAATTTTCCACTGCATCAACATTGATTTTGCCTTCAAATGTGGGAATATCAAAATTTACCTGAACCTTGAAGGGTGTTGGGGCACTGAAAGGAAGTTCCCTCGATGAGGAGCCAGGATGTGTAGCCGCAGAGCCAAAATTTTCCATCGAAAGTGTTTGAAGAATTTGAGCAAATTGTTGGAGCATCTTTGCTTGTTGCCACTGGAGGGCTTCATTCACCATTTCCTTGAAAGGATCGGATTTCTTAGTGTCGTCTACCATTTGAAGTTGTTTGGGGTGCATAGGTGGAATGTTTGGAAGCTCTATCACTTCCCACCCAAGTTTCCTGTATCTTGACCTCATCCTTGGGATCATACACTCTCAAGACAAACCACTCTGATACCACTGATCTAGAACTAAGAAGTTCTAGTTGGTGAATATTTCAATAGCACATAAATAAAACAATAATAATGAATTCTCTGAGAAGAGACGTCATATTACTTAACAATCACAATACAAATATAGGCTTATCTCTGGGAAGAGATGTCTGCCTTCCCATTTTGGGTTACAATGTATTTATACATATTTTTGAAAAAACATCAGGAGATTGAGTGGCTCAAGGAATTAACGGGTGACGATTTGACGTCCCAACATTAAAACAATACCACGCTCGAGGACATAATGGTTCGAGGAAATACTCGAGGACATAATGGCTCAAGGAAATAACTGTCACCGATAATACAAAATGAAAACAATACAAAATTTGAGGAATTAACTGTCACCTAAATGGTCACCTTGAGGAATTAACTGTCACCCGAATGGTCACCCAAATTTTTGCCTAGATCATATGACATATTAGTAAAAATTTAAAGTCTAATATGATACCATGTAAACTCTACATGATCATGAAGTTAAGGTGCTCCACTTTTGGGACCTTTTCCATAAAATAAAAAAGGAACTGTCAACAACATAAATCAATTGTACTCAATAAAAATGAAAAACCCTAAAATATTTCACTTGCAAAAATCATATTCCAACTAAAAAGTATAAATTAATTTTTAGCCTAAAGTTTTAATGGACCATATTATGTTTCAATAAATTGATTAGACATGTTGTAAATACATAGCTAAATGTAAGGCAAAGGATGATAAGAGCCATACATAGATTAAACTATGATAACTATTTAATGTGTAATATAATGAAATATAAAGTTAAATCAATGAATAGTAATAGAAAAGATCTCTTGTATGTATGAAACCATGCTTACCTGAAATTAAAAATTATAAAACATGTAAAATATAGTAAATAATATCCAATTAATTACACAATATAATATGATTATCAAAGATAAGGGGATCTTAACTTTGTAAAATATTATTGTTTTAGTGAATAAGTAATTATAAATTATTTTTAAACTTGTCATTCCAATTCAAAGTTATTCATATGAATCTACGATTTACTAGACAAAGACCTTATGAATGGTCTTAGTCATAACCTGCAACTTGTAAAATGAATCTCTAATTACGCTTGCCTATTTTTGATTTGTCATTTCATTTCCCAAATCTATGCACTTCAAAGTCTAAATATATATGAAATGATAAAATCCCACAAAACTTAATTTCAAAGAGTTAGTCTAAATATATATGAAATGATAAAATCCCACAAAACTTAATTTCAAAGAGTTTTATTTTGGGATCTCGATAGAGTTTTTGTTAAAATTTGGGCCCACATGTAATAAAATGTTCCATACAACAAAACATAAATTTAGTTACAAAACAAAAACAAAAATTGAAAAACTTGGATCTTTTAGCATAGCTATTTATAATTAATTTTTTAAAATAATTTTTGGCATCAATTGGGACACCTTACTCTTTATAACAAATATTTATCTACTCATTCTTATTTAAAGTATGACTATATTTAGAAAATAAATTTTCAATTCACAAAATACTTTGAGCTAAGGTATTTTTGTTATACACACATTTCTTAATTTTTTTATTAAATTAATTTATATTTAAATTATTTTTATTATGATGTATATAAAATTTTCAACATCTGCATTATTAACAAACGAATGAAGTATAATAACCCAATAAAAAAAAAAGGGTTTATTACTATATATATATATATATATAATTTCTATTAGTCCGTATTTAGATTTTCAATATTAAATTTTATTTTAATGTATAATTAAACTTAAAATTGTATAAAAGCACAGATTTATATAAGATTTAAGTCTTAAAGAAATTTAGGAGAATAAATATCCTTGATAGGTTGAAGAAGGGTTTTCTATTTATACATACAATAATTACTTTGAAATATTTAAACATTTAAATGTAAGAATAATTTAATCTAACTTATTTTATAAATTTATTTTGTCAAATTTAATTTATATTAATAAAAAAACTTAAATTTTTTAATTATATATTAATAAAAAACTGTGATAATTTTAACAATAAATATTATTAATAAATTAAATCTACATATACAAATAATAAAAAATACTTAAAAAAACCATTTTTGAAGTGCAATGATTTCTTACACATTATGCCTTTAGTTCACATGCCAACAACGCTCAATTACTATACGTCATAAAGATTCCATGTGCCACAATTTGGATGATATCAAGCTTAATGTGGGCTTACACATTTAAGACCATATGAAACAATGCCAAAGCTTTATGGATGGGCCTCCTCATAACTTAAAATTTTAAAATCAAATATCAATAAAGTGTTCGGTATAACAAAACTTTAGTATAACTCTTCTAAAATACATAAAACTTACATTCTTTAGTTTTGATATTTGAATATGAATTAAATATGTATTTTTTAATCTAAATTATTATTTTTTGTTAAATATTTTGAGTTATTTGTTTATTTATATTTAGTTCTTATTTATCCTTTTGATTTTTCATATACCTCAAAGCATACACAAAGAAATGATAAGTTGTTTAACAAAAATAATAATAGTAACAATGTCATTAAAGTGTTCCAAATAATTTTTTGATAAGCATGAGATAAATTCTTACTGATTAAATAAGCTAGATAAATTTTATGTTTATCAATGAACAAATTTAGAGTTTTGAAAAATAGAAGTGCATGGATGGCATCCAATGACTATAAATTGTTATCTAAGAAAATCTTGATTATTGTATGAATAATTATACCTCTAGGTATGAACAAAATATTGCGAATATCAGGGAGCCTAACAACGACTAGGTATGGCTAACTTATTAGAATGTTTGGGAGCCTAGCTACCACTAAGTATCAAAACCCTGTCGTATTCTATGAGAACCTAATGACCACTAGGTATCAACAACTTTTCATATTCTATATGAATGTAGCAACCATAATGTATTTTAATATTTTTGGTAACTTAAAAAACACTAAGTATAACAGACTTGGAGTATTATTGGGAACCTAGCGACTGCTAGGTGTCTTCAACTTGGCATATTTTTGGGAATCTAACTATCAATAAATTAGAATATTATTTTGAACCTAGTGAATGCTAGGTATCTTACACTTGGTGTATTTTTGGTAACCTGACAACCACTACCTTTATTCTTGTTCCTATTTATGGTACATACAAGGTTGGTCTCTATCAAGATTTGAGAGTATTCCTCTCCAATAGGATTTTTAAACAAGTATTTGATACTTATTAATGATATTAAAATGTGATATCTGATTATTTTATTGATCTAAGGTGTCTTTTGGCACCCCCAATATCTCCTTGTTTATTTTCTTGATAGATGTTTTAAATTTTATTGTTTTTTTAATATGGTATCATGACCAAGACTACATCATAAATCATAGGTTTCTATGTTATTTTAGTTATGGTGAAAGACAATTGTTTTAAAAATTCTAGACTAGGTTTGTGAAAATAAGGTGTTAATGTATTTAATTATTCATATACTATTGTATATTTTAAAGATGCACTTGTAATACTTATTTTTTATTCATGGGTAGGCATTAATTTCTCCATACTTATCCGCAACCCATTATTATAGAATATTATCATTTAAGTAAATAATTAATCAACTTTTGCTAACAATATATTTATCTTATTATATTTGCAACTATTCTCCAAAACCCTAACCCTGATCCTTGTCTCATCTCTTATATATTTAAGACCATAGAGGGTTAGTGGTTGAGGCATGTTATGAATGAGAGTTATTGTTATATTGGAATATTTGTGTTAGTTTTCTTAATCTAAAGAGGTAGCTATGCTACATAGATAAATGCATTTTATCTTATTTCTAAGCTTTATTATAATTATTTATGCATGTATTGTGGGTGTTTCTTTCATGGTAGTTGACATGTAATTGGACCCTATACAATTTTTTTAATAGAAGGGCTTCAACGAAAACTAGGCACAGAGGCCATCTAGAGTTAAATTGTTTCTCACACAAAGGGAAAATAATCTAGAATAATAATTTTTAATATTTTGAACTCCAATAAGATTCTATTGAGAAAATAAAAGGATGGATAAGGGTATGAATGTAAAACTACTCATGGCGGTAAACTATAGAGCACAAAGTCAAGAGATGAATATTTATAACATTCTTATGGTGAGTAGCAGACATAATCGAACCTACACCAAAGGATGAATTAAAGCTATATAAATACTTATATCTACTTGAAAAATTCAAAGTGGTGATGATAAAGAATGTGAAAGTCAGATTGTGATTCTATGTGTTAGACAAAGACTCTCCTCATGATGTATGTGACATTTTGGATAAAGTATTTAATGTACCTGATGAAGGTCAGATATACAAACTAGATAAATAACTCATTAGACTTGATCTATTAAAATTTGAAATAATTAAGGACTATCTTGTAAAAATCAAAGATATTCAGTACCATCTATATACACATAATATTTTTTTGCTTTGTCATTGTCAGAATAGGCCAGTAAGTAATCTTCTGGTATAGGGAGCACATGAATATTCTGCAACAATGATGACCCTATTTATATACAAAAGCATGCAATAAGATGTGCAATAATTACCTTATGTATTAGACTGATTTGCTTACCAATTATCTTCTTTACATTGCTTTGGTTAATTACAATAACATGGTGAAGAAGAATATAAAGGAATAGTGGGAGCTAACTCACTGGAGAACTCATAGTTAGACTAAGTGTAACTCACTATGGAACTCATAGGAGAACTCATAGTGGCACTCACTTCAAATTCAAGTGGAACTCTGGGAGGAACTCATCCTATCACCCACTTAACCTCTTATCACACCTAAGTAAGCTAAAGTTACAAGTGTGGGAATTATCCATTTAATAAGTAAATGGCATAATGAATATCCTATACAAACACCCCCCCCCCCCCCCCCCCCCCCCCCCCTCAAGCTTAATTTAGGTGGGTAGAAATAAAAGATGGGTCTCAATAACAAGGCCTGATGAGGTACCCACGTACAATGCAGCTCTCAATAAGTGGAGTAAAAGGAAAAAAACAATGGGAAAAAACTCCCCCCCAAAAGAGAGACAAAGAAAAGAAGGTAGGACTAGAAAACCCATACCAACACCCCATTTAAATATAGCTTAGGTGGGTTATAAAATTAGATCCTGATAATGAGGCCTGATGAGGTACCCAAGTATAGAGCGATGATCCCAATATCCTACATAATATGAAAGATGTGTCCTTTCACAAAGAAGAGAGAGACTGTATGTGTAAAATATCACATGCTGAATGTTGTAGTAGGTCTATTTACAACAAATGTTGTCTCTTCCTTTCATAAGAAATAAAATAAAAACTATCAAACTGTTGAATTCCCAATCAAGTATCACATGACTAACTGTAAATAGAATAAGCAACAGTTAGAAAATACTCAAGTAGAAAAGTGTCAGTAGATGACTATTGGTGTAGAATAAGTAATAGAAATGTTGCCTGATCAGGTATCACATGACTAACTATAAAATATGTAAATGAATAAGCATGTAATGAAGGAGAGAGAAAAACCAGAGAAGAAGATAGACATGGAACATTCACAAAAGGAATATCCATTGGAATAGGAGAGCAAAGCTCAACAACCATCAAAACATAAGACTAGTCTGTAAATGAAGCACTTAGATTTGCAAGATGAATGTCCATAAGAAAATATGAGCCATCAATACTGTCAATGTCTATACTCTCACTAAAATTAATAAAGTCCTCTGAAATGCAAGTTTGTGAAGGCTCTTGAAGAGCAACAATCTACACAGGAATAGATGTAGAATTTATAATGAGATAACTAAGGTTTGTTAGAATCTCATCTTGTAGTGGGGGATCTATATAAGGAAGAACACTATCAACTATGGATGTATCATCATAAGAAATAGAAGCAGGAGGTAAGAGTACAATAGTCTCAAAAGATACAATAGGAAGTAGAGGAGGAGGTGTGACATAGGTCTCTGCAGGATCTTCAAAAATAGACTGTAGGATGCTCCAAATAGCACATGGACACTATGTATATTCCACATGGAAATGAAGATCCATAGAAACATGTAGAAATAGAGTAGCAAAAACCTTGTCACAAGTATTAGACTACCTTGCTTACCAATTATTTGCTTTGCACTACTTTGGTTAATTACAATAGCATGGTGAAGAGGAATCTAAAGAAGGAGTAGGGGGAGTTAACTCACAGGAGAACTCATAGTTAGACTAAGTGTAACTCACTATGGAACTCATAGGATAACTCACATGGCACTAACTTTAACTCCATGTGGAACTCACCCTCCCACCAACTTAACCTCTTATCACACCTAAGCAAGCTAAAGCTACAAGTGTGGGAATTATCCAGTTAATAAATAAATAGAATAATGAATATCCTACACCAATAGTCATCTACTAACACTTTTCTATTGTAAATAATTTTTGAGCATTGGTCTCTTTGAGTGCACACCTTAAAAGGTGAACCAATAAAGGGGTGGGTAGGCTCATTGATCTTTACGAGATATGTTACTATTATATCATGAACATGTTTTTCCTATAATCAATATAACTTATTTTGTTTTCTTTCCATTTAATTTTTCCATCATATTCTTATTCAATTTTGTTAGTTTCCCTCATATCCTATAGCATTAGCTAGGCCATTATCATATTTGTAGTAACTTTCCCCTTATTTTACTATATCTGATAGTTTGATGTAGTTATGAGCCTGCCATCTTATATATCTATATTATATCAACTTGGTTGATACCATCCTATATTAGTAGAATCATCTCAATGTGGCTAATACCATTGGATTAGTGTTTAGGGTTGGTTTAGGGTACTGGGCACTATATATATATATATATATATATATATATATATATAAGTCATATTTCATTCATATCATATCGTATAAATTATTTTATCTAATTTTGATCACACTTCTACCCTGTGTCCTTTTTAGAGGAGGTTGTAGTCTAGAATCTTGCCTTGAGGAATCTTGTCTTGTAGTGTCTTTGGAGATTCAATAGGATGATTCATTGGGATTTCATATCCAAGGATATCTTATGTCTTTGTCTATCCATTTGATGTCTTCAACCCATAATATTATCTTTCAAATCTCCACTTGAGCTAAGGGGGAGATTAATGCTTGATGGGTCCATTCCAAGGTAAGTATTTATAACCCTATACTCATTTATTTATTTACTTAGTATAGTATATGTTTCTTGTTTCTTAGTGAATGATTGTGTGTATATCCTTATTTAGATTCTCTCTATGCCTAATATTGCAGTGGTCATATGATAACTTAGAATTGAAATATTACACTTTAAGTTGCTTAGAACCCTATTTGGTTGACCATGGAACCTTACCAAATATAGCTATTATAACCATTACCATTTGTTTACATTATTAATTAATAACCACCACTTGCATTTATTATTTAAACATTTACTTTCATATATGTCTAGTGAGAGATAAATATTTGTGTCATAAGATTAGGCTTTGGAATCTCTTACAATATGTGACATAGGAAATCCTCTACTAGATGTATGGATTTCATTGGTCATTAACTAGACAAACTAAGTATCACAACGTCTATTTGATTGACCTTCATGTGAGTCCTAGTATATTGAGATAGGATAGGTGTAGTCTAATATTAGCTCACACATACACTATGGTAAACCTAATTTGAATCTTATCCCTCATTCAGTTGGATCAACTTCATGTTTTTATTTCTAGCTAATTATAAAAATCATAAAATTTATTCTAGTCAAACTGTGTCTGCCAACCCGCTACAATTTGTTACTTTTATAAACTATATTGACTAGATCGATATAGTTTTCTATCTGTCTACCAATTGTATCATCCAACCTAATTCAATATTGTGTTTCAAAACTATATCATGTCATCTAATAGATTATAATTTATATACTTGGGAACTAACTGCATCAGTGAGTAGTTTTGCTTTCTTTCACATAATTGCATTGGCCATTAGTTTTTAGTGCCACCTCTTTCTACTACACTAGATTGACTTGGATGATATAGTTTAGTTATATTATTTTAATTTTATCCAAACTTCCTTTATTTAGCTAACTACATCACCCTAGACAATACCATTTTTTCACCAAATAACATAATAACTTTACCATGATGTCAATTTTTAATATTCCAATTAGCCAAGAAAACTACATAATCAAATATCTATATTTAAACCTCATTCATATCCCTAATTACAATTGAAGTCTTAAACTACTTCCCCCAAGTCCTGACACTTATACCATGGACGTAGATTCCTTAGCATATCTTCCCAATCCTAATCTAATTGTTGAATCATGTAACCTAAATTTTATGTCATTAATGTGAACACAACTTAAAATGGTTTAGGTCACTCACAATGGTCCTCCTCCTAATAATAATGTTTGGAATCCTATTCAAACAATAATTCTAACACTTTCAACCAAAATCCTCTATATTTTTATCACATCCTTTAAAATTTGGCTCAACAAATGTCCACCATGAAAGCTTCTCACATCACTCAAATGAATCAAATTTATTAGATCATATGTTATAAGTAGCTATTCAAACTTCTCAAGTTGTCATTTCTCAACCAAATCATAATTGTGTTCCTCCTCTTAGATATCCCCATGGAAACCTTATTCCCTAACCACCACTTTAAAATTGAATGATTCGACATCTTAAAAGGGAAAATTTAGCTTCTATCATTTTAATGATAGACATTGGAAACATCTCTCCAACTATTGTATATTATGGGACCACTAATCCCACATTACATCTTAAAAAGTTTGGGAATATATATAAGGATTGGACTAGAACCAACACCTTTATCACAACAAAAATAATATCTAAAAACCTTGTATAAGTCCTAGAATGGTTTAACCAATATCAAATTCATTCTATTACACAACTAGAAGATTTAGTCAATTCTTTAGTTATTGAATTCCAACATAACAATATTATTGAAAAAATTCTTAACAACCTCATTAATGTTAAGCAATCACCTAAGGAATATGCTCACGACTTCATTAAATTTTAGAAAGCCTTAGCCAAAAAAATAGAGTATAACATGAGTGATGAAACCCTATTATAACTCTTTGTTATAAATCTTAAATCCACTCTTCAATACAAAGTTAGGATGTTTTCCCCTAAGACTTTAAAAGAGGCCTTCGATCAATAAAAAATGCAATACTTCCTTAAGAGCCAATTTGAATCATCTCATAGTGAATCATCAACCAATGTTATTGATATCACTTCATCTCAAACAAATCCTCCCCAAATACCTAATGAGAGAGATTCCAAACCAAGAAATAAAATCTCTTCTGACCCTCCCTTGAGCCTCCATGAACTCAAGTAAAATATTCCCCCTTATAAACCAATGAGCTTTGACTCTTCCAAACCTCCTCCAAATGGTAAAACCTTGATAATTTTTATTTGTGCCACAATATAATATGTCATTCTAATGATAATTGTGATGATATTTAATGACTCCTTATCTCCTTTCTTGGTCCACATTTCAATGTTGACACTCTTACCAAAAAATATTATTAAGACTATCTTATAGCCTCTCAAGCCTAATCTAACCAATTAAAATCACATCAACATCAACTACGTAATGATCAATGTCAACCACATCCTAATTTCAACTCATCCACTAATGTCATCCAAACCATAGTTGATGTTCCTCCTATAGCAATGAGGAAAACAAAATTAATATGAACAAATTCAAGTGGGTGGTCACATTTGTCAATCCTCAATCTCTTATGTCACATGAACCCAAGGAGTACATAGTTTAAATGTCTACTCCAAAGTGCATCATAGATGGTCCTCCTTTAGCTTTTAAACCTCTTTAAAAAGCTCCTATAAGTCATATGTCAATTTCAACATCCTCAAAATCCAACATATGCATAAATTTACCTATCTCCAACTACATCATCCAACCTGATGCAATTCATTCTAATAGTTTAGTTTCAGCCAACTGCATTAAGCAACCCAATGCAATTCATTCTAAAAAATTAGATTCAACCAAATACATCAGCCAACCTGATGCAGTTCATTCTAATAGTTTAATTTCAATAAAGTGCATTGCCTGGTTTCAATGTAGTTCATTCTAAAAATTCATTTTCAACCAACTACATTAGCTACTAGTTGTAATTCATTCTACCTATTCATTTTCAGCCAATTGCATTGACTAGCCCAATGTAATTCATTCTAGTAGTTCACTTTTAACCAACTGCATCAACTAGCCCAATGTAGTTCATTATATCAATTTGATTTCAACCAACTGCATCAGCCTACCCAATGTACTTCATTCTAGCAGTTCATTTTCAACAAACTACACCAGCTAGCCTAATGTCATACATTCCACCAATTCAGTTTCAACCAACTACATTGGCTAGCCCAATGTAATTCATTATACTAGCCTAGTTTCATCCAACTACATCAAAAAAAATGATACAACTCATCTTGTTTTTTATTTTCTCAATTGCATCATCCTATAAAATATCATACAATCAAAATTACCTTTACCTATAAAAGTTCCTAACATTTCTTTAGATTATCAGAGCCTTTTTTTCTAAATAAAAATTCATAATTTTCATTCATTGGAAAAAAGTTACATTCTGTATATGCACTAAGCATTGAATTTAAAGTTCCATTCAACAAGCCCCATGTGTTAAAAATATGATCCTACAAAAACCATAGACCAATAATTAATGAGAAATATATCCCATATAATATTCTATGCTGCCATGTTTCCTCTCTTCATTTTGACCTCTTGCCACACACCATGAGAATCTCCATCGTGACTATATGTAGATTTGTCATTTGAAAATCTAAAGGTGTATGTGAGATAACAAGTTATAGATTCAAAAAGATCATTAAATCTTTTTCTGAGTTAGAATTGTTTGATTAATTGATGATCATATCCTTACTGCAAGACACAATTACATATACTTTGACAACTTAGGAAATATCATTGTTCATCTTGAGGTTTCATTTATATCTAACATTTTTGGGCATCTTAAGATCCCCATTCTATTATTGATCTACGTGTTACAACATCTTATGATGCCCATCATTTTGTTACTTCACATTTTGGGGCATCTTACAATACCATCCCTTTACTCATTTCAACGTTTGGGGGCATCTTATGATTCCCACCCTTTATCTTTTGGATTATTGATACTTTATCCTTACCATGAAGTACTTATTAAGAATCTTTCACCTCTTTACCATTATCAACACATTGCACTTCAAGAAACATTCAAATATAAATACACTTGCCTTGCACATGTTTTACTTTGATCATATCTCATCATTAACATAGATGTCACTTGTTGTTTTGTCTCATTTTTATTTAATTTCATGTTTTTAAATTTTAACCATCTTATTTCCCACTATTCTGGGATGATTTTTAGTAATCCACCTCCTTCCTTTTTGGGATGTTGTAATCTTTTACTATCACACACTTATTAAATTATACTTTTTTCTTTCCCCTTTTTTTTTAGATAACTATTCACTTCCCCCATATTTTGGGATGATTACACTTTCCCCCTCTTTTGGGATGACTATTAATTTCAGCACTGCTTCTACTAGATCTCTTATAGGTTAGTCTAGATTTCATTTTAAAATATTATTTTACCTTCGTCTGATCAGTTATAAACATATCCTTCATTTTATCATTATTATTACATGGTTTGATCTTCCACGATACCCATTTTTTATTTCACTTGAGACACACAGAGGCCATTTTTAAGATTGCACACTTACTTGTGGGCAAGTCTAGGATTCTTTAGGAACCATGGTCTTTAGGCACTTCTTTCTAGCCACCTTGTGTAAGCTCTCTCGTGTTAGTTATTTATTTCACCCATGTTTTTTTTTCCAAATTTTTATGTATGAGGAATATAAAAATATAAAATAATTACTATAAAAATAAACTCAAAATGCACATTATATCTCAAAATTTAGATCACACCAAAAGACATGATCTTTGTTTGGTATACCTCATATCTTAGTCGAATCTTAAAATCCACAATTGGAATAGTGATAGAGTTGATGTCCAATGGGGTGCAGTAGTTCATTATATTTGGGTATGAGGTCTCATTATATGATTACATCATTATTTCTTCCTAAATTTTATTACCACTTACTTGATCACAAAAGTACCTAATCTTAGAGTAGGCCAACAACTTTATAAGGGGTGCCAAGGAATGGGGAACATGTTGTGGGAAGGTAGGATCATATTTTATTTCATGTATATAGCCTTTGTGGGATGATATATGTACTTCACTTATTAGTCTGATATTTGTGTTCACTAGTTGGAGTGTCCCAGGTCTTTGATGTCAATAGATCTTAGCCTTATCCACTTTGTCTAGAGTGTCTCATTCCCACTAATCATTTCTACATCACCCATGTGGAACCTTTCATTTCTTTTTGTATCATATTTTCCCTTGATATACCCTTAATGGGTATTCATCTTACATGATCACATCCTTTTCTTTTTATGAGTTACATGATAAGACCTTCAGGACCTCCTCATAAACACACACTATATCACCCTTTAATATCCATGGATTTTAGTTTGTGAGTTTGCATTATAACACCCAGAGTATAAATTAGACCATATAATTATATAAAGGGGAGACCTAATTCCTCACTATATATAACTTATGATTTATTATATAATTAGACCTTGTAGGGTGTTTGATTTTCTAATTGTTAGTTGAGTTAATTACAATTTTTAGGTGACTTTATTCCTCACTACATAACGTACCTTCCTATGTACTTTTTGGATAATGATTATTAATGCAAATTTTTATTGTGAAGATAAGCTTCTTCCTCTTATGAGTTTTTCTTAAAATTTCACTACTGCATACAGATTTAGCCTCATACATTCAACCTTATCTAGTTGATCCTCGATTGTAGCCCACTCTAACATGGTATCAGAGTGACAATAGTAGATGAATCATTCAATTAAGTTGTGAGATTTTACATTCTTGATGGTTTGAGATTTGCATTGATTTCAGTTTTATAAGGTTTGGTAGGGTTTCTCACAAATCCATGTAAATCTACATACTTGAAGTCTCTAAGTAAAAAATAGACAGTGCCATTGGATTTAGAAGGTGACAAATCAACTTTTTTTTTTAATATTTAGTATATCATCTTTGGGATGATGATTTAATTTACTATGCATCTCATGGTTATTTTCGTGATACTTCAAAAGATGCTCCTAACTCACCTTATAGTCTGTGATTTCAAATTAAAGATGATATCATCAATTAGCTATGGTAGCTTATATCTCCCACTTTATTGATATATAATTATATTATAGTTTCTTATAATACATAGCTTATCTATTCTATAAGTCACAATTTCCACATGCTTTCCTCCCATGATTTTGATTACATACATTATATTTATTTTAGATTTGATACCATGGCACTTACCTTGTCTTGCTTCGATATTATGCTAGCCCCTTGGTTTATGTTACTTGTTATTATATTATAAGAGTGTGATTACCATGCCTAATTAGATTGAAAGTTTCAAGTGGAAGTGGATTGAAAAAGGAGAGATGTTCAAATCTTTGGGCATCATTTTTACTTTAAAATTTCCTTGGATTTCCTTTGGAAATATGTTTCACAAAAGTTTGAGAAGAAAGTTTCCTACTAGAATTCTAAGTCATTATCCTTAACTACCAAATTTTAAGTCTCCACCAAAATTATGGTATATACTCATATTTATTATTCCTCTTGTTCGGGTTGTGCCTAAATAAATATATGAAAATCTTACCATCTTACTACATGTATACCTTTTGTATAATGCAAATAAAAATCATGGTTTCCATAGATTGTGTTGGGATATTATCGATTTAATTTCTTTCCCAAGATAAATGTGAGACATAAATTATCAATGTCCATAAAACAAGTATTGCACTTTGTGCTAATGGAGTTCTTGGGGATATTAAAGGGCTTGACAATGGAAACTTATTTTTATACATTAAACATGTTTTCATGTGCTTCCTATGGTAATAAGGTTTGATACGATATTGGGCTTAAAACTTTCATCAATACCACCAACCTAATTATGATTTAAGGCACATTTTTTTTTCTAACAGTATTTTGAAAGCCTTTGAGCCTAAGAAATTGTTACTCAAAGGGGTAGGAGATGGGTAATGTAATTTTGGCCCTTTATTTTAATAACCACATCTTTTCGTGGTCTCCCCTCATTAATAGATGCAAGCTACCATTAGAAGAGACTATAAGAATTAAGGCACTTAGGATTTATAAACAAGGCATTCATATCATTTGTGATCTTTTTTTCTTCATGATACTAGACTCCTTTTCCCTTTCTTTTGAAGAAACACAAGTTTTTTTCCTTTGCTTTTCCTACCATCCCAATAATATAGAGCTTATGCCATATGTTATGGTGCACAAGCCTTGCCTTCATCCACCATTAGTTTGGTGGAAGACTAGCATTAAAATTTTGATACACGTTTCAGAAATCATTCTCCTAGATTATTATATAGATTTAATAGCCCTTTCCCTTTGGCTCTTGATAACCTTAACAACTTTAATGGGATTTGAGCTCTTCACTTAGGACTTGGATTTTTTGAATCAATTGCATTTGGAAGTATTAGTTGGAGCTGAAAATGTATCATTACCTATTAGGATTAGTTTATTAGATTAAGGATTGTTTTTGGGTGACTAGTTGCATCACATGTGAGTTGTTTACCCCAAGTTTATTTCATATAATACACCAGAGATTTTCAAGCATGTTTTTTGGACTTTTTCTTAGAGATAAAGTGCTCTAAAATGGATTCAAATTGTTTTCTCTTTCTTCAATCCCAAGGCCATATATTGGAGGATTTATTTGTTGGGGGATTCTATATAGTGACCAGGCTACATAAATTTTACTTTTAATTTTTAATAAAATCAACTTTGGAAGTCTATAAATTGTGCTATTTTCAGTAAAGAGTATATGCATCAAGAATTCTCAATCGGTGAAAAATATCATGTGCTTACATAAATGTGTGTCTTCAGGTCCAAGTTCATGCAAAGAAAGCTCTCTCAAGTTTCAACATTAGAAGGACCTTCTGAAACATTGGGAGTGTGGATTGTGCACCATGAAAATCATCTCACATTTTATCATATTGCAAGGGTATCCTCCTTGAGTGCCTCAATGGTAGTGGAGATGCTTTCACTACTACTTCTTATCCTCTCCCATCACCTAGTGGGTTCTTTGGAGTTCTCTTTCTCAAGAAAATTTTCATTGTTTAGACCTTCCTGGTGGGATTGACCCGATGCCGAAAATGATGAGTACTAGTGCGATGGCTACTTTTTTGATTGGATGTGGAGTTTTAATTCCTCTTATTATTGATAGATAAGATGTGTTGAATGATTGAGTTCTACATCATCCCCCATTAGTGGAGCCCTATATTTGAAATTCTTTCCCTCAAAGAGATGATCCACCTCCTCCTCTTTTTGGTGTTACTTCACATACTAAAAAGTGTTCTAAGAAAAACATTGTTAGTGCCATTATTAGATTGTTTCAAGGTTTTGAGACTATTTATTTATAAATTATTAATACCAACCACCTTTTTTAAAGCAATCATCAATTATTTTTTACAATGGGTGTTTAAACAAAAAGTTGACAGTGGTCTGTAAATTAAGATGCCTCTGATATAAATAAATATTTGAATTTAACGCTGATCACACCCTAAATTTTATGGGTGGGCACCAATTCGAGTAGCAAGTGTGACGGAGGGACAAGGACGGTTTCTTAGATAGCCGTTATTTGTCAAAAAAATTAGCAAATAACGGTTTCTTTTGACCTGCCATAATTGCTATAGAATAAAGTAAAAATTAAGAGGAGCTGCAAAATAAGAATTAAGAATTAAATCTATATTAAAACATTTAATTTTTATATGTAATTTTTATTATTATTTAATTTATATAAGTACTATATAATTTAAAATATCTTAAAATAAAATAAAATATGATTTTATTTATATCAATAATATTTCTATTATTATATTATATTATTATATAGAAATTATATTTATACTTAAAAAAATATAAAAATCAAAACTGAGAAATGAATGTCATATACTAAATGACATTTACTTAAAAACCGTCACATAAAAATCTCTTCACAAGTAGGAGTAGCCGTCAAATTTAACGCGGCAGAATTTAAGTTCATGTATGTTTGGCGTCCGTGTATGCGCGTTTTTCTTTGAATTCATGAATGTTTGGCAGTCGGTGGATCTTCACTGCCATTGATTTGATTTGTTTTTCTTTGCACTGTCAAAGTCTTGCCGTGCCATTGATTTGATTTGTCTTTCTTTCCACTGTCAAAGTCTTTGCCGTGTAAGAGTTGGGATCATTTTTCTACCGCCAATCTCTGTCAATATTGTCCTGATGCGAGACAGTCAAGAAAAAATATTTGTAGAATATGTAAGGGAGAAAAACGTGGTGTCACGGCCACATGAAATGTCCTTGAAGAAAAACAGTGAGCTACTCTTACTTGACAATCAAGCTAAAGTTGATCATGGCTAAAAGATCAGCGATAATAAAATTTGTAGATTACACGTTGATCATTAATAAAATCTGTAGATTACACGTTGATCATTAATAGTGGTTGAGAGTGAATTCAAGTGATAAAATGACCCACAAATCAAATGATATAGTATTGGACTTTAGCTAAAGAAAATATGGATTTCTTCATAGACAAAATATTCCTGCTCTATACCAGATGATAAATCTAGTTTATATTTGAATAGAGTTTATATAAGCCAAATAAAAAATACTCAGGATAAATACTCAACAATAAATACACAAAATAATAATTTTCTTTTATATTATTCAATTAGATATATTACATATATACGCGGAGTAGCCCCTTAAAACAAGGAGACTAACATTATCTTCAACAATCAACTATCTCCAGAATATCTTCGTACATACTATCGAGATGGTTATTTTCATATGGGAAATTGAAGCTTCCAAGCATAAGGCCTAAAAACATATGGCCAATTTAAAGTATCCACCATTTTTGTGTTGAAGCATGGAGTTTGTTGATTAGAATCTTAGGTAAAATTGTCACTGTATGTTTTAGAGCTCAAACAAAGGAAGCGAACTTCAATCCCCTTAACATGTATTAATAGTTTACCACTTGAGGATGTCTGATTAAATGATGGGGCTCGTTAATTTATTGTAACAACCAATTCATTCACTAAACTACCAACAAACTACCAACAAACATATCACTAGAGAATGTCTCATGACCCAAAAGGAGGATAAATTGTGTTAGATATCTCAAGAGGGGTGCATGTGGTGATTGCTAGATCTGATAGTGATCTAATTAAAGTGTTCAAGAGTATAAAATGCATATTCAATTTATGTTACCCAATCATGGTATTGGTTGATTAAAATCTTTAGTAAAAATATTATCATAGGTTTTTAATTTCAAATAGAGGAAGATACTCATATTTGTAAATAGTTTTAGTATTATCTATTTTTATTTACATAAATTTTTTCTAACAACAAATCATCAACAACGATGTTCCAACAACAAATCATTAACAACAATGAAAATCCAAAATTTTACCCACAAGTTATTAGATTCATACATATATATTATATATACAAAGTCTTTTATAGACTTGGAGTAGAGAAAACTCATCAATACTAGACATTCTATTTGCGTGTTTTGAAAAGGTCATTTTGTCCAAAAATGTCATAGCAAGTCCTAAGCTCTCCTTCAAAAAATGGCAAAATGGTAATCATTGTTGGTTGCTTAAACAAATCACTATATAGAGAAAAAATTCCCAACATCTTTATTTTTAAGGTTTCATATGTTATATTATGGTAAGTAAATAATGTTATATAGATTTTTTAAATCATGAATATATTTTACACTTAATTATGAATCGGTGTTTTTAGTGTCAAGCATTGATATTTCAAAGGTTAAGTTTTGGTCGCACGTTATATAATTATATATAATGACTTCTCATGATAAAATTAACTATATTGTAAAACGTATAATATCTCATATCTTTAAAATTTAGCTATAGATAGTTAACATGGCATATTAACAAAATTTTAAGGTCTAATGTGATATCATGTAAACTCTACATGATCACGAAGTTGGGGTGATCAAATTTTAGAGCCTTTCCCTTTAAAAAAAAGGGAATGGTCAATAACATAAAGCAATTGTACCCAATAAAATTGACATAAATGACAACCCTAAAATATTTCACTTGCAAAAATCCTATTCCAATTAGAAAGCAAGAATTAATTTTTAGCCTAAAGTTTCAATGGACCATATTATGTTTTAATAAATTGATTACACAGATTGTAAATACATAACTAAATGTAAGGCAAAAGATGATAAGAGCCAAGCGTAGATTTAGATATACAATAACTATTTAATGTGTAGTATATTAAAAGTATAATGTTAAATCAATGAATAGTAATAGAAAGACTTTTTATATGTATGAAACCATGCCTACCTTAAATTAAGCATTATAAAATATGTGAAATATAGTAAATAATATCTAATTAATTACACAATCAAATATGAAAGGAGATAAAGGGATCTTAACTTTGTAAAATATTATTATTTTAGTGAACAAATGATTATAAATTATTTTTAGACTTGTCATTCTAATTCAAAGTTGTCATTCTTATCCATTCCAAATTAACCTAATTACAACTCAATCCTTTTTAATTCTCGTGAGATTTTACGTAGTATGATTAAAAAATAATGCGAGGGTCAAATCACAGACCACAGCCTGCAAACATGACATTGTTATTTTTGGGCAAGCCGAGAGCGATATGGCTTTTATTTCTATACGTCAGTGGTGGGCAGATACATTCACATTTTGCATTACAAAGGGAAGAAAAGACGTGCCAATCTGTAGTTTGAATACATCTCCCCATAATAATACGGCAATGTCAAAATCTTTGGTTTTCTACTCATCTCTGGCAATTTGAATTTATCGGTATTAAAATGATAGTACACCTACCAATTATTATTAGGTGGCATTCATACGCCTATATTTCCACCGTTCTGTGGCCTTCACGCGGTTCTTTCACAAAATACAGATAACAGATGGTGACCTATGTTATCATTTGTGCGAAAAATTTCATGGGTCTTTGATTGGTCCACATGTATGATGTGAATTAGTAAAACATAAAATATGGAACAATGCTAAGGATTTATGGATGGGCCTCCTTATAACCTAAAACTTTAAAATCAAGTCTCAAATTTTGCTTCTCTACTTTCAATTTATTCTTTTATATTCTAACTTTATGTGCTTTGAATAATTATGAAATGAGAAAATTTTGTAAAAATGAAATTGGGGAGAGTTTGGTTTGGGACTATTTTCATAGAAATTTTGTTGC
The DNA here is from genome assembly GCA_037957365.1 of Torreya grandis. Taxonomy (NCBI): domain Eukaryota; kingdom Viridiplantae; phylum Streptophyta; class Pinopsida; order Cupressales; family Taxaceae; genus Torreya; species Torreya grandis. Next base: position 334,379 of record JARHVA010007729.1, on the reverse strand, counting down.
ATATTGAGGTTTCAGATAGTAAAGTGTTTAATACAACAAAATTTCGATATAACTCTTCTAAAATAAATAAAACTTACATATTTTAGTTTTGATATTTGAATACAAATTAAATTTGTATTTTTTAATCTAAATTTTTGTTAAATATTTCGAATTATTTGTTTATTTTTGTTAAATATTTCGAGTTATTTGTTTATTTTTGTTTAGTTCTTATTTACTCTTCTAATTTTTCATATCCCTCAAAAATATACAAACAAATGACAATTGTTTAACAAAAATAATAATAGTAACAATGCCATAAAAGTGTTCCAAACATTTTTTTGATAAACGTGTGATAAATTCTTAATGATTAAATAAGCTAGATAAATTTGATGTTTATCAATTAAAAAAAGCAGATTTTAAAAAAATAAAAATGCATATATTGCATTCAACAACTATGCACTGCTAGCTAGGAAAATCTCGATTATTGTATGAATAATTATACTTTTAAGTATGAGCAACTTATCGTGATATTTGGGAACCTAACAACAACTAGGTATGGCTAACTTATTAGAATTTTTGGGAGCCTAACTACCACTATGTATAAAAAACTTGTCATATTCTATGATAACATAATGAATAGTAGGTATCAACAACTTTTTCATATTCTATATGAACGTAGCAACCACAATATATTTTTAAATTTTTATATTCTTGGTAACTTAGAAAACACTAAGTATAAGAGACTTGGAGTATTATTAGGAATCTAGTGAGTGCTAAGTATTTTCAACTTGGCATATTCTTAGGAACCTCACTATCAACAAGGAGCTCCAAAATAAAAATTAAGAATTAAGTCTATATAAAAACATATATATATATATATATATATATATATATATATATATATATATATATATATATATATATATATATATATATATATAATTTAAAATGTCTTAAAATAAAATAAAATATGATTTTATTTATATTAATAATATTTTTATTATTATATTATTTTATCATATAAAAATTATATTTAAATATTTATATGAAAAATATAAAAATCGAAACTAAGAAATGAATGTCATATACTAGATGACATTTACTTAAAAACCATCACATAAAAATCTCTTCACAAATAAGAGTAGCCATCAAATTTAACGCGTCAAAACTTAAGTTCTTGTATGTTTGGCATTCGTGGATGCACATTTTTCTTTGAATTCATGAATGTTTGGTAGTCGGTGGATCTTCACTGCCATTGATTTCATTTGTTTTTCTTTGCACTGTCAAAGTCTTGCCATGCCATTGTTTGTAAGAATGTATTTAGAATCAATTTGTTTGTTTGTATCATTGATTGAGAGAAAAGGTGGTCGATTAGTGATTTGTCCCAATTGCTAGGAAGAGTTGGTAGGTTAAATTCTCAAGTAGTAGGGGATGCCCACATGATGTAGGAGCATCTACATACATCTTCAGGCAAGACATGGTTACGTTGGGATGCAAGTCATGGTTGAATTCAAATTCAATTTATTGTATTTTCCCTCTAATATACTGTTAATGAGGAGTAATTGTAAAAGGTAAAAAAAGATATATATATATATATATATATATATATATATATATATATATATATATATATATATATATATATATAAGAGTGGTTAAGGAGAATATCCTATGTTGGGGCTGTTGAGAAAATAAAAGAGTGGTTGAAATTATTTCAACATTGCTATATTGTTACAAATTAAAAACTGTGTTTTGTCTTGAGCTCAAGATTGGGTGTAGAAGTTAGAGAGGAGGCTCTTAAAAAGAGCAAAATAAAATTCATTTAGGAGGATAAGAGGAAGGTAGAAAAGAGGAAGGACAGAATGAGAATCTCTCATTCAAGGAGAGAGGAAGAATGATCAGAAGTACGTAAGAATGCAGGTCTACAACAAAGAGAAAATAGAGGAAGTTATTCTTCTTTAAGAGAATTTTCATTAAATTCTTATAGAGATTGGTACATGCTTGGCTAATGCATGTGGTTTTGAAGAGAAAACGTCAAGCGTTCGGAGAAGCCAAATTCCAGTGCTGTGTATAATAAGAAGGGACGTTTTGGTAAGCTTTTAAAGATGGAACATGTTTAGTGATAATGGAGTCTTCAATTCTTTATTGAATGGATTGTATTATGTCAACGGTCTGATCTCTCTAATGGTTGAATTCACAAGAATTTTATTTTTGATCTCGCTTGAATCTATATATGTCGACTGTATGATACAGTCAAGAATAAAAAAGGAATCTATTATTTGAATATTCTAGGAATGATCATTTTCTAAAAGGATTGGCATAGGTCATATGAGCGGATTGATAGAATGAAATTGATATAGTCTCAGGTCAAATGAATGAAATTTTGGAATCCGTATATTGAATAGAATGTGTGTTGATTTAGAAGGCATGTCACAAGGTATGGGTTCGATTTGATTGGTGTATTTTGAAATCTGAGAAAGAAGTCGAACATGCAGAATTGATAAACTATTAGAGAAATTGTTTCCAATAGACTAGTGAATGTCAAACTAGTTCCATGTAAGGAACTGAATATGTAAAGATAGTTGCATGCACGAAAATGGTAAAATAAGAGACTAGCATTAATTTTGTGCTCTTCAGTTTTGCATGTAATCTGAGTTAGTGTTAGTTTGGTGTCTAGTCTTAGAGAGACAACTCTCACATGTACAAAGCTTTTTCCATTCTATGCAACTCCATGTCAATAACCCATATTTTCTCATTATGCAAGGGTGCACTTATTAAAGTTTTGAACATGAAGTCAAAGAGCACAGAATTAAGAATTCAAAAAAAAAAAAAAGCAGCTAGAAGAGACACGTACTTCTGAAAATCATTTAGTGTAGATCGTGAACACTCTTGAAGCAAAGCTGAAACACTCAGAAAATATCATAAAGAATGAGCTTAACCTTCTCTGTATTTTCCAAGTTGAGAAGAGAAGTGATATTCTTAATCTAATTGAGGAGGAGCGTAAATGACTTGAATCAATGACAACAACTATTGAAGCTCAAGTGAAATAGGAGATCATGAATAGAATGGTTGATTTGAATTCCCTTAAAATGAATGGAGAGCGGCAGAGCATGAGTCTAGAACAAAGTGAGAGTATAGAACATGCAGAACCTAGACAAATAGTTTACCCTGTTTGCAGTTTGATATCAGCGCATCACCACAACATACATGTAAAAGGGGAATATACTTCATGAATAAAAATTACAATTTACTAAAATAAATCACAAAAATCAACTATACATTTCTTCCATCATAACTTGCACCTTAAGGGTAACTTCTAGTAAGACAACTTAGGTAAATATGAAACTTTAAGACTATGTTGAGTTGAACTAAAGGGATATCTTAAAATTTTGCATGGAGATCTTTTGGATGACTGGATAAACTGCACGTGTATACAAAAATTAGAAACATTTAAGTGTCAAATAAATAATATAAATCAATAGTTAGACTACGTAGTAAATAAATCAATAATTGTCTTTAAATGAGCCCTGATCACTTATCTTGCTCTAATTGTAATTTTTCCATTAATTATGAAACAACTCAAATAATAGCCAAGCCTAGAAAATAATTCAACAATGCAAAAGAAGGCCTAGAACCTTGTTGTGGAGAGCTGATTTTCAAGCATGGAGACGATTTGAAGAGCAAAGAAAATGGATTCATTGGATGCTAGTTTAACACAAGCTCAAGGATTTTCAAACAACAATGCAGATGTTACACACCTTCATGGCTTGTTGGAAACTTGTCTCATAACACGGTTCAATTTTTGCACCGTAGTTTTCATTTTTCCTTTATTATTATCGTAGCTACCCTGTCCACTTGTCATGAAGCATATTTTTCCATTGTTTTTGTTGCAACTAACTCGTCAACCCATCATGAAGGTGTAGTTTCTAAAATTTTCCATTTCTTGTATTTGTTGATGCATTAAATAGTATTGGCAAGGTGGTAGGCTAATTATTTGTAAATGTTCTATTTAGTTTAATATTTGTTTGTGATAAGGCTAGCCATTAGGTCATTTAACCCCTGAAAGAGTTTTGCATCTTTGTTTGAGTTTTTCACTTCAACAATATATGTGAGACCAAATTTGGTTTAAAAAAACCAGTTGATCAAACAAATCTATATATGTAAAGCTTTTAGGCCTTGAGATTGTAGGAGCTCATTCTTAGCTTTAGCAAGGCATATATTGAGTTGTGATTAAAATCAAAGTTTTTCATTTTGCTTGTTGTGTCCTCAACTTCAATCCTCCTTGTATCAATTGCTAATTTGAAATGCACAAGGCTACATAATGGATTCAACCATATATAGATTAAGAAGGCAATTTGAAAGCCTTACCATGATGTTTGTGATATGGCATAATCAACCATATTTACAAACAAATCTACTTTTGACTATAAAACATCTCTAATACAATTATCAATAAATTAAACATACTTATGTACCTATATTTTGACCATCAAACATATTACATTATACATTAAAATAATCTCTAAATATGAAATGTATATATATATTTTATTATACATTTTATTTATAATTTTTTACTTAAAAATATATTACATTATTATATAAAATTAAATATAATTATAAATTCACTTTTAAAAAATAAAATCAATCTAATTAATTAATTAAACAAACAACGAATTTCCACACGTACTTTTTAATTGTTGATGTGAATTACTGACCACTCTTTCACAATTACCATGCTGCTTTTCTTTCTCTTCTCACGTGGGTTTCTCTTCCATTTATGTTTTTACCCCCATACCATTTATTTATATATAAAATTAAATTTGGTTACATTTTCATGCCGCCACTCGTAGATAAAACGTCTTTAATCGAAAATAAACTGAAAAGTAATTACGCATAAAACTATACCATATTCATTAAATAGTTAGGGGCTAATGGATTACAGCAAAAAGGATGCTACTTGTAATCAACTAATTATATTCACCTGAAAAGTATTTTATCAATCGCAAAATTAATTATTTAGAAAACCATATTAATTAATTAAAAGATTACAACACAAAAGAATACTAGTTGTAGTTAACCCCATATCCTCACCTGCGGATTGATGGCTTTGATTTTGGTCCAATCTTCCCCACCTTCCTTTAACCTCTCCCCGTCCCCCTGTAATAGAACTCCTTCAGTCTTTTCAACCGCTCCAATCCCTCTCCCACCTTCTTCACACTCCGACAACGCATTAGATACAACTCCTCAAGGCATGCCATCGCTCCATCCTCCAATTCCGGGAACTCCTCCAAATCAAGGAATGTGATAATCCACAAGAAGCGCAGCTGTGGAAACCCTCCCGACTTTCCAAACGCCTTTGGCAATTCTCTGCACCTCGCATTCCCACTCAAATCCAAACGCACTAGATTGTGCATTGTTTGTAATTCTGGATAATTACTACAATGACAATTCCATAAAGTGAGTTTCCTGAGATTTGCCAAACAACATATCCAACTTGGCACTGCAAACCTCCATACTTCAAGTATTTCAACATCTTTCATTGATTTCATAGTCTCCGGAATGTGCGGAACATCCAAATCTGTATCACCCTGCATTCCACGAATCTCATTGCTGATATACAGACGACGCATCTTCACCAACCGCGCAATGATCCCCTCTTCCATCCTCTGCAATTCCGACTCATGGTTAATATTTAACCTTAGTTCCTGAAGTTGAGTCATATTGCCAACATCCTCTAACTTTAAGAATTCGTCCTCTTCAATGGAGAGGTCTAAATACTGTGATCTGAGTGTCCGCAAAGACCCCAGCTTTGATATTCCCTTTGGCATGCGTTTGAAGCCGCAGTGTAGATGCTGAAGACATTTAAGTTCACTTATCCATACCTGAGATGCGTCTGATACTATTTCATTACACTTAGAAATATCAAAAAAGAACAAACTCTTTAGATGTCTGACACACTCTGGTACCTCTTTGATCTTTGTCCCTCTTAAATTTAACACCTTCAGAAGTTTCATCTTTCCAACACATTCAGGCAATGTAGAGATCCTAGTGTAACTCAAATCCAGAACACGCAGTACCCTCATACTGCGAAAGAAGCTTGCCGGAATGTTTGTGATCTTCTCATTGTCACACAATGATAGTGTGCGGAGAAGTGTGGGACAAACATGACGGCTCTGTGAGATGGCACCGTCATCTATATCTTTCTTGCCCAATATAATTCGACACCTGCCAACACTTCTATTCATCGATTGAAAGGCCTCCTCAACAGCAAAAGCACATTTGTTTTCTCTAGATACAAATATGGCCAAATCAAGCAACAAATCATGAATTTTACAATATTTGGTTAGATTCATGTCTTCCCATACTTCAAGCAGACACAGATTGGAAAGCTGATATAAACAATTCCATGCCTTATCCCACTGCTCCTCTCCTGAGGGGATGAACCCTTCCCCTATCCAGAGATTTATGAGATATTCACATTCTATCTCTTCATCCTCAAGAAAGAAAGAAATATAAGCAAAACACGCTTGAAGACGTGCAGACAAAGAGTCATAACTCAATTTGAGAATATCCCTGATAGGATCATCGGTAGTACTTCGCTGTTTGAGCTGACGGAGCTTGGACTCCCATTTGCCACGAAGTGTGATGTTTGCCATAGATGCTGCTATCGTTTTGATAGCGAGAGGCAAATTCCCACATTCCTTCACAATTTCACGACTTGCCTCTTCGAGGTGCTGTGGCGGTCTATTTCCCTCAATGTCTCGAAATGCGTGAGCACAAAACAACCTCCAACTTTCTTCATTTGAGAAATATTGCATGTTATAAATTTCAGCATTTATATTCACACAAACATCTCGGCTTCGTGTGGTTACCACAATTTTGCAAGGGCTATCACGAAGGCCGAATCTTTCTATCAAGTTATCTTCTCTGCTGGCCCTCCACACATCATCTAACACAACAAGACGCCTTACACCTTGCAGACTGTCACGAATCAACTGTGCTGCTTGCTGTTCACTCACTCCACTATATTCCTTAATTTGCTCACTCAAGCCTAAGGGAAAGGCCAAATTACATTGCAACTTGGAAACAGAATAAAACTGAGAAACTGAAAGCCATATAGATTTATCGTACCTTTCTTTAGTACTGTCGAAGACATGCCGAAGAAGATATGTCTTGCCTATTCCCCCCATTCCAACCACGGCAATAATTGGAGGTGCAGGGTTTTCCAGCAAGTTGACCATGTCTTGAACCTTGGATTCTATTCCCACTGGGTGTGAATCGCTTGGCAGAAGACTAGATCTTTTCCAGTCTACTGTTTGAGATGTGCTCGGTAATCCAGCTTGATGAGCAGATAAAACATCAGGGGATAGCTTCAATTGGTTTCCCTCTTCAATAATAGATCTGATGTAATCCTTGATGATTTTTAATTTCCGCCCCATCCTGTAGCGGAAAACAAATTGATTACAACTCAACGCACAAGATTGAGTGTTGCTACTATAAATAGATTCTACAGCACATTCTTCAGCGATGTCCTCTGCATGCAACGCAGTGTCGCGAATGAACTCCAGCCATGTTTTTACAGCCTCATTTTGTCTAGACTGTTCACCCCCATCTTGCAGATAAACACTAAGATATTTGAGTTGTCTTTTCAACCATTCAAAGTCTTTTCTGAAATTCACCACCAGCGTTACTTCTGCAGCTAGTTTCTCGACGGCCATCTCAACCGCTATCCCACATAACTTGCCAACAACAGTTTCTCCAATTCCAGATGCCATGTTAGAAAATTGAGAGGGAAACTGAAAATTCTCTCTGAATTTTCTATTCAGACAAAATACAAATCGCTAAATGAAATACGGTTGCTAAACACAATGGAAACCACACAAACTTGAGCAACTTGGATTCGATGTGAGTGTGGTAAAACTTCAACAACGAGCTTAGAATTTTATAGACGCAGGCTCGTCACAGATATGTAAAGGTGGAAGCTACTTACGGGCAATTCTTTACTTGCTAATTACGAAAAGATCACTTTGTCATATTCTTTTCTTGCTCATTACGAATAGATCACTTTATTGTATTCCCCCGTTTTCTTCCACCACTTAAAAACAAAGTTATGTTTACAACTTATCAATATTTTTACAAACATTATCATATGTTTCCTAACATTGAGATTAAACTTATGGAGGCCAATACGATTATGCATACATCTACTTCCTCTACATTTACTAACTCAAAATATTAGGGAAAGAAAACATTCAAAGCTATTGGTGACAACATACACTTAATTGCTACCAATTCAATTAGGTGTTCACTCTACAATCTTCTTGAAACTACCATGCATATCTTTTGGAGGTGTAGTTCTGCTAAAATAACATGGGTTGTTGTACACAATGATCTTCTTGAATATGTTAACATTTTTTGTTTTGTAAATAAATTATTCTATGCTTTAATATTTCTCATAATATGATTGTTGTGTCTTTCAGACAGTTGATTACCAATGACTATGGAAAAATAGACGCATTATTATTATCAATACCTCCTTTATTCCATTTGAAGTTGTCAGTAAAAATATTTACTTTAATTGTATTCTTCATATACATAATATTTTTAGGTTTCTCCAGAGAGTTTTTTCCCACAATGCAGGATTCACTAAAAAAATGGTGAATATTGACAAAAAAATTAGGATGTGCGAAGAAGATCAAGTGAACCTTTATAGAAAGATGAAATTATAATTACAAGGCAATATTTTGTTATTGTTCCGGTTTGTCTATTTTTCTTAGCTTTGACTATAGTTTTAAATATCATCATTTTCAATTACAAAAAGTTAAGACTAATCATGCACCTAGCTTTTAAGCTAAGAATAAGCTCAAAACTATAAATGACATTTCACAACCACCCAATAGGGTTGTCCTTCCACCTTCTAGCAACACTTGGAAATATACAAGATTGCATGACCCTCCTCACAAAATGCTTAGACTCTTAATGGATTGTAATTTGTTTACATTAACCACAAAATATAAATTAGATACTACACAACCATGGCCTAAAGGGTATGATGCCAACCGATATTAGAATTACCATAGAGCTTCAAGATATGCTTCTAATCCATGCTACAAATTAAGACATAAGTTCAAGATCTTATCGATAGTAACACTATTCTAATTGAAGGCCATAATTGTATATTAAATGAATATGTCATGATACCTAATCCACACTAATACATTTTCAATCATCCATTGCCAAATCATGACACTAATACATAAGGCAATGTTCATATGATGACATCTATACATCCTTTGACTATTTCACATGAGAGTGAGTTTGAGAACATTGTTGCATGTTTTTGAGCTATCAATGAAAATCACATTATATTACCACAAGATACCATGTGAGGATTCAAATAATGGTCCTCCATACAAATATGATTTTTTATTACCATCCTTTGATCAGCGTTAGAATTGTGATTGAAAGTTTTTCTAGCAAAAATATAATTATGTTTTCATTTTTATCTATTTGAGGATATACTGAGTGAGACTTACCTTGTACAACTATGATACTTAAGATTTATGGTGGAAATACACACACTATCCTTGGTGGTATTAGACTATTAGTTGTGGCGAGTCCTAGGACTCTACTAGTTTGGTTTTATGTAATGTTCTATACTAGTTCATATAATCTATTACTTGGAAATCCATGGCTTAATCAAATGAGAGTTATACCTTCACACTACATCATTGTATCAAGTCTACACACAATGGATAATTACTTACCTTTTTATGCACATCTTCTAAATTCCCTACCCAACCTAAGAGGCCATATGTGTGATCACCTAGAGTACTTCATAAATAGCAAAATATTTGACCCCATATGGTACATTTTAAAGTTTCATAACCTAACAGTATGGTTCCTACTACATTTAAATATATGACATCACCTTCTCAAGGTAAGAATCATATATTTGCACCTTTGAGACCTACAATGCCTAACCATCCATGTCCAAAGATTGATATACAAACTCTTTTAATGGATCATATTCAATAGCATATACCAAATATAGTTTCTCCATGACATTCCTAAATGTGCTTTTCAAGAGGTTTTGGCAGCTCTTTAAGCCCACTCTCCACATATCTCTCTTTGGGACGATGATTTCAATTAATATGCATCTCATAGTTATTTTTTTTAATACTTGGAATGATGATTTTAACTCACCTTATATTTTGGTATTTCACATTAAAGATGAGATCATCGATTAGTTATGCTAGCCTTTATCTTCCACTTCATTGATATATTATTTTACTATATTTTCTTACAATACATAGATTATATATTATATATGTCACACATTTCATGTGCTTTCCTCCCTTGAGTTTGATTACCCACCTCATCTTTATTTTAGATTTGACACCATTGCATTTTCCTTCTCTTGCCTCAAAATTATGTTAACCCCTTGGTTTATGTTTCTTTTTATATTGCTTGTTATTCTATCAAAAGAGTATGATTCCCATGCCTAATTAGATTATAAGTTACATATTATTCTTGGAGACACTATAAAATAAAGTTACATATTATTTGTTATTTTATGTTGAAATAAATAATGAAATTTATAAAAAATAGATAAAAGAGGTAATACATTTTGAGGGACCCTTATGCATTGTTGAAAATATAATAGATAAAAAACACAGTCGCCTCTTATTGAAGAAAACAAATTTACAAAATAAAAAAGAATCCAATTTCAATCATCTTTAAAAAAAATTATTTAAAGAGAATATTGAAATAAACTCACTAGAAAGAAAACATAATTAATAAAAATATTTTGAAATAAAAGATACTCACCGTCTAATAAAATAATCAAATTTACCTTAAAAAAATGCAATTAAATGCTTTGTAAAAAAAAATATTATTTAAAGAAAAATTCAAGATAAAATAGTAGCTGCTCATGATAACGCAGTGGAAATCACCAATGCAAAAAAGAAAACCCTAATTAAATCACCTACTACAAGAATACTTTTGTAAAAAGTGTGCGAGATTTTAAAAATATATAAAAAGATAATCATTGGTAATAAAGGAAATAAACTCTACAATGCATTCTTATGTATTCTCTTTAACATCCTTACCAATTTTCACATTGGTGGGCAGGGCCCTTTTCATAATGAGGCTTATGTTAGTAATGGGAAAAAAGTATTCTGTTCAAGTCAGTATATGTGAGGAATGTTTTCATTTTTTATATATGTGTTTTATTTTTTATTTATGATTTTTTAAGTGATGTCAACCATTAAAATTAAACACACTCATTACATTATAGGCCTCCACCATCTCCAAATGCCATTATAAGAACACCTCTTAGTGTAATAATCCAAATAAACCACGAGGGTTGGCTCAAGCATGAGAAAGGTAAACCAATTGAGTTCTAGCTTTATCTCTATGTTGTAAGGGCTTCACCATTCCATTGACACATTTACACATAATCAGACTTGACATCAAGATGTGCATCATCTCATTGTATTCAATAACTTATTTAAATGAACATAATACACCCACACATTCATGACACAATCAGGGTTATTAAATCTAAATATATGAAGTAAATATAGATAATACTTGTTTCAATATTCAATAGAGGAATCCTCATAACAAACATAATTCATCTTGTTTGAGGTAGGAATGATCTGACCCTGAGTCTTCCCCAGGTGAATCTTCACTTTCCAGGGCATTGCAAACCAAAATGGTTCTAGATGAATTCCAAGAGTCATGATATCACACTACACACCTACAACACACCTAAACATATATTTTTTGGAACATTCAATTTCATATTAAACACACTTCATGAGTTTTCCCAAACTAATCCTTTGAAAATATTTATAATATTTCAAAACATCTAGAAATGATCCCCAAGCTAAAACAGGTTTCCCAAAGACAATGTTGCCAACCAAAGATAATGTTGTCGATCAAAGCAATGCTACCAAAAAAAACACAATGATGCTGACCAAAGACAATGTCACCAACCAAAGACATTGACACCTAAAAAATACAATGCCTCTAACCAAAGACAATGTCACATAATAAAGATAATCCCACCAAACCAAAAAATCAAAACAAAGTAACACAATAGAAAGGAAACACCACTTTGTTTTTAGTGACATAAGATTTCATGTATGCCTTCGATGCTCCTACATTAGACACCCAAAGTATTTAAAATGTGAGTTCATGCTCACATAGATGGAATACATGGTAAAACCACTTTTTAGACCATAAAACATAATGGCCATAGCATTCCCTTATAACACACTAAATACTTCAATTGATTGTCTTTCTTTCTTATCCATTACTAGCATTCTCTTGTTGGTTTCAATTTCATCCTCTTCATCTTAACTCTGCTTTTTATTTTCTTATTTGTGAGATTTGACCCACCATAGACTATCATCCTCTACCAAAATCTTATCCATATTTCTCTCCATCTGCATATGGGCTGAAACCCACCTTTGTTCAACCATATCCACCAGGGTGTTCTTTCTTGTATCTTACTCTCCCTTGTGGGATTGGAACCCACCACTGATCGACCACCTCCTCATAAAGACTCCTTGCCCTTGTTCAATCATTATCCAACTTGTTATTGGATTCCTTGTTTTATCACCATTCATTGTTTGAAGCTCCTATATCATGGCTACCATCACCTATTTCAATCCAAATATCATTACAACAAACACAACATACATTTGGGCATCTAAATGACAACCCATAGCCTCTAGTACCACCTCAAGGATTGACTTTACTTTATCATCTCTAATTGCCTTCATTATTATGTCAAGAAAACTCTACATCTCTATGATAAAATACTCTTCTTATTCACATATTATGGCTTGCATACAAATCAGTAGCTTCTCTTCACATTTGGTGAGCTTAAGAAATTCACTCTCTTTACCTACAACATCAAGGTTTTCAACACATTCTTGGGTTGGTATCAAATTCAACTGCCCCATCTCATCCATCTCCACATTATAAGATTGTTTCTCCTCAAGATTGGGCTTCTCAAAGCCTCTATCACTCTACATGATCCTCAAAGTAATACTTAGTTATTCTTGTGACATATCTTCTTCCTCTTGCTAATCTATTTCACTTGATCCTGTGAGAGTCTTCTTTGCCACCTCCAATTACTGCAATTGAGCTTCCTCATGTATTTATTCTTGAGAAAAAACTCGTTCCCACGTTTTCATACTCTCTCTTGTCTCCATGATGACCTAAATAAATTATTCCATGGTTGACATATCATTACCAACCATCTCTCTAACCATTGCTTCCATGTTATCCACTTGTTCAACTTATTTACTTTACTTCTCATACAAATGAGCATGTTAGACTACACCACACTTTGTCCTTTTATTTTTCATCTTCTCCATTGTTGGACCTGCACATTGAAAAAAATATTAAGAGAATCAAGATTTCCCACAAACACTTCTTATAGTTACAGTATTTCAATCAAAGTTGTAACACTAATAAACAAGACAATGTTCATATGATGACATCTATACATCATTTGACTATTCCACATGAGCATGATATTGATAACATTATTGTATGTTTTTCAGGAACTATCAATGAAAATTACATTAAATTACCATGATATACCATGTGAGGATTCAAATAATGGTCCTCTATATACGTACATTTTTTTATTACCACCATTTCATCACCCTTGGAAATGTGATTGAAAATGTTTCTAGGAAAAATATAATTATGATGTCATTTTTATCTAGTCAAGGATATACATAGTGAGATATACCTTGTACAAAAATGATACTTAAGATTTACGATGGTGCTACACACACAATACTTGGTGGTATTACACTAGTAACTATGGTTGGCTCTAGGACTCTACTAGTTTGGATCTATGTAGTGTTGTATATTGGTTCCCATAATCTATTACTTGGATATCCATGGCTTAATCAGATGAGAGTTATACCTTCCACACTACATTATTTTATCAAGTATGTGCATAATGGATAATTACATACCTTTTTTCCCACATCTTGTGATCTACCAAAACAACCTAAGAGGCCGCACATGTGATCATCTTGAGTGTTTCATAAATATAACATTATTCAACCTTATGTGTAACTTTTTTAGTTACCCACCTACCATTATAGTTCCTACTACATTTGAATCTATGACATCACCTCCTTGAGGTAAGACCTATATAATTGCAACCTTGAGACCTAAAATGCCCAATCATTCATGTCATAAGATCTATTTATAACCCATTTTAATGGATCATATTCAAGCACATATACCAACTATAGTTTATCCATTATATATTCCAGCACGTGATTTTCAAGAGGTTTTGGTAGCTCCTCAAGCCCACTCTCCACATTTTTCTCTTTGGGATGGTGATTTATTTACTATACATCTCATGATTATTTTTGTCATACTCAAAAGATGCCTTTGACTCACCTTATAATATGGGATTTCACATTAAAGATGATATCATCGATTAGCTATGGTAACTTACATCTTCCATTTCATTCATATATTATTATATTATAGTTTCTTATAATACGTAGATTATATATTCTATATGGCATACCTTTCATGTGATTTCCTCTCAAGATTTTGATTACATACATTATATTTATTCTATATTTGACACCATGGAACTTACTTTCTCTTGCCTACACATTATGTTATCCCCTTGGTTTATGTTACTTGTTATTCTATTATAAGAGTGTGATTACCATGCCTAATTAGTTTGAAAATTTCAAGTGGAAGTGGATTGAAAAAAGAGAGATGTTCAAATCTTTAGGCATCATTTTTACTTTAAAATTTCCTTCGATTTTTTTTGAAAATAAGTTTTACAAAAGTTTGAGAAGAAAGTTTCCTACTAAAATACTAAGTCATTATCCTTAACTACCAAATTTTAAGTCTCTACCAAAATTATGGTATATACTCATATTTATGGTATATATTCCATTGTTGGACCTACCTAAATAAATATATGAAAATCTTACCAAATTACTACATGTATACCTTTTGGATAATACAAATAAAAATTGTGGTTTCCATAGATTGTGTTGGGATATTATCTATTTAATTTCTTTCCCAAGATAAATGTGAGACATAAATTATCAATGTCCATAGAAAAAGTATTGCACTTTGTGCTAATGGAGTTTTTGGGGATATTAAAGGGCTTGACAATGGAAACTTATTTTTATACATTAAATATGTTTTCAAGTGCTCCCTATGGTAATAAGGTTTGATACGATATTGGGCTTAAAAATATCATCAATAACACCAACCTAATTATGATTTAAGGCACATTTTTTTTTCTAACAGTGTTTCGAAAGCATTTGAGCATATGAAATTGTTACTCAAAGGGGCAGGAGATGGGTAATGTAATTTTGGCCTTTATTTTAACAACCACGTCTTTTCATGGTCTTCCCTTATTAATTGATGCAACCTACCATTAGAAGAGACTATAAGAATTAAGGTACTTAGGATTTATAAACAAGGCATTCATATCATTTGTGATCTTTTTTTCTTGATGATACTAGATTCCTTTTCCCTTTCTTTTGAAGAAATAAAAGTTATTTTCATTTACTTTTCCTACCATCCCAATAATCTAGAGCTTATGCCATACGTTATGATGCACAAGCTTTGCCTTCATACACCGTTAGTTTGGTTAAAGACTAGCATTAAAATTTTGATACACCTTTTAGAAATCATTCTCCTAGATTATTATATAGATTTAATAGCTCTTTCCCTTTAGCTCTTGATAACCTTAACAACTTTAATGGGATTTGAACTCTTCACTTAGGACTTGATTTTTTTGATTCAATTGCATTTGGAATTGTTAGTTGGAGCTGAAAATGTATCATTACCTATTAGGATTAGTTTATTAGATTAAGGATTGTTTTTGGGTGATTGGTTGCATCACATGTGAGTTGTTTACGCCAAGTTTATTTCATATAATATACTAAAGATTTTCAAGCATGTTTTATGGACATTTTCTTAAGGTTAAAGTGCTCTAAAATGGATTCAAATTATTTTCTCTCTCTTCAATCCCAAGGCCATATCTTGGAGGATTTATTTGTTGGGGGATTCTATATAGTGACTAAGCTACATAAATTTTACTTTTAATTTTTAATAAAATCAACTTTGGAAGTCTATAAATTGTGCTATTTTCAGTAAAGAGTATATGCATCAAGAATTCTCAATCAGTGAGAAATATCATGTGCTTACATAAATGTGTCTTCAAGTCAAAGTTCATGCAAAGAAAAGTTCTCTCAAGTTTCAACATTAGAAGGACCTTCTCAAATATTGGGAGTGTGGATTGTGCACCATGAAAATCATCTCACATTTTATCATATTTCAAGGGTATCTTCCTTTAGTGCCTCCATGGTAGTGGAGATGCTTTCATTACTACTTCTTATCCTCTCCCATCACCTAGTGGGTTCTTTGGAGTTCTCCTCAAAAAAAAATTCATTGTTCAGACTTTCTTGGTGGGATTCCCCTGATGCCGACAATGATGAGTACTAATGTGATGGCTACTCCTTTGATTGGATGTGGAGTTTTAATTCATCTTATTATTGATAGATAAGATGTGTTGAATGATTGGGTTCTCCATCATCCCCCCGTTGGTGGAGCCCTATACTTGAAATTCTCTCCCTCAAAGAGATGATCCGCCTCCTCCTCTTTTTTGTGTTACTTCACATACTTAAATGTGTTCTAAAAAAAATATTGTTAGTGCCATTATTAGATTGTTTCAAGGTTTTGAGATTATTTTTTTATAAATTATTAATACCAACCACCTTTTTTAAAGCAATCATCAATTAGTTTTTACAATGGGTGTTTAAACAAAAAGTTGACAGTGGTCTGTCAATTAAGAAGCCTCTGAAATAAATAAATATTTGAATTTAACGCTGATCACACCCTAAATTTTACGGGTGGGCACCAATTCGAGTAGCAAGTGTGACAGAGGGACAAGGACGGTTTCTTGGATAGCCTTTATTTGTGTAAAAGTTTAGCAAATAACGGTTTCTTTCCCCTGACATAATTGCTATAGAATAAAATAAAAACTAAGGGAAACTCCAAAGTAAGAATTAAGAATTAAATCTATATAAGAATATTTAATTTTTATATCTAATTTTTTTTTTTATTTGATTTATATAACTACTATATAATTTAAAATATCTTAAAATAAAATAAAACATGATTTTATTTATATCAATAATATTATTTTATTATATAAAAATTAAATTTAAATATTTATATGAAAAATATAAAAATCGAAAATGAAAAATGTCATTTACTTAAAAACGGCCACATAAAAATCTCTTCACAAGTAGAAGTAGCCGTCAAATTTAACGCGTCAGAACTTAAGTTCATGTATATTTGGCGTCCGTGGATGCGCGTTTTTCTTTGAATGCATGAATGTTTGGCAGTCGGTGGATCTTCACTGCCATTGATTTCATTTGTTTTTCTTTGCACTGTCAAAGTCTTACCGTGCCATTGATTTGATTTGTCTTTCTTTCCACTGTCAAAGTCTTTGCCGTGTGAGAGTTGGGATCATTTTTCTACCTCCAATCTCAATCAATATTGTCCTGATGCGGGACAGTCAAGAAAAAATATGTGTAGAATATGTAAGGGAAAAAACCGTGGTGTCACGGCCACATAAAATGTCCTACAGTGAACTACTCTTACTTGACAATCAAGTTAAAGTTTTATGCGATGCGATGTTAATATTATTCGATATATACCAATTTTTCTGCCATAAAAATAAAGATGATGGCAACATTTCTTCACAAATTAAATACACAGGAAATAAAAGCGTAGCTAAATGTAAGGTAAAAGAAAATAAGAACCGGAGATGGATTAAGCTATTTAACGTGTAAATGAGAAAAGGATAATGTTAAAGGAGGTGAATATTAATAATAAATATATATTTTGATTCATAATTTTTTTTTTTTTTTCATATTAAAAAAAGTAAAATATAATAATTAATAATTAATTATTTATATAATTAAATTTGAAAAGACATAAAAGGAATTTTAAAAGGTTATTGTTTTAGTGATCAAATATTTTAAAATTTAAAGTTTTAATTTTAAATTGTTCATGTAAATCAATCACTTTAAATTTTTGCTAATTAGATATAGGTTTGAAATGGGGCAGCGAAATATTATAAATGATATCAAAGTCAATATCAAAACCACATATTTAAGACCGTATGAAATAGTGCCAAGACCTTATAGATGGTCATAGCCATAACCAACAACTTATAAGCAAATCTCCATTTTTTCTTCTAGGATTTTGATTTGTTCTTTTATTACTTGAATTGATATACTTCAAATAAATATAAAATAAGAAAATCCCATAACACTGAAATTGGGGAGGGTTTGGTTTGGGGGTGTTTGTATAGAGATTTTGTTGCATTTTTAATGTTGAGATAGTAAAATGTTAGATATAACAAAACTTAAGTTTAGTTCTTTTCAAATTAATAAAACTTACATATTTTACTTTAGATATTTGATTACAAATTGAATCCACTTTTTTCTATAAATTTTTAAATTTTTTTCAATATTTTGAATTATTTGTTATAATTAATTGTTAAAACAACTTTTGGCCACCAATTAAGACACTATTTGAAAAACCCATCAAAGTATATATAAAGAAATGACAACTTGTTAAACACAAAATGAATAATAGTGACAATGTTATAGAATCAAATGATTTTTTATAAGTATATGATGAGTTCTTAATGATTAAATAGGTTAGAATTTTTTTCTATTTATCGATGAAAAAATAAAAAATTAGAAAAATAAACATGCATGGATGGCATCCAACAACTATGAGTTGCTAGCAAGGAAAGTCTTGATTGTCATATAAACAAAGATACCACTAGGTATGAATAATTTGTCAATATCTTTGTGAACCTAGTGACCATTAGGTATGATCAACTTGTCAGAATGTTTGGGAACCAAGAGATTGCTAAGTATCGACAATTTGTCTTATGTTATTGGAACCTACTTACCACTATATATCAATGACTAGTCATATTTTGTGGGAATCTATCGACGAGTAAATGTTTGGCCATTTCCATATTCTTGGGAACCTAGTGAAACCTAAGTATAAATGATTTGGTGTATTATTCATAACTTAGTGACCACTATGTGTTTTAAACTTGATGTATTCTTGGGAACCTAGTGATCTCTATGTATCAATAAATTACAGGATTCTTAGAAACCTAACAACCAATATGTATCTTTCGCTTGGCATATTTATAAAAAAACTAGTGCAATCACTAGGTATTACTGTGTTGGCCTTAGTTTTTAGTTATTTTTGCCTATAGTACTTGCAAGTCGACCTCTATGAAGATTCATAGTATTCCCATTTAAAAGGATTTTTAAACAAGTATTTGACAACTTGATGATATAATTTTTTTAGGATTATGTTATTCTATTGATCTAAGGTGTCTTTTGACATCACCATTATCTACTTTTTTTTTCCTCTACACATGTTGTTTTCAAATTTGTAATGCTTCAAATTGATAAATTTGATTTATATTTCAACATATTTTATATAACACAAAAAAAATACTCGAGAAAAATACTTAGACAATAAATACATAAAATAATAATTCTCTTTTATATTATTCAATCAGAGATATTACAAATATATAGGCTAAGTAGCTCCTTAAAACAAAGAGACTAATATTACTTTCAACAATCAACTATCCCCACAATATATCATCACACCCTATTCTTACTCATAATATTTATTTTATATATGTGAGTTGATCAACGCAATTCACTCACTATATAAACTATCACACTATATTATTAAAGAGTTGGATGATAAGTCATAATAATATTACAAATATATTAACCAAAATGTGATTACTAACTATGATTTTCTAACATTCCCCCTTTAGTGCGAACATAGGGAGAACATTATTCTATATTTTAACTATGAATAAACTCAAATGATAGTTTTTTACTCGGTTAACCACCAACCTACAAAAAATCAGGATGGTTTTACACTCGACTTATGAATAACCTATAAATAAATGATGGTTTTACTCTCAGCTAACTACCAACCTTGATCAAAAAATCAGAAGTTTTGGTTGATAAATATTTCAAGAACATAGAAATAACATAGTAACACTGAATTCTCTGAGAAGAGATGTATTATTACTCAAGATCGCAATACAACTATATGCTTATCTTTGGGAAGAGATGTCTGATTTTCCATTTCGGGTTACATCTTCATTTATACCTATTTAGAAAGTAGGGGAAGGATTTGGAAGGTCACCAATATCGAGGGAGATTAGGTGGTTCAAATTCCATGATTTAAAACAATACAGAACTTGAGGAATGACTATTTTTAGAAACTTACTATTTTTAGACTGCAGTACTAAAATTGAAATTTGGGGCACTTCCATTGGGTTTTAAGGTCAAAATTCATTGAAAAAATATCAATTCCATCTCACGGTGTTCTTTTGATTCTTAGCTTTCCAACAGTTCAAACGGTGAGTCAATTGGAGCTACGGTGCAAAAGTTATGGCTCCCGAAAGTTCCATCATCAATTGGGGTGGAACTGTCACTCAAATTGTCACCTAAATTGCTGCCCAGATCATTCCTCCCTCCTTGAAAAGCAATGTTCCCCATTGCATCAATGTTACTCATTAGGTGTGGCAATTGTGTCTTGATTTGATTCTCTATGAGCCACTCACCTTGGTGGCTAAGCTAGCCCCTTTTGACCACTCGATAAAGCAAAATAGAGCATCCTCTTGTTGTCTTCATCCAGGTGTCCACAATCTGATCCTCCTCCACTGGAAAAAAACTCTATGGATCAAGCTCATCAATGTCAAGTTGTTATGCTACAACTGAACTGTCCCATAGAGGTGGATGATATGGTTTGAGGAGCTCCACATTGAATATTGGATGCAAACCAAGGTAGGCTAGTAGGTTCAACTCACATTCATTTTATTTACTTTTCTAGTGATGGTGTAGGGACCATATTGTTGGGTGAATATTTTGTCAATCGGCTAACTGATGAGAAAAATAGGTCTTATCAACCACAGCAAGGGAGATTGGTCAGCCAGATGTGCAGGTTTACCACATCAAAAGGGGACAAATCTCTCCTCTCATCAAGGAGAGGTTCCCTATACATATGAGGAGCTATATACTATATATATATGCAAAAAATAACACTCAGGGGTAGGACAACACCATCCATCTCTCTTTTTTTAGAGATGATGTTCACAAACAAAGGAGAAATCTAGGTGGAAACACTGAAGGCACTTCTCTTCTTTCAGAAGTGGTTTTACAGCAAACAGCTGGAGTTCTTTTTGGTGGGTAACAAGTAACTAGTAACAAAGGATGTAGTAACCAGTATACTAAGATGTAGCACAAAGTCTCCACCTTGACTTCCCAAGAGTGAAATATGAAGGACAATGAGGGCACAAAGTCATCCCAAGGTCCTTTACATAGAAATAGAAAATAGACAAACACACTAAAGGCAATTGTAGACAGCACAAAGTCTCTCCACAGCTGGCTTCAGGACACCTTCCTGATTACTTCCACTAGTTCTGCTTGTTAAATTGAATAAACAAGAATACATTTAGGAAATAAACATAAGAACAATCTCCTAGAATGACATAAGGTATAACAGCTCAAAGTCTAAAAGTAACTTGCTTTATGATTCAAATAAAGAAATATGATGAACAATATGAGCTCAAAGTCTCAATAATCGCCTCTCAATTTTGGTAGGGTTTCGCTTCTATAATGGAGAAGTCTCCTTTGCATAAAACAAGAGATTACAATATATAGTAGCCAAGAAAGGCTTGGTGCTTTGTTCCATAAAGCGGCCCATGTTGTATTCAATGCCTTGAATGCATTTTTTAGTTTTGTCAAAGAGGGCCATGCTGGAATAGGGTGTCCACCTTAACTATGGCATGTTGATTTATCTCAAATCTCTCTTCTTGGGCCTGGGTCATCTAGTCCTTTTCCTGTTGTCTGTTAAGAGCCCCTCGCAAGGGCACCTACCCTTCAGGGTCCTTCAGGCGGCCTTCATGCTTTTATTCCTTTGGAGGGTCTTCGGGCTCAAATTCAAAGGAAATATTTACTTGGCTTTTGCCTTGAACAAATGCAAAGAAATTTCAACTTTTCCTACCTTGTTCATTTTTTTGAATAAAATCTCTTAGTCTGCTTTTGCTCACTGCCCTCCACAAGGGCACTTAGCTTGGTTCACTGCCCTTTGCAAGGGAACTTGGCTTGGTTCATTACCCTCTACAAAGGCACTTGCCTTTTGAGCTTTAGGGTACTCCCTTGAACTTGTCGATTAAACTGACTGATTGAACTAACTTTGGTTCAATGGTTCAATAGTTCATTCCTTTGTTCCACTCATTCAATTGACTGCTTGAACCAATCGTGTTGAACCAACCGCTCATTGAACCTTTGAACCATTGAACCCATTAAACCTTTGAACCAATTTGATTAAAAGGTTCAATGGTTCAACAGTTCAATCCTTCTTCTTTTTGTTAAGTGTTTTGAAGCCATTGAACTTGCTGAAGTGGTTGAACTTTGAACTTTTGCCGAAGCACTTAACTCTTTAAGCTTATCGATGCCATTAAACCTTTGAACTCGTTGAACCTTTGAACCTGTTGAACCATTTTGGTTCAAGGTTTAATGGTTCAACAGTGCATTCCTTTGTATGAAGCTTGCCGATGA
Organism: Torreya grandis; assembly: GCA_037957365.1. Taxonomy (NCBI): domain Eukaryota; kingdom Viridiplantae; phylum Streptophyta; class Pinopsida; order Cupressales; family Taxaceae; genus Torreya; species Torreya grandis. Next base: position 311,679 of record JARHVA010007729.1, on the reverse strand, counting down.
ACCCTTTGGTTGAACCTTGATGTCGAACCTATTTTGAAATCTCCTAAGTGTTGAAAACTTGTTCTTTTGAAAGAAATTTCCTGTTGAAGCCATTGAACCTACTAAACTTGCTAATCCTTTAACTTAAAAAATGAAGAATTTGAATGCTCAGAATAATTTTTGAGAAGGGAAGAAAGGATTTTGGGCTACAAGACCAAAATAGTTCATGTGTTGTCCCAAAAAAGAGTGACATATTTTGGGAACAACAACTGCCTCCAGTTGGGGAACTTCCTTCAGTTGAAAACTTGGAACAGCTGAGGGGAGTAAAAACTAGAATCTCTAGTGCCTAGCTCGTAGGATCTTATGGGTAGTTACAGGAGCAAAAAAATGTCCTCCACAGGCTAGATTATAGAAGGACTTCAAAAGTTGGTTATGCTACTCTTTATCCACGCAACGAAGGAACACTCCATCAAGGCTCCACTTATATAGGCCATTGTCCTAGAGGATAAAACTGGTAGCTTTCAACTTGATAGTCCTCCTTTCTTTACGAGACAAGTGAGCAAGACACTCACCATAAGTAAGAAAATGAGCAATACTCAAATACCACTCATTCATGGTGGAGACAAAGAGGACTGTTAGCGTGTCTTCAATTTCTTCTTCTCCACACTTCATTTCTTCTGGTATGTTGTCAGCAATCAATTGGCATAAGTCCTTTCCTCACACCAGCTTCATTGATTTGATGAATAGATCAAACTCTTAGATTTTAGCAATCTAATTCCCTATTTTGGTTCCAAACTCTGACTGAGTTAATATGGATTTGACTATGGTATCAAGAACCAGGGCAGTAACACGTGAATTTAGGATGTAAAAGTAGAAATGCTTCACTACCTTTACCACTGCATAAGCATGCTTCTCCATATTGGAATATTTCAGCTCATGAGCTTTGAGTGGACAACTCATGAAAGATATGGGAGATTCCATACCTTCTTCATTCTGCTGAACCATAATTGCTGAAAGCGTGTGTTCAGAAGCATAACTATACACTATGAAATCCTTGGTATAATCTAGACAAACCAAAATTGGGTTGTGGGCAATAACAGTCTTGATATCTTGAAATGCCAATCTACCTTTTTTGTCTAGCTAAAATTAGCTTTGTCTTTCATCATGTTTACAACATGGCGAGTCTTCTCAGCAAACTCGGGGATGAACCTTCATAAAAAATTCACTTTTCTAAAGAAATAGTGAACTACAGTCTTACTAGTGGGCAGGGTAAGCTCCTAGATGGACTTGACTCTTTTTGAGTTAATTTTTATGCCTTCTCTAGACACAATGTGTCTGAGAAGTTTCCCTTCTGTTACTCTAAAAATAAACTTCTTTGGATTTAGTGAAATGTCATTCTAGTGGCAACATTCCAACACTTGTTGCAAATGGCGCACATGATCAAAACGATGCTTGGAAAAGACTGTTAAATCATCCAGGTACACTACAATGAACTTACCCATTTCATCCTTGAAAGTAAGGTCCATTACTCTTTGAAAAGTGGCACTAGCATTTATCAGGCCAAATGGCATTCTCCTATAGGTAAAAGTGCCCCAAGGTGTGGTGAAGGTAGGGTTATGCTAGTCTGTTTCACCAACTTTAACTTGATTATATCCTAAGAAGCCGTCTAGCATTGATAACATCTCTGAACCAATCACTATCTGAAGGACTTGATCCATGATGGGGAGAGGATAGTTATCCTTTAAGGATGACTGCTTTAAATTTTTGAAGTCCACACAGAGGCAAATTTTGCCATTCTTCTTCCTCACAGGTACTATGTTGGCAATCCATGTGAATGATGGATTGGGAAAATTATCCTACTATTCAGCATTTATTGTATTTCAAATAGAATAGTCCCTGATATCTTTAGATTGTACTACCTAGATTTTTGCTTTCAGGGCATCGAATCACTCTTGAGAGGAATCTCATAGCAAATTTATTCAAGCCTGAGCGACTTCAAATCATCATAGGAGTACCCATGTACTGGTAGAGCAGAGAAATGAACTTGAACTTCTCTTCGTGAGTGCAGCACTTCTCAATGTTCACCATCTTGAGATTTTCCTTGGTACCTAGATTTATTTGATTAAACCCCTGAGAGGAGCTTGAATCCATCTATTGCTGTTTAATGAATCTGTCATGTTTCTCAAACAACTTCTCAAGGGAAACCAGGGCTTTTGGGATTTTATTCCATTTTAGTTTCAAGAATTCCTCACCTATGTCTAAACTTGATTCAGAGGCTGGTTCAAGTTTATGAGGTTCACTGCCTTCGAAATGCAGATGTTCAAAGCTATCTTTTTGTTCCAAGAAGGCAATGATTTGGTGGTCACCATTGAATACTTGCCCATGATTGGCATTATCAGGGACACTTGATTGAAACACCAATTTAATAGTGTACCTATCTCCTTTAAAATTAGGGTGAAGGACCAGAAGAGTTGCTAAAATAGCCAATGTATCAGCTCTATCGTTAAATTCCCTAGGTATGGTAGAGATGCTAAAAGCATCAATGCTTTTAATTTGATCCCATACTAGATTGCGGTAATGGCACAATATCTCATTTTTGGTTTGATATAAGTTCCTCACCTGACAAACCACCAATTTGGCATCTCCTTTGGCATGAAGGAGCTTGATGCCCTTGTCTTTAGCATCTTTCAATCCAAGCAATAGAGATTCTTACTCAGTTGTGTTGTTTGTGTTGTTGAACTACAATTTGTATGATAAAGGAAAAATATCTCCTTGAGGAGATATCAACACAATCTCAGCTCCAAAACTAGTAGAGGAACAGCTACCATCAAATTCCAAAATCCATACCTCATTAGGCACTAATTCTTCCTTGGATTCTTCTTCATTTGCAGGACAGGATTCCTTGCACTTGCACTGCGTTCTACCATCCTTTCTGTTGTTCTATTTGAACCAATTTTTAGACTGTCATTTTAAAAATTTTGATCAGCTAAAACATGAATGTCCTCTATGGTCAAAAAATAATTACCCATGTCTGAAGACTCAAATAGGATTTGAGCTTTAGGCACTGATGTCTGAGTGACCACATATTTTGCTTCCTTCTCAGGGAGCAATCTCTGCATAATGCCTTTGACTGAGATCCTCGCTTCAAATAGGTCCATGCTCAACTTGCCACTAACATCCTTGCAAAAAATTTAGCCAAGAAGGATGTTGTATGATGATGGGACGTCTGCCACAAGGACAGTCATCTTGACTCTCTTTGCTGGGAATGATGCAAATACAAATTGGGCATCTTTGATTTATCCTAGCAGTGGCACTTATTTTTTCTCCATGGAGAAACATCTCCCAAAGGTCTTGGTCAGGGTGAGATCGAGGGATTCAGCCACTTTGGCAGGCATGATGTTGTTAGATGCACCTGAGTCTATGATGCAATTGTTTAGCTGGTGTCCATTTATCAACAAGGAGACATAAAATGGTTCGGCTCTTTTGGGAGTAGTAGGAGGAGTAATGACAAGGTTATTCAGGTGGATATGGGAGTCACCTTCTTAGCATCTGGTCTTGCAGGGATGTTTTAGTTCTTTACACATTGAACCAACTTATCCAACTGATGAGGGTTAGATTGCAGGAATTCAAATTCAGACATTTGAATTTTGGTCTTCTTGACATGGTTGATTATGTCAAATGTCTGAAATGGACTGGGAACAGAGGATGGGAGTTCACTCTTTTGGTTTATGGAAGGGGGAGGACTGGTCTACAAATTTGAAGTTGGAAGTAAAGGCGTATTTGAGGTACTCACCTTTTTAATAGTCACTGGGTCCTTTGGATGGAAAGGCAAAGTGGTTCCCCACTTAGCAATTGAAATTGAAGGCTGAGCTCACTCTTCTATTCTTTCCTTATCAGCTTGTTAGGCTGACTGGTTCTTGGATCAAGTGAAAACAACGTATGATCCCTCAACTGCTTTACCTTCACTTTTGGGTTCATCCTGATAATTTAAGAAACCAATGTTGGAGTCACCAGCTAATTCTTCTTCTCTTTTTGTGAAGAGATTAACGTTATCTTCAGGGTTTGTTTTAGGTTGGAAGGAGAAATCTGATTCTACTTCAAGATATCCAGCTGTTGAATTGGTTGGAGGTGCTTCAATGGCAAGGTTCCCCCGTGGGGGAGGAAGACGATTTTGCTGCCCTTAATTTTTGATAGCATGGCCTTGATATGACTGATTGGAGAATGTCCTCCTTGGTACATCTCTGTATGAAGGAGCAGATGACATCCCTTGTGCCATTTGCTTTCTAAGAAGCAACAACTCATTTGCTAGCTTCTGCACCATTGGATCAGTGGTGGCTATAGGCGAGTATTCAGAAGATGAAGAGGATTTACCTTTGTTAGGATCTCTCCTTATCTTTCCTACCAAGATAAGGTCATCTTCTACCTCAGTAGCCAAATCCTGAGTACTAGTAAGGTCTATGTGACCAACCCATCTTAGCAGAAAACTCACTTTAGGTAGCTGTGAGTTGATGAAGAAGCATTTGAGATTTTTAGGTGTTGGCTGAGTAATTATAGGAATCTTGTTCCTCAGCTTGTCAAACTTTGCTATGAAATCCCTCATAGGTTCATGAGGTTCCTTCTTCATCTAGGTGAGCTAGGCCAGTAGGGCATGCACATCTTCTACATGCTTGAACTTGGCTTCAAATTTATCTTTGAGAGTGTCCCAGTCAATCACTGACTGAGCCTGTAGATGGTAGAACCAGTCTGCAATAGCACCTTGTAGTGTTTCCACAAACAACCTAACTGTTATGTCTTCATAATCCATGCCTATCACACCACAAGCTATGCTGAAGGCTACAATATGTTCATTAGGATGAACTTTCCCATCACCAAAGAACTTGGGGAATTTCTTCCTTAAACTGCGTGGAAGCTCATGTAGAGGTAGAGTAAGATTGAGTGGTCCAAAAGAGTTACCCCAAGGGCCTTGAGCTGCCATGATTTGATTATGTAAAAGGGGGATAACAAATCTAGGGGAAGTATGTATAAGCAAAGCTCTGCTAACAATAGAAAATGAAGCTCTACCTTGTGTTGGTGACTTGGTATAGGTAGGAGGAACACTCCTGGATCGTTGAACTTGAAGTTGTGGAGGAAATGAATCAAAATTTCTTTGTTGCACCAACTCAAAAACAAGGTCAACAACACCTTGGGCTCTCTATCTTCTTGTATAACATGGAGTTTCCAGAGTATATAATGGAGATGGATAAGGCTATAATGATAATGGGTAAGACACAGACCAGAGTCGCCAGAGTCTATAATATATAAGGGTAGGAACTGCTCGTCACTGTCCCTAGCAGAGTCAGCAAAAAATGTTGGTGTGGAGCTGAAGGAAAGTGGTAAGGCTATAATGATAATAGGTAAAACACAAAGAAGAGTCACCAGAGTATATAATGGTTAAGGATAGGAACTACTCATCGATCCATAGTGGAGTCGCCAAAAAACTATTGGGTGAATATTTTGTCAATCAGCTAACTGATGAGCAAAACAGGTCTTATCAACCATAGCAAGGGAGATTGGTCAGCCAGATGTGCAAGCTTACCACATCAAAAGGGGATAAATCTCTCCTCTTATCAAGGGGAGGTTCCCTATAAATATGAAGAGCTATATACTATGTGTGTGTGTGTGTGTGTGCGCGCGCGCGTGCACAAAAAATAACACTCAGGGGTAAGACAACACCATCCATCTCTCTTTTTTTAGAGATGATGTTCACAAACAAAAGATAAATCTAGGTGGAAACACTAAATGCACTTCTCTTCTTTTAGAAGTGGTCTTACAACAAACATTTGGAGTTCTTTTGGTGGGTAACAAGTAACTGGTAATAAAAGATGTAGTAACCAGCAGACTAAGATGTAGCACAAAGTCTCCATCTTGACTGCCCAAGAGTGAAATACAAAATATAATGAGGGCACAAAGTCATCCCAAGGTCCTTTACATAGAAATAGAAAATAGACAAACACACTAAAGGCAGTTGTAGACAAAACAAAGTCTCTCCACAGTTGGCTTCAGGACACCTTCCTGATTACTTCCACTAGTTCTGCTTGTTAAATTGAATAAACAAGAATACATTCAGGAAACATACATAAGAACAATCTCATAGAATGACACAAGATATAATAGCACAAAGTCTAAAAGTAACTTGCTTTATGATTCAAACAAAGAAATATGATGAACAATCTAAGCTCAAAGTCTCAATAATTGCCTCTCAATTTTGGCAGGGTTTCACTTCTATAATGGAAAAGTCTCCTTTGCATAAAACAAGAGATTATAATATATAGTAGCCAAGAAAGGCTTGGCACTTTGTTCCATAGAGTGACCCATGTTGCATTCAATGCCTTGAATGCATTTTTCAGTTTTGTCAAAGAGGGCCATGATAGAACAGGGTGGCCGCCTTAACTATGGCATGTTGATTTATCTCAAATGTCACTTCTTGGGCCTAAGTCATCTGGTCCTTTTCCTGTTGTCTGCAAAGAGCCCCCCGTAAGGGTACCTACCCTTCAGCGTCCTTTGAGCCACCTTCAGGATTTTATTCCTTCAGAGGGTCTTCAGGCTCCAATTCCTTCAGATAAAATGTTGGAAGGAATTCCTTCAGACAATTTGTCCAAAGGAAATCTTTCCTTGGCTTTTGCCTTGAACAAATCTGAAGGAATTCCAACTTTTCCTGCCTTGTTCATTTTTTTGAATAAAATCTCGTAGTCTGCTTTTGCTCACTACCCTCTGCAAGGGCACTCAACTTGGTTCACTACCCTCTGCAAAGTCACTTGGCTTGATTCATTGCCCTCCACAAGGGCACTTGCCTTTCGGGCTTTGGGGTACTCCCTTGAACATGTCAATTGAAGTGACCAATTGAACCAACTTTGGTTCAACGGTTCAATGGTTCATTCTATTGTTTCGCTCATTCAATTGACTTCTTGAACCAACCATGTTGAACCAACCACTTGTTTAACCTTTGAACCGTTGAACCCGTTGAACCTTTGAACCAACTTGGTTCAAAGGTTCAATGGTTCAACAGTTTAAGCCTTCTTCTTTTTGTTAAGTATTTGAAGTTGTTGAACTTGCTGAAGCGGTTGAACTTTGAAATTTTGCCGAAGTGTTTAACTCTTTAAGATTATCGATGCCATTGAACCTTTGAACCCATTAAACCTTTGAACTCATTACACCATTTTGGTTCAAGGTTCAATGGTTCAATGGTTCATTCTTTTGTATGAAGCTTTTCGATGAACCCTTTGGTTGAACCTCAGTGTCGAACCTATTTTAAAATCGCCTAAGTGTTGAAAACTTGTTCTTTTGAAAGCAATCACCTATTGAAGCCATTGAACCTGCTAATCCCTTAGCTAAAAAAGATTGAAAAATGAAGAATTTAAATGCTCAGAACAATTTTTGAGAAGGGAAGAAAGGATTTTGGCATGCAAGACCAAAACAGTTCATGTGTTGTCCCAAAAAGGAGTGACAGGTTTTGGGAACAACACATCACAGAGACTGAATTTTTTTGTGTGGGCCTGCAAGTCATTCCTTCTAAAGCCCCAACCAAACCTTATCACCCACAAAAAAGTGGTGTAGAATCCTATGTTTGTCATGGCTTTGCTTATACTTCTGATTCATCTTCTCTAGGATGTCATGAACTTGTTGTTGGATGTCTTACATTTGTTTAATGAACTTTGTTGCTTTTGCTACCTTAGATCTTCCATGAGGTGTGTATTCCATGGTGAAGAATGGAACAACTATATCAATTGGTGCCATGGGTTGGAACTCAAAGCATACTTGAAATAGACTGTGTTTGGTTGAGCTATGTAGGTCCCGATTGTATCCATGTTGTATGAAAAGAAGCCCCTCATCCCATGTTCATGGATGTTTGGAGTGATACATCTGAATCATGTGAACAATCAAGCAGTTCACCACCTCTGTCTGACCATCAGTCTATGGATGGAAGGCTATGGACTTCATCAGCTTGGTATCCATCATCTTCCATAGAGTGGACCAGAAGATGCTCAAGTACCTGCTATCTCGATCTAAGACAATGGACTTGGGGAGACCAAAATGGAGCCATACATGACTAAAATATAGTTGAGCACTTTCTTCAGCAGATATATTTTTCTTACAAATAATCATGATAGTTATTTTTGAAAAATGATCAACTACCTCAAAAATACAGTCCTTACCATGTTTTGAAGTGGGCAAACCTGAGAGAAAATCCATTGAGATAGATTCCTAAGGCCTGGTTGGTTCTGGCCATGGCATGTAGGATCCTTGCTTCTTATTTGTTGCCTTGGCTATTGCAGATGGGGTGCAAGATTTGAGATATATTTCCACATCCTTTTGCATATGGGGCCAGTAGAAGTGTTTTTGAAGAACTACTAATGTCTTCTCTATACCAAAGTGTCCATTGTTCCTACTGAAATGTGCTTCCCATATCATCTTCTATTACTCTACAGTTGGAACATAGATGTGCCCCATATGACAGAGGACACTATCTTAAAAATATAAATTAGAAACATGTTTAACTTTTTGAAGCACCTAATATGTATCAACAAAGGTAGGATTTGCTTCATACAGAGCACCCTAAGTGGCAGTCTCATGTCCACACAAGTCAAGAACTATTGTGAGTGCAGTAATTGGTGGACGGTTCAGGGAATCTACAGTTGTATTTGAGCTCCCCTTTTTGTGTTTGATTATTATATGGAATTTTTGAAGATATGTGGCCCACTTTTGGTGGCTCTCATTTCATAGTTTGCTCTGTGTTTGGATGAAATCCAATGGTCTGTGGTCAGTGTGGATGACCATCTCTTTTCCCAAGATGTAGTGTTTCTATTATTTGTAGGCTTGCACAATGGCATAGAGCTCCTTATCATATGTCATATATTTCCTGATTGTATCAGTGAAAGTTTCACTGTGATATGCAATAGGATGGCCATGTTGCATGATGACAGTTCCCATGGCATATTCAGATGCATCTATCATCAACTCAAAAGGTTGATGCAAATCTGGCAAGGCAAGAACAGGGGCTGAGCAAAGTTTGTTCTTCAAATTATCAAATGCCCTTTGTTGTATTTCACCCCACTGAAATGTAGCTTTATCTGCTTTGAGAAGGTCATTTTATCCAAAATTGTCATAGCAACCCTTAAACTCTCCTTCAAAAAAATCTCTAGGATGTGGTCTCTGTAATATGGTAAAATTTCAACAATTGTTGGCTGCTAAAACAAATTACCCTATGGTAAAATAGCAACCATTGTTGGTTGCTTAAACAAATCACTATCTAGAAGAAAATAATCCTTAAATGTTTATTTTTAGGGTTTCATATGTTATATTATGGTAAGTAAATAATGTTATTTGGATTTTTAAAAACATGAATATATTTTACACTTAATTATGAATGAATTTTTTTAGTGTTAAGTATTGGTACTTCAAAGGTCAATTTTTGGCCGCATGTTTAAAAATTATATATAATGATTTCTCATAATAAAATTAATTATATTGTAAAATATATAATGACTCAGATCTTCATAATTTAGTTATAAATAGTTAATATGATGATCCAGAACTCAAAAGTTTTGGTTGGCAAATATTTAAATAGCACAAAAATAACACAATAACAATGAATTCTCTGAGAAGAGACATCATATTACTTAACAATCATGATACAAATATAGGCTTATCTCCAAGAAGAGATTTTTGCCTTCCCATTTTGGGTTACAATGTATTTATACATATTTTTGAAAAAACATCGAGAGATTGAGTGGCTCGAGGAATTAACGGGTGATGAATTGACGTCCCAGCATTAAAACAATACCATGCTCGAGGACATAATGGATTGAGGAAATAACTGTTACTGACAATACAAAATTTGAGGAATTAACTGTCACCCGAATGGTCACTTCAAGGAATTAACTGTCACCTGAATGGTCACCCAAATTGTTACCCAGATCATTCTTCCCTCCTTGAAAAGCAATGGTCCCCATTACGTCAATATTCCCTGTCAGGTGGGGTAGTTGTGTCTTGATTTCATTCTCTGTGAGCCACTCACCTTGGTGGCTAAGCTGGCCTCTTCTGACCACTCAATACAGTGGAATAGAGCATCCTCTTGTTGTCTTCATCCAAGTATCCATAATCTGATCCTCTTCTAATGGAGCAAAACTCTATGGATCAAGCTCATCAATGTCTAGTTGTTTTGCCACAACTGAAGTGTCCAATAGAGGTGGGTGATATGGTTTGAGGAGCTCCACATTGAATATTGGATGCAGACCAAGGTAGGCTGGTAGGTTCAACTCAAAAGCATTTTTTGCAACTTTTTTGATGATGGTGTATGAACCATATCGGAGAGGTCGAATCTTTCTATGTGGGCCTGCAAGTTGTTCCTTCTAAAGCCGTAACAAACCTTGTCACCCATAATAAAATGGTGTGCAATCCTATGTTTGTCATGGCATTGCTTGTACTTTTGATTCATCTTCTATAGGATGTCATGAACTTGTTGCTAGATATGTTGCATTTGTTCAATAAACTTTGTTGCTTTTTCTACCTTAGCTCTTCCATGAGGTGTGTATTCCATGGTGGAAAATGGAACAACTATATCAATTGGTGCCATGGGTTGGAACCCAAAACATACTTGGAATGGACTGTGCTTGGTCGAGCTATGCAGTGCCTGATTTATCCATGTTGTATGAAAGGAAGTCCCTCATCCCATGTGCTTGGATGTTTGGAGTGATACATTTGAATCATGTAAATAATCAAGCAGTTTACCACCTCTGTCTAACCATTAGTCTATGGATGGAAGGCTGTGGACTTCATCAGCTTAGCATCCATCATCTTCCATAGAGTGGAATATAAGATGCTCAGGAACCTGCTATCTCGATCTGAGACAATGGACTTGGGGAGACCAAAATGGAGCCATACATGACTAAAATACAGTTGAGCAGTTTCCTCAACAGATATATTTTTCTTACAAGCAAGCATGATAACCATTTTTGAAAAATAATCAACTACCACAAAAATACAGTCCTTGCCATGTTTGGAAGTGGGCAACCCTGAGAGAAAATCCATTGATACAGATTACTAAGGCCTGGTTGGTTCTAGCAATGGTGTGTACAATCCTTGCTTCTTATTTGTTGGCTTGGCTATTGCACATGGGGTACAAGATTTGAGATATTTTCCACATCTTTCCACATATGGGGCCAGTAGAAGTGTTTTTGAAGAATTGCCAATGTTTTTTTGATACCAAAGTGTCTAGCTATCCTACTGAAGTGTGCTTCCCATATCATCTTTTGTTGCTCTACAACAGGAACACAGATGTGCCCCATATGGGAGAAGACATTATCTTGCAAATAGAATTCAAAAACATGTTCACCTTTTTGGAGCGCTTGATAGGTGTCAAAAAAGGTAGGATCTGCTTCATACAAAGCACCCCAAGTGGCATTCTCATGTCCGCACAGGTCAAGAACTATTTTGAGTGCAGTAATTGGTGGGTGGCTCAGACAATTTGTAGCTGTATTTGAGCTCCCCTTTTTGTGTTTGATTATTAGGTGGAATTACTGAAGATACGTGGCCCACTTTTGGTGCCTCTCATTTCATAGTTTTCTTTGCATTTGGATGAATTTGAATGGTCTGTGGTCAGAGTGGATGACCGTCTCTTTCCCCAAGATGTAGTGTTTCTAGTGTTTGCAGGCTTGTACAATGGCATAGAGCTCCTTATCATATGTTGGATATTTCCTGACTATATCAATGAAAGTTTCATTGTGGTATGCAATAGGATGGCCATGTTGCATGATGATAACTCCCATGGCATATTCAAATGCATTTGTCATCAACTCAAACAATTGATGCAAATCTAGCAAGGCAAGAACAGGGGTTGAGCAGAGTCTATTCTTCAAATTCTCATGAAGGTTGCAAGTGTGTTAGTTAGGCCAAAAGGCATAACCAACCATTAAAAGAGCCCCTCCTTAGATTTGAATGCAATTTTCCAGACATCAGTGGGATCGATGGGAGTTTGGTGATAACCAAATTTGGGATGAATTTTGGTGAAGAACTTTGCACCACAGAGCTAGTCTAGCAGGTCATCGATTATGGGGAGAGGGTAGCGATTCCTCACAGAGATTTTATTCAGGGCTCAATAGTCAATGCAAAGCCTCCATGTTCCATCTTTCTTCAGTGCCAAGATGATTGGGATACCACAAGGTGAAGAGCTTGGCTTGATGTGACCCCTTTGGATCAATTCTTGAATCTATCTTTTTATCTCATCATTCTCCAAAACTGATCTGCGATACACAAGACTGTTAGGCAAAGGTGATCCTGGGATTAAATTGATAAAATGTTTTACCTGGAAATGTAGTGGAACTCCTGTGGGTGACTTGAATAAGTCAACATATTCTCCTGTGATTCATCTTATCTGCTTTTGTTGTTGTGTTGATTGTGTAGTCAGGACCGCAACATAGGCCTCCTTAGATTTCTGTGGTTTAACTACCATGAGAACAAATTGCTTTGTCTTCTCCACCAATCTCTTGCATTGCTTAACACTGATCTGCGAGATAGATGTGGGAGGTGGTACCTCTGGTACCCTATAGCGCTGTGTTCCAAGAGTGAGGGTGATCCTTCAGGTTCAGGATTCATAGATGCCATGTTGCTCATACATGAACGGCTGACCAAGGAGTACATCACAAACATCTAGATTGACCACATCACACAAGACTTCATCTTGGAATGGTTTTATAGCATATGAAAGAAGACACTAATGGGTGACGCGAAGGTCTCTCCCTAGGCTCAACCACCCAATACTATAGGGCTTTGGATGAGGCTTCATGGATAGATCGAGACTTTTCACAACTTTAGCAGAGATTAAATTCTTTTGACTCCCACTATCAAGAATGAAATGCAGAGGCTTACCTTTTACCCATAATTTGGAGTGAAACAATCTTTCTTTATAATCTGGTCTTTCCTCATGGGTCTGTGATGAAGTGACGATGGTGTCAGGCTCAGCATCTATGATTTCTTCCTCGTCCTCTTCGACTGTGGGTTGTGTATGAGGCAGAGAAGTAGACGTCGAGTATTGTGACTCAGAGAGCAGTGACTTGATGGCTTGACATTCTTCTATGGAGTGAGTTCCAATTTTGTGGTAATCACACCATTTTTTAGCCTTCACCTTCTGGGATTTTTTATCTTGAAACTCCTTCTACTTCTAATTTTGGCCTTGTGTTTGACCTTCCTTGTCACTTTTCCATTTTGAAGGTTGACTCTTTGTATTCTTCCTACCATGCTTCTGTTCAATCTTCACTACAAATTTATATGCCTCACCAAGGGTTTCCAAATTGAAGAGTTATATTTCCCCCCATATGTACCATTGTAGTCCACCTCGATATTTGAGAGTTTTATGTTTCTCACTTTCTTGAATTCCCAGTCTTACAGACAAAGAATGAAAAGTGTCTGTGTAATCTTGAACATATTAGTCCTTGCCTTGGTGAAGTTGTTGCCACCGTATGTACAGATCATCATATGCTTTGATGGGATAGTATTCTTCTTTTACTGCTTCCATAAAACCATCCCAGGTAGGTTCCACCCCAAGGCCAATGATATCCATACTGAACCTCTTTTTTTTCACTTCCCACCAGTTTTTCATGGGCAATGATGATTTCAAAAGAGCAAAAGTGATCTTTTCTCCATCAGTGAACTTATTTATAGAGAAGTAGGAAGATAGTTGATCCAACCAATTTTCCACTGCATCAACATTGATTTTGCCTTCAAATGTGGGAATATCAAAATTTACCTGAACCTTGAAGGGTGTTGGGGCACTGAAAGGAAGTTCCCTCGATGAGGAGCCAGGATGTGTAGCCGCAGAGCCAAAATTTTCCATCGAAAGTGTTTGAAGAATTTGATCAAATTGTTGGAGCATCTTTGCTTGTTGCCACTGGAGGGCTTCATTCACCATTTCCTTGAAAGGATCGGATGTCTTAGTGTCGTCTACCATTTGAAGTTTTTTGGGGTGCATAGGTGGAATGTTTGGAAGCTCTATCACTTCCCACCCAAGTTTCCTGTATCTTGACCTCATCCTTGGGATCATACACTCTCAAGACAAACCACTCTGATACCACTGATCTAGAACTAAGAAGTTCTAGTTGGTGAATATTTCAATAGCACATAAATAAAACAATAATAATGAATTCTCTGAGAAGAGACGTCATATTACTTAACAATCACAATACAAATATAGGCTTATCTCTGGGAAGAGATGTCTGCCTTCCCATTTTGGGTTACAATGTATTTATACATATTTTTGAAAAAACATCAGGAGATTGAGTGGCTCAAGGAATTAACGGGTGACGATTTGACGTCCCAACATTAAAACAATACCACGCTCGAGGACATAATGGTTCGAGGAAATACTCGAGGACATAATGGCTCAAGGAAATAACTGTCACCGATAATACAAAATGAAAACAATACAAAATTTGAGGAATTAACTGTCACCTAAATGGTCACCTTGAGGAATTAACTGTCACCCGAATGGTCACCCAAATTTTTGCCTAGATCATATGACATATTAGTAAAAATTTAAAGTCTAATATGATACCATGTAAACTCTACATGATCATGAAGTTAAGGTGCTCCACTTTTGGGACCTTTTCCATAAAATAAAAAAGGAACTGTCAACAACATAAATCAATTGTACTCAATAAAAATGAAAAACCCTAAAATATTTCACTTGCAAAAATCATATTCCAACTAAAAAGTATGAATTAATTTTTAGCCTAAAGTTTTAATGGACCATATTATGTTTCAATAAATTGATTAGACATGTTGTAAATACATAGCTAAATGTAAGGCAAAGGATGATAAGAGCCATACATAGATTAAACTATGATAACTATTTAATGTGTAATATAATGAAATATAAAGTTAAATCAATGAATAGTAATAGAAAAGATCTCTTGTATGTATGAAACCATGCTTACCTGAAATTAAAAATTATAAAACATGTAAAATATAGTAAATAATATCCAATTAATTACACAATATAATATGATTATCAAAGATAAGGGGATCTTAACTTTGTAAAATATTATTGTTTTAGTGAATAAGTAATTATAAATTATTTTTAAACTTGTCATTCCAATTCAAAGTTATTTATATGAATCTACGATTTACTAGACAAAGACCTTATGAATGGTCTTAGTCATAACCTGCAACTTGTAAAATGAATCTCTAATTACGCTTGCCTATTTTTGATTTGTCATTTCATTTCCCAAATCTATGCACTTCAAAGTCTAAATATATATGAAATGATAAAATCCCACAAAACTTAATTTCAAAGAGTTAGTCTAAATATATATGAAATGATAAAATCCCACAAAACTTAATTTCAAAGAGTTTAGTTTTGGGATCTCGATAGAGTTTTTGTTAAAATTTGGGCCCACATGTAATAAAATGTTCCATACAACAAAACATAAATTTAGTTACAAAACAAAAACAAAAATTGAAAAACTTGGATCTTTTAGCATAGCTATTTATAATTAATTTTTTAAAATAATTTTTGGCATCAATTGGGACACCTTACTCTTTATAACAAATATTTATCTACTCATTCTTATTTAAAGTATGACTATATTTAGAAAATAAATTTTCAATTCACAAAATACTTTGAGCTAAGGTATTTTTGTTATACACACATTTCTTAATTTTTTTATTAAATTAATTTATATTTAAATTATTTTTATTATGATGTATATAAAATTTTCAACATCTGCATTATTAACAAACGAATGAAGTATAATAACCCAATAAAAAAAAAGGGTTTATTACTATATATATATATATATATATATATATATATATATATATATATATATATATAATTTCTATTAGTCCGTATTTAGATTTTCAATATTAAATTTTATTTTAATGTATAATTAAACTTAAAATTGTATAAAAGCACAGATTTATATAAGATTTAAGTCTTAAAGAAATTTAGGAGAATAAATATCCTTGATAGGTTGAAGAAGGGTTTTCTATTTATACATACAATAATTACTTTGAAATATTTAAACATTTAAATGTAAGAATAATTTAATCTAACTTATTTTATAAATTTATTTTGTCAAATTTAATTTATATTAATAAAAAAACTTAAATTTTTTAATTATATATTAATAAAAAACTGTGATAATTTTAACAATAAATATTATTAATAAATTAAATCTACATATACAAATAATAAAAAATACTTAAAAAAACCATTTTTGAAGTGCAATGATTTCTTACACATTATGCCTTTAGTTCACATGCCAACAACGCTCAATTACTATACGTCATAAAGATTCCATGTGCCACAATTTGGATGATATCAAGCTTAATGTGGGCTTACACATTTAAGACCATATGAAACAATGCCAAAGCTTTATGGATGGGCCTCCTCATAACCTAAAATTTTAAAATCAAATATCAATAAAGTGTTCGGTATAACAAAACTTTAGTATAACTCTTCTAAAATACATAAAACTTACATTCTTTAGTTTTGATATTTGAATATGAATTAAATATGTATTTTTTAATCTAAATTATTATTTTTTGTTAAATATTTTGAGTTATTTGTTTATTTATATTTAGTTCTTATTTATCCTTTTGATTTTTCATATACCTCAAAGCATACACAAAGAAATGATAAGTTGTTTAACAAAAATAATAATAGTAACAATGTCATTAAAGTGTTCCAAATAATTTTTTGATAAGCATGAGATAAATTCTTACTGATTAAATAAGCTAGATAAATTTTATGTTTATCAATGAACAAATTTAGAGTTTTGAAAAATAGAAGTGCATGGATGGCATCCAATGACTATAAATTGTTATCTAAGAAAATCTTGATTATTGTATGAATAATTATACCTCCAGGTATGAACAAAATATTGCGAATATCAGGGAGCCTAACAACGACTAGGTATGGCTAACTTATTAGAATGTTTGGGAGCCTAGCTACCACTAAGTATCAAAACCCTGTCGTATTCTATGAGAACCTAATGACCACTAGGTATCAACAACTTTTCATATTCTATATGAATGTAGCAACCATAATGTATTTTAATATTTTTGGTAACTTAAAAAACACTAAGTATAACAGACTTGGAGTATTATTGGGAACCTAGCGACTGCTAGGTGTCTTCAAATTGGCATATTTTTGGGAATCTAACTATCAATAAATTAGAATATTATTTTGAACCTAGTGAATGCTAGGTATCTTACACTTGGTGTATTTTTGGTAACCTGACAACCACTACCTTTATTCTTGTTCCTATTTATGGTACATACAACGTTGGTCTCTATCAAGATTTGAGAGTATTCCTCTCCAATAGGATTTTTAAACAAGTATTTGATACTTATTAATGATATTAAAATGTGATATCTGATTATTTTATTGATCTAAGGTGTCTTTTGGCACCCCCAATATCTCCTTGTTTATTTTCTTGATAGATGTTTTAAATTTTATTGTTTTTTTAATATGGTATCATGACCAAGACTACATCATAAATCATAGGTTTCTATGTTATTTTAGTTATGGTGAAAGACAATTGTTTTAAAAATTCTAGACTAGGTTTGTGAAAATAAGGTGTTAATGTATTTAATTATTCATATACTATTGTATATTTTAAAGATGCACTTGTAATACTTATTTTTTATTCATGGGTAGGCACTAATTTCTCCATACTTATCCACAACCCATTATTATAGAATATTATCATTTAAGTAAATAATTAATCAACTTTTGCTAACAATATATTTATCTTATTATATTTGCAACTATTCTCCAAAACCCTAACCCTGATCCTTGTCTCATCTCTTATATATTTAAGACCATAGAGGGTTAGTGGTTGAGGCATGTTATGAATGAGAGTTATTGTTATATTGGAATATTTGTGTTAGTTTTCTTAATCTAAAGAGGTAGCTATGCTACATAGATAAATGCATTTTATCTTATTTCTAAGCTTTATTATAATTATTTATGCATGTATTGTGGGTGTTTCTTTCATGGTAGTTGACATGTAATTGGACCCTATACAATTTTTTTAATAGAAGGGCTTCAACGAAAACTAGGCACAGAGGCCATCTAGAGTTAAATTGTTTCTCACACAAAGGGAAAATAATCTAGAATAATAATTTTTAATATTTTGAACTCCAATAAGATTCTATTGAGAAAATAAAAGGATGGATAAGGGTATGAATGTAAAACTACTCATGGCGGTAAACTATAGAGCACAAAGTCAAGAGATGAATATTTATAACATTCTTATGGTGAGTAGCAGACATAATCGAACCTACACCAAAGGATGAATTAAAGCTATATAAATACTTATATCTACTTGAAAAATTCAAAGTGGTGATGATAAAGAATGTGAAAGTCAGACTGTGATTTTATGTGTTAGACAAAGACTCTCCTCATGATGTATGTGACATTTTGGATAAAGTATTTAATGTACCTGATGAAGGTCAGATATACAAACTAGATAAATAACTCATTAGACTTGATCTATTAAAATTTGAAATAATTAAGGACTATCTTGTAAAAATCAAAGATATTCAGTACCATCTATATACACATAATATTTTTTTGCTTTGTCATTGTCAGAATAGGCCAGTAGGTAATCTTCTGGTATAGGGAGCACATGAATATTCTGCAACAATGATGACCCTATTTATATACAAAAGCATGCAATAAGATGTGCAATAATTACCTTATGTATTAGACTGATTTGCTTACCAATTATCTTCTTTACATTGCTTTGGTTAATTACAATAACATGGTGAAGAAGAATATAAAGGAATAGTGGGAGCTAACTCACTGGAGAACTCATAGTTAGACTAAGTGTAACTCACTATGGAACTCATAGGAGAACTCATAGTGGCACTCACTTCAAATTAAAGTGGAACTCTGGGAGGAACTCATCCTGTCACCCACTTAACCTCTTATCACACCTATGTAAGCTAAAGTTACAAGTGTGGGAATTATCCACTTAATAAGTAAATGGCATAATGAATATCCTATACAAACACCCCCCCCCCCCCCCCCCCTCAAGCTTAATTTAGGTGGGTAGAAATAAAAGATGGGTCTCGATAACAAGGCCTGATGAGGTACCCACGTACAATGCAGCTCTCAATAAGTGGAGTAAAAGGAAAAAAACAATGGGAAAAAACTCCCCCCCAAAAGAGAGACAAAGAAAAGAAGGTAGGACTAGAAAACCCATACCAACACCCCATTTAAATATAGCTTAGGTGGGTTATAAAATTAGATCCTGATAATGAGGCCTGATGAGGTACCCAAGTATAGAGCGATGATCCCAATATCCTACATAATATGAAAGATGTGTCCTTTCACAAAGAAGAGAGAGACTGTATGTGTAAAATATCACATGCTGAATGTTGTAGTAGGTCTATTTACAACAAATGTTGTCTCTTCCTTTCATAAGAAATAAACTAAAAACTATCAAACTGTTGAATTCCCAATCAAGTATCACATGACTAACTGTAAATAGAATAAGCAACAGTTAGAAAATACTCAAGTAGAAAAGTGTCAGTAGATGACTATTGGTGTAGAATAAGTAATAGAAATGTTGCCTGATTAGGTATCACATGACTAACTATAAAATATGTAAATGAATAAGCATGTAATGAAGGAGAGAGAAAAACCAGAGAAGAAGATAGACATGGAACATTCACAAAAGGAATATCCATTGGAATAGGAGAGCAAAGCTCAACAACCATCAAAACATAAGACTAGTCTGTAAATGAAGCACTTAGATTTGCAAGATGAATGTCCATAAGAAAATATGAGCCATCAATACTGTCAATGTCTATACTCTCACTAAAATTAATAAAGTCCTCTGAAATGCAAGTTTGTGAAGGCTCTTGAAGAGCAACAATCTACACAGGAATAGATGTAGAATTTATAATGAGATAACTAAGGTTTGTTAGAATCTCATCTTGTAGTGGGGGATCTATATAAGGAAGAACACTATCAACTATGGATGTATCATCATAAGAAATAGAAGCAGGAGGTAAGAGTACAATAGTCTCAAAAGATACAATAGGAAGTAGAGGAGGAGGTGTGACATAGGTCTCTGCAGGATCTTCAAAAATAGACTGTAGGATGCTCCAAATAACACATGGACACTATGTATATTCCACATGGAAATGAAGATCCATATAAACATGTAGTAATAGAGTAGCAAAAACCTTGTCACAAGTATTAGACTACCTTGCTTACCAATTATTTGCTTTGCACTACTTTGGTTAATTACAATAGCATGGTGAAGAGGAATCTAAAGAAGGAGTAGGGGGAGTTAACTCACAGGAGAACTCATAGTTAGACTAAGTGTAACTCACTATGGAACTCATAGGATAACTCACATGGCACTAACTTTAACTCCATGTGGAACTCACCCTCCCACCAACTTAACCTCTTATCACACCTAAGCAAGCTAAAGCTACAAGTGTGGGAATTATCCAGTTAATAAATAAATAGAATAATGAATATCCTACACCAATAGTCATCTACTAACACTTTTCTATTGTAAATAATTTTTGAGCATTGGTCTCTTTGAGTGCACACCTTAAAAGGTGAACCAATAAAGGGGTGGGTAGGCTCATTGATCTTTACGAGATATGTTACTATTATATCATGAACATGTTTTTCCTATAATCAATATAACTTATTTTGTTGTCTTTCCATTTAATTTTTCCATCATATTCTTATTCAATTTTGTTAGTTTCCCTCATATCCTATAGCATTAGCTAGGCCATTATCATATTTGTAGTAACTTTCCCCTTATTTTACTATATCTGATAGTTTGATGTAGTTATGAGCCTGCCATCTTATATCTATATTATATCAACTTGGTTGATACCATCCTATATTAGTAGAATCATCTCAATGTGGCTAATACCATTGGATTAGTGTTTAGGGTTGGTTTAGGGTACTGGGCACTATATATATATATATATATATATATATATATATATATATATATATATATATAAGTCATATTTCATTCATATCATATCGTATAAATTATTTTATCTAATTTTGATCACACTTCTACCCTGTGTCCTTTTTAGAGGAGGTTGTAGTCTAGAATCTTGCCTTGAGGAATCTTGTCTTGTAGTGTCTTTGGAGATTCAATAGGATGATTCATTGGGATTTCATATCCAAGGATATCTTATGTCTTTGTCTATCCATTTGATGTCTTCAACCCATAATATTATCTTTCAAATCTCCACTTGAGCTAAGGGGGAGATTAATGCTTGATGGGTCCATTCCAAGGTAAGTATTTATAACCCTATACTCATTTATTTATTTACTTAGTATAGTATATGTTTCTTGTTTCTTAGTGAATGATTGTGTGTATATCCTTATTTAGATTCTCTCTATGCCTAATATTGCAGTGGTCATATGATAACTTAGAATTGAAATATTACACTTTAAGTTGCTTAGAACCCTATTTGGTTGACCATGGAACCTTACCAAATATAGCTATTATAACCATTACCATTTGTTTACATTATTAATTAATAACCACCACTTGCATTTATTATTTAAACATTTACTTTCATATATGTCTAGTGAGAGATAAATATTTGTGTCATAAGATTAGGCTTTGGAATCTCTTACAATATGTGACATAGGAAATCCTCTACTAGATGCATGGATTTCATTGGTCATTAACTAGACAAACTAAGTATCACAACGTCTATTTGATTGACCTGCATGTGAGTCCTAGTATATTGAGATAGGATAGGTGTAGTCTAATATTAGCTCACACATACACTATGGTAAACCTAATTTGAATCTTATCCCTCATTCAGTTGGATCAACTTCATGTTTTTATTTCTAGCTAATTATAAAAATCATAAAATTTATTCTAGTCAAACTGTGTCTGCCAACCCGCTACAATTTGTTACTTTTATAAACTATATTGACTAGATCGATATAGTTTTCTATCTGTCTACCAATTGTATCATCCAACCTAATTCAATATTGTGTTTCAAAACTATATCATGTCATCTAATAGATTATAATTTATATACTTGGGAACTAACTGCATCAGTGAGTAGTTTTGCTTTCTTTCACATAATTGCATTGGCCATTAGTTTTTAGTGCCACCTCTTTCTACTACACTAGATTGACTTGGATGATATAGTTTAGTTATATTATTTTAATTTTATCCAAACTTCCTTTATTTAGCTAACTACATCACCCTAGACAATACCATTTTTTCACCAAATAACATAATAACTTTACCATGATGTCAATTTTTAATATTCCAATTAGCCAAGAAAACTACATAATCAAATATCTATATTTAAACCTCATTCATATCCCTAATTACAATTGAAGTCTTAAACTACTTCCCCCAAGTCCTGACACTTATACCATTGACGTAGATTCCTTAGCATATCTTCCCAATCCTAATCTAATTGTTGAATCATGTAACCTAAATTTTATGTCATTAATGTGAACACAACTTAAAATGGTTTAGGTCACTCACAATGGTCCTCCTCCTAATAATAATGTTTGGAATCCTATTCAAACAATAATTCTAACACTTTCAACCAAAATCCTCTATATTTTTATCACATCCTTTAAAATTTGGCTCAACAAATGTCCACCATGAAAGCTTCTCACATCACTCAAATGAATCAAATTTATTAGATCATATGTTATAAGTAGCTATTCAAACTTCTCAAGTTGTCATTTCTCAACCAAATCATAATTGTGTTCCTCCTCTTAGATATCCCCATGGAAACCTTATTCCCTAACCACCACTTTAAAATTGAATGATTCGACATCTTAAAAGGGAAAATTTAGCTTCTATCATTTTAATGATAGACATTGGAAACATCTCTCCAACTATTGTATATTATGGGACCACTAATCCCACATTACATCTTAAAAAGTTTGGGAATATATATAAGGATTGGACTAGAACCAACACCTTTATCACAACAAAAATAATATCTAAAAACCTTGTATAAGTCCTAGAATGGTTTAACCAATATCAAATTCATTCTATTACACAACTAGAAGATTTAGTCAATTCTTTAGTTATTGAATTCCAACATAACAATATTATTGAAAAAATTCTTAACAACCTCATTAATGTTAAGCAATCACCTAAGGAATATGCTCACGACTTCATTAAATTTTAGAAAGCCTTAGCCAAAAAAATAGAGTATAACATGAGTGATGAAACCCTATTATAACTCTTTGTTATAAATCTTAAATCCACTCTTCAATACAAAGTTAGGATGTTTTCCCCTAAGACTTTAAAAGAGGCCTTCGATCAATAAAAAATGCAATACTTCCTTAAGAGCCAATTTGAATCATCTCATAGTGAATCATCAACCAATGTTATTGATATCACTTCATCTCAAACAAATCCTCCCCAAATACCTAATGAGAGAGATTCCAAACCAAGAAATAAAATCTCTTCTGACCCTCCCTTGAGCCTCCATGAACTCAAGTAAAATATTCCCCCTTATAAACCAATGAGCTTTGACTCTTCCAAACCTCCTCCAAATGGTAAAACCTTGATAATTTTTATTTGTGCCACAATATAATATGTCATTCTAATGATAATTGTGATGATATTTAATGACTCCTTATCTCCTTTCTTGGTCCACATTTCAATGTTGACACTCTTACCAAAAAATATTATTAAGACTATCTTATAGCCTCTCAAGCCTAATCTAACCAATTAAAATCACATCAACATCAACTACGTAATGATCAATGTCAACCACATCCTAATTTCAACTCATCCACTAATGTCATCCAAACCATAGTTGATGTTCCTCCTATAGCAATGAGGAAAACAAAATTAATATGAACAAATTCAAGTGGGTGGTCACATTTGTCAATCCTCAATCTCTTATGTCACATGAACCCAAGGAGTACATAGTTTAAATGTCTACTCCAAAGTGCATCATAGATGGTCCTCCTTTAGCTTTTAAACCTCTTTAAAAAGCTCCTATAAGTCATATGTCAATTTCAACATCCTCAAAATCCAACATATGCATAAATTTACCTATCTCCAACTACATCATCCAACCTGATGCAATTCATTCTAATAGTTTAGTTTCAGCCAACTGCATTAAGCAACCCAATGCAATTCATTCTAAAAAATTAGATTCAACCAAATACATCAGCCAACCTGATGCAGTTCATTCTAATAGTTTAATTTCAATAAAGTGCATTGCCTGGTTTCAATGTAGTTCATTCTAAAAATTCATTTTCAACCAACTACATTAGCTACTAGTTGTAATTCATTCTACCTATTCATTTTCAGCCAATTGCATTGACTAGCCCAATGTAATTCATTCTAGTAGTTCACTTTTAACCAACTGCATCAACTAGCCCAATGTAGTTCATTATATCAATTTGATTTCAACCAACTGCATCAGCCTACCCAATGTACTTCATTCTAGCAGTTCATTTTCAACAAACTACACCAGCTAGCCTAATGTCATACATTCCACCAATTCAGTTTCAACCAACTACATTGGCTAGCCCAATGTAATTCATTATACTAGCCTAGTTTCATCCAACTACATCAAAAAAAATGATACAACTCATCTTGTTTTTTATTTTCTCAATTGCATCATCCTATAAAATATCATACAATCAAAATTACCTTTACCTATAAAAGTTCCTAACATTTCTTTAGATTATCAGATCCTTTTTTTCTAAATAAAAATTCATAATTTTCATTCATTGGAAAAAATTTACATTCTGTATATGCACTAAGCATTGAATTTAAAGTTCCATTCAACAAGCCCCATGTGTTAAAAATATGATCCTACAAAAACCATAGACCAATAATTAATGAGAAATATATCCCATATAATATTCTATGCTGCCATGTTTCCTCTCTTCATTTTGACCTCTTGCCACACACCATGAGAATCTCCATCGTGACTATATGTAGATTTGTCATTTGAAAATCTAAAGGTGTATGTGAGATAACAAGTTATAGATTCAAAAAGATCATTAAATCTTTTTCTGAGTTAGAATTGTTTGATTAATTGATGATCATATCCTTACTGCAAGACACAATTACATATACTTTGACAACTTAGGAAATATCATTGTTCATCTTGAGGTTTCATTTATATCTAACATTTTTGGGCATCTTAAGATCCCCATTCTATTATTGATCTACGTGTTACAACATCTTATGATGCCCATCATTTTGTTACTTCACATTTTGGGGCATCTTACAATACCATCCCTTTACTCATTTCAACGTTTGGGGGCATCTTATGATTCCCACCCTTTATCTTTTGGATTATTGATACTTTATCCTTACCATGAAGTACTTATTAAGAATCTTTCACCTCTTTACCATTATCAACACATTGCACTTCAAGAAACATTCAAATATAAATACACTTGCCTTGCACATGTTTTACTTTGATCATATCTCATCATTAACATAGATGTCACTTGTTGTTTTGTCTCATTTTTATTTAATTTCATGTTTTTAAATTTTAACCATCTTATTTCCCACTATTCTGGGATGATTTTTAGTAATCCACCTCCTTCCTTTTTGGGATGTTGTAATCTTTTACTATCACACACTTATTAAATTATACTTTTTTCTTTCCCCTTTTTTTTAGATAACTATTCACTTCCCCCATATTTTGGGATGATTACACTTTCCCCCTCTTTTGGGATGACTATTAATTTCAGCACTGCTTCTACTAGATCTCTTATAGGTTAGTCTAGATTTCATTTTAAAATATTATTTTACCTTCGTCTGATCAGTTATAAACATATCCTTCATTTTATCATTATTATTACATGGTTTGATCTTCCACGATACCCATTTTTTATTTCACTTGAGACACACAGAGGCCATTTTTAAGATTGCACACTTACTTGTGGGCAAGTCTAGGATTCTTTAGGAACCATGGTCTTTAGGCACTTCTTTCTAGCCACCTTGTGTAAGCTCTCTCGTGTTAGTTATTTATTTCACCCATGTTTTTTTTTCCAAATTTTTATGTATGAGGAATATAAAAATATAAAATAATTACTATAAAAATAAACTCAAAATGCACATTATATCTCAAAATTTAGATCACACCAAAAGACATGATCTTTGTTTGGTATACCTCATATCTTAGTCGAATCTTAAAATCCACAATTGGAATAGTGATAGAGTTGATGTCCAATGGGGTGCAGTAGTTCATTATATTTGGGTATGAGGTCTCATTATATGATTACATCATTATTTCTTCCTAAATTTTATTACCACTTACTTGATCACAAAAGTACCTAATCTTAGAGTAGGCCAACAACTTTATAAGGGGTGCCGAGGAATGGGGAACATGTTGTGGGAAGGTAGGATCATATTTTATTTCATGTATATAGCCTTTGTGGGATGATATATGTACTTCACTTATTAGTCTGATATTTGTGTTCACTAGTTGGAGTGTCCCAGGTCTTTGATGTCAATAGATCTTAGCCTTATCCACTTTGTCTAGAGTGTCTCATTCCCACTAATCATTTCTACATCACCCATGTGGAACCTTTCATTTCTTTTTGTATCATATTTTCCCTTGATATACCCTTAATGGGTATTCATCTTACATGATCACATCCTTTTCTTTTTATGAGTTACATGATAAGACCTTCAGGACCTCCTCATAAACACACACTATATCACCCTTTAATATCCATGGATTTTAGTTTGTGAGTTTGCATTATAACACCCAGAGTATAAATTAGACCATATAATTATATAAAGGGGAGACCTAATTCCTCACTATATATAACTTATGATTTATTATATAATTAGACCTTGTAGGGTGTTTGATTTTCTAATTGTTAGTTGAGTTAATTACAATTTTTAGGTGACTTTATTCCTCACTACATAACGTACCTTCCTATGTACTTTTTGGATAATGATTATTAATGCAAATTTTTATTGTGAAGATAAGCTTCTTCCTCTTATGAGTTTTTCTTAAAATTTCACTACTGCATACAGATTTAGCCTCATACATTCAACCTTATCTAGTTGATCCTCGATTGTAGCCCACTCTAACATGGTATCAGAGTGACAATAGTAGATGAATCATTCAATTAAGTTGTGAGATTTTACATTCTTGATGGTTTGAGATTTGCATTGATTTCAGTTTTATAAGGTTTGGTAGGGTTTCTCACAAATCCATGTAAATCTACATACTTGAAGTCTCTAAGTAAAAAATAGACAGTGCCATTGGATTTAGAAGGTGACAAATCAACTTTTTTTTTTTAATATTTAGTATATCATCTTTGGGATGATGATTTAATTTACTATGCATCTCATGGTTATTTTCGTGATACTTCAAAAGATGCTCCTAACTCACCTTATAGTCTGTGATTTCAAATTAAAGATGATATCATCAATTAGCTATGGTAGCTTATATCTCCCACTTTATTGATATATAATTATATTATAGTTTCTTATAATACATAGCTTATCTATTCTATAAGTCACAATTTCCACATGCTTTCCTCCCATGATTTTGATTACATACATTATATTTATTTTAGATTTGATACCATGGCACTTACCTTGTCTTGCTTCGATATTATGCTAGCCCCTTGGTTTATGTTACTTGTTATTATATTATAAGAGTGTGATTACCATGCCTAATTAGATTGAAAGTTTCAAGTGGAAGTGGATTGAAAAAGGAGAGATGTTCAAATCTTTGGGCATCATTTTTACTTTAAAATTTCCTTGGATTTCCTTTGGAAATATGTTTCACAAAAGTTTGAGAAGAAAGTTTCCTACTAGAATTCTAAGTCATTATCCTTAACTACCAAATTTTAAGTCTCCACCAAAATTATGGTATATACTCATATTTATTATTCCTCTTGTTCGGGTTGTGCCTAAATAAATATATGAAAATCTTACCATCTTACTACATGTATACCTTTTGTATAATGCAAATAAAAATCATGGTTTCCATAGATTGTGTTGGGATATTATCGATTTAATTTCTTTCCCAAGATAAATGTGAGACATAAATTATCAATGTCCATAAAACAAGTATTGCACTTTGTGCTAATGGAGTTCTTGGGGATATTAAAGGGCTTGACAATGGAAACTTATTTTTATACATTAAACATGTTTTCATGTGCTCCCTATGGTAATAAGGTTTGATACGATATTGGGCTTAAAACTTTCATCAATACCACCAACCTAATTATGATTTAAGGCACATTTTTTTTTCTAACAGTATTTTGAAAGCCTTTGAGCCTAAGAAATTGTTACTCAAAGGGGTAGGAGATGGGTAATGTAATTTTGGCCCTTTATTTTAATAACCACATCTTTTCGTGGTCTCCCCTCATTAATAGATGCAAGCTACCATTAGAAGAGACTATAAGAATTAAGGCACTTAGGATTTATAAACAAGGCATTCATATCATTTGTGATCTTTTTTTCTTCATGATACTAGACTCCTTTTCCCTTTCTTTTGAAGAAACACAAGTTTTTTTCCTTTGCTTTTCCTACCATCCCAATAATATAGAGCTTATGCCATATGTTATGGTGCACAAGCCTTGCCTTCATCCACCATTAGTTTGGTGGAAGACTAGCATTAAAATTTTGATACACGTTTCAGAAATCATTCTCCTAGATTATTATATAGATTTAATAGCCCTTTCCCTTTGGCTCTTGATAACCTTAACAACTTTAATGGGATTTGAGCTCTTCACTTAGGACTTGGATTTTTTGAATTAATTGCATTTGGAAGTATTAGTTGGAGCTGAAAATGTATCATTACCTATTAGGATTAGTTTATTAGATTAAGGATTGTTTTTGGGTGACTAGTTGCATCACATGTGAGTTGTTTACCCCAAGTTTATTTCATATAATACACCAGAGATTTTCAAGCATGTTTTTTGGACTTTTTCTTAGAGATAAAGTGCTCTAAAATGGATTCAAATTGTTTTCTCTTTCTTCAATCCCAAGGCCATATATTGGAGGATTTATTTGTTGGGGGATTCTATATAGTGACCAGGCTACATAAATTTTACTTTTAATTTTTAATAAAATCAACTTTGGAAGTCTATAAATTGTGCTATTTTCAGTAAAGAGTATATGCATCAAGAATTCTCAATCGGTGAAAAATATCATGTGCTTACATAAATGTGTGTCTTCAGGTCCAAGTTCATGCAAAGAAAGCTCTCTCAAGTTTCAACATTAGAAGGACCTTCTGAAACATTGGGAGTGTGGATTGTGCACCATGAAAATCATCTCACATTTTATCATATTGCAAGGGTATCCTCCTTGAGTGCCTCAATGGTAGTGGAGATGCTTTCACTACTACTTCTTATCCTCTCCCATCACCTAGTGGGTTCTTTGGAGTTCTCTTTCTCAAGAAAATTTTCATTGTTTAGACCTTCCTGGTGGGATTGACCCGATGCCGAAAATGATGAGTACTAGTGCGATGGCTACTTTTTTGATTGGATGTGGAGTTTTAATTCCTCTTATTATTGATAGATAAGATGTGTTGAATGATTGAGTTCTACATCATCCCCCATTAGTGGAGCCCTATATTTGAAATTCTTTCCCTCAAAGAGATGATCCACCTCCTCCTCTTTTTGGTGTTACTTCACATACTAAAAAGTGTTCTAAGAAAAACATTGTTAGTGCCATTATTAGATTGTTTCAAGGTTTTGAGACTATTTATTTATAAATTATTAATACCAACCACCTTTTTTAAAGCAATCATCAATTATTTTTTACAATGGGTGTTTAAACAAAAAGTTGACAGTGGTCTGTAAATTAAGATGCCTCTGATATAAATAAATATTTGAATTTAACGCTGATCACACCCTAAATTTTATGGGTGGGCACCAATTCGAGTAGCAAGTGTGACGGAGGGACAAGGACGGTTTCTTAGATAGCCGTTATTTGTCAAAAAAATTAGCAAATAACGGTTTCTTTTGACCTGCCATAATTGCTATAGAATAAAGTAAAAATTAAGAGGAGCTGCAAAATAAGAATTAAGAATTAAATCTATATTAAAACATTTAATTTTTATATGTAATTTTTATTATTATTTAATTTATATAAGTACTATATAATTTAAAATATCTTAAAATAAAATAAAATATGATTTTATTTATATCAATAATATTTCTATTATTATATTATATTATTATATAGAAATTATATTTATACTTAAAAAAATATAAAAATCAAAACTGAGAAATGAATGTCATATACTAAATGACATTTACTTAAAAACCGTCACATAAAAATCTCTTCACAAGTAGGAGTAGCCGTCAAATTTAACGCGGCAGAATTTAAGTTCATGTATGTTTGGCGTCCGTGTATGCGCGTTTTTCTTTGAATTCATGAATGTTTGGCAGTCGGTGGATCTTCACTGCCATTGATTTGATTTGTTTTTCTTTGCACTGTCAAAGTCTTGCCGTGCCATTGATTTGATTTGTCTTTCTTTCCACTGTCAAAGTCTTTGCCGTGTAAGAGTTGGGATCATTTTTCTACCGCCAATCTCTGTCAATATTGTCCTGATGCGAGACAGTCAAGACAAAATATTTGTAGAATATGTAAGGGAGAAAAACGTGGTGTCACGGCCACATGAAATGTCCTTGAAGAAAAACAGTGAGCTACTCTTACTTGACAATCAAGCTAAAGTTGATCATGGCTAAAAGATCAGCGATAATAAAATTTGTAGATTACACGTTGATCATTAATAAAATCTGTAGATTACACGTTGATCATTAATAGTGGTTGAGAGTGAATTCAAGTGATAAAATGACCCACAAATCAAATGATATAGTATTGGACTTTAGCTAAAGAAAATATGGATTTCTTCATAGACAAAATATTCCTGCTCTATACCAGATGATAAATCTAGTTTATATTTGAATAGAGTTTATATAAGCCAAATAAAAAATACTCAGGATAAATACTCAACAATAAATACACAAAATAATAATTTTCTTTTATATTATTCAATTAGCTATATTACATATATACGCGGAGTAGCCCCTTAAAACAAGGAGACTAACATTATCTTCAACAATCAACTATCTCCAGAATATCTTCGTACATACTATCGAGATGGTTATTTTCATATGGGAAATTGAAGCTTCCAAGCATAAGGCCTAAAAACATATGGCCAATTTAAAGTATCCACCATTTTTGTGTTGAAGCATGGAGTTTGTTGATTAGAATCTTAGGTAAAATTGTCACTATATGTTTTAGAGCTCAAACAAAGGAAGCGAACTTCAATCCCCTTAACATGTATTAATAGTTTACCACTTGAGGATGTCTGATTAAATGATGGGGCTCATTAATTTATTGTAACAACCAATTCATTCACTAAACTACCAACAAACTACCAACAAACATATCACTAGAGAATGTCTCATGACCCAAAAGGAGGATAAATTGTGTTAGATATCTCAAGAGGGGTGCATGTGGTGATTGCTAGATCTGATAGTGATCTAATTAAAGTGTTCAAGAGTATAAAATGCATATTCAATTTATGTTACCCAATCATGGTATTGGTTGATTAAAATCTTTAGTAAAAATATTATCATAGGTTTTTAATTTCAAATAGAGGAAGATACTCATATTTGTAAATAGTTTTAGTATTATCTATTTTTATTTACATAATTTTTTTCTAACAACAAATCATCAACAACGATGTTCCAACAACAAATCATTAACAACAATGAAAATCCAAAATTTTACCCACAAGTTATTAGATTCATACATATATATTATATATACAAAGTCTTTTATAGACTTGGAGTAGAGAAAACTCATCAATACTAGACATTCTATTTGCGTGTTTTGAAAAGGTCATTTTGTCCAAAAATGTCATAGCAAGTCCTAAGCTCTCCTTCAAAAAATGGCAAAATGGTAATCATTGTTGGTTGCTTAAACAAATCACTATATAGAGAAAAAATTCCCAACATCTTTATTTTTAAGGTTTCATATGTTATATTATGGTAAGTAAATAATGTTATATAGATTTTTTAAATCATGAATATATTTTACACTTAATTATGAATCGGTGTTTTTAGTGTCAAGCATTGATATTTCAAAGGTTAAGTTTTGGTCGCACGTTATATAATTATATATAATGACTTCTCATGATAAAATTAACTATATTGTAAAACGTATAATATCTCATATCTTTAAAATTTAGCTATAGATAGTTAACATGGCATATTAACAAAATTTTAAGGTCTAATGTGATATCATGTAAACTCTACATGATCACGAAGTTGGGGTGATCAAATTTTAGAGCCTTTCCCTTTAAAAAAAAGGGAATGGTCAATAACATAAAGCAATTGTACCCAATAAAATTGACATAAATGACAACCCTAAAATATTTCACTTGCAAAAATCCTATTCCAATTAGAAAGCAAGAATTAATTTTTAGCCTAAAGTTTCAATGGACCATATTATGTTTTAATAAATTGATTACACAGATTGTAAATACATAACTAAATGTAAGGCAAAAGATGATAAGAGCCAAGCGTAGATTTAGATATACAATAACTATTTAATGTGTAGTATATTAAAAGTATAATGTTAAATCAATGAATAGTAATAGAAAGACTTTTTATATGTATGAAACCATGCCTACCTTAAATTAAGCATTATAAAATATGTGAAATATAGTAAATAATATCTAATTAATTACACAATCAAATATGAAAGGAGATAAAGGGATCTTAACTTTGTAAAATATTATTATTTTAGTGAACAAATGATTATAAATTATTTTTAGACTTGTCATTCTAATTCAAAGTTGTCATTCTTATCCATTCCAAATTAACCTAATTACAACTCAATCCTTTTTAATTCTCGTGAGATTTTACGTAGTATGATTAAAAAATAATGCGAGGGTCAAATCACAGACCACAGCCTGCAAACATGACATTGTTATTTTTGGGCAAGCCGAGAGCGATATGGCTTTTATTTCTATACGTCAGTGGTGGGCAGATACATTCACATTTTGCATTACAAAGGGAAGAAAAGACGTGCCAATCTGTAGTTTGAATACATCTCCCCATAATAATACGGCAATGTCAAAATCTTTGGTTTTCTACTCATCTCTGGCAATTTGAATTTATCGGTATTAAAATGATAGTACACCTACCAATTATTATTAGGTGGCATTCATACGCCTATATTTCCACCGTTCTGTGGCCTTCACGCGGTTCTTTCACAAAATACAGATAACAGATGGTGACCTATGTTATCATTTGTGCGAAAAATTTCATGGGTCTTTGATTGGTCCACATGTATGATGTGAATTAGTAAAACATAAAATATGGAACAATGCTAAGGATTTATGGATGGGCCTCCTTATAACCTAAAACTTTAAAATCAAGTCTCAAATTTTGCTTCTCTACTTTCAATTTATTCTTTTATATTCTAACTTTATGTGCTTTGAATAATTATGAAATGAGAAAATTTTGTAAAAATGAAATTGGGGAGAGTTTGGTTTGGGACTATTTTCATAGAAATTTTGTTGCATATTGAGGTTTCAGATAGTAAAGTGTTTAATACAACAAAATTTCGATATAACTCTTCTAAAATAAATAAAACTTACATATTTTAGTTTTGATATTTGAATACAAATTAAATTTGTATTTTTTAATCTAAATTTTTGTTAAATATTTCGAATTATTTGTTTATTTTTGTTAAATATTTCGAGTTATTTGTTTATTTTTGTTTAGTTCTTATTTACTCTTCTAATTTTTCATATCCCTCAAAAATATACAAACAAATGACAATTGTTTAACAAAAATAATAATAGTAACAATGCCATAAAAGTGTTCCAAACATTTTTTTGATAAACGTGTGATAAATTCTTAATGATTAAATAAGCTAGATAAATTTGATGTTTATCAATTAAAAAAAGCAGATTTTAAAAAAATAAAAATGCATATATTGCATTCAACAACTATGCACTGCTAGCTAGGAAAATCTCGATTATTGTATGAATAATTATACTTTTAAGTATGAGCAACTTATCGTGATATTTGGGAACCTAACAACAACTAGGTATGGCTAACTTATTAGAATTTTTGGGAGCCTAACTACCACTATGTATAAAAAACTTGTCATATTCTATGATAACATAATGAATAGTAGGTATCAACAACTTTTTCATATTCTATATGAACGTAGCAACCACAATATATTTTTAAATTTTTATATTCTTGGTAACTTAGAAAACACTAAGTATAAGAGACTTGGAGTATTATTAGGAATCTAGTGAGTGCTAAGTATTTTCAACTTGGCATATTCTTAGGAACCTCACTATCAACAAGGAGCTCCAAAATAAAAATTAAGAATTAAGTCTATATAAAAACATATATATATATATATATATATATATATATATATATATATATATATATATATATATATATATATATATATATATATATATATATATAATTTAAAATGTCTTAAAATAAAATAAAATATGATTTTATTTATATTAATAATATTTTTATTATTATATTATTTTATCATATAAAAATTATATTTAAATATTTATATGAAAAATATAAAAATCGAAACTAAGAAATGAATGTCATATACTAGATGACATTTACTTAAAAACCATCACATAAAAATCTCTTCACAAATAAGAGTAGCCATCAAATTTAACGCGTCAAAACTTAAGTTCTTGTATGTTTGGCATTCGTGGATGCACATTTTTCTTTGAATTCATGAATGTTTGGTAGTCGGTGGATCTTCACTGCCATTGATTTCATTTGTTTTTCTTTGCACTGTCAAAGTCTTGCCATGCCATTGTTTGTAAGAATGTATTTAGAATCAATTTGTTTGTTTGTATCATTGATTGAGAGAAAAGGTGGTCGATTAGTGATTTGTCCCAATTGCTAGGAAGAGTTGGTAGGTTAAATTCTCAAGTAGTAGGGGATGCCCACATGATGTAGGAGCATCTACATACATCTTCAGGCAAGACATGGTTACGTTGGGATGCAAGTCATGGTTGAATTCAAATTCAATTTATTGTATTTTCCCTCTAATATACTGTTAATGAGGAGTAATTGTAAAAGGTAAAAAAAGATATATATATGTATATATATATATATAATATATATATATATATAAGAGTGGTTAAGGAGAATCTCCTATGTTGGGGCTGTTGAGAAAATAAAAGAGTGGTTGAAATTATTTCAACATTGCTATATTGTTACAAATTAAAAACTGTGTTTTGTCTTGAGCTCAAGATTGGGTGTAGAAGTTAGAGAGGAGGCTCTTAAAAAGAGCAAAATAAAATTCATTTAGGAGGATAAGAGGAAGGTAGAAAAGAGGAAGGACAGAATGAGAATCTCTCATTCAAGGAGAGAGGAAGAATGATCAGAAGTACGTAAGAATGCAGGTCTACAACAAAGAGAAAATAGAGGAAGTTATTCTTCTTTAAGAGAATTTTCATTAAATTCTTATAGAGATTGGTACATGCTTGGCTAATGCATGTGGTTTTGAAGAGAAAACGTCAAGCGTTCGGAGAAGCCAAATTCCAGTGCTGTGTATAATAAGAAGGGACGTTTTGGTAAGCTTTTAAAGATGGAACATGTTTAGTGATAATGGAGTCTTCAGTTCTTTATTGAATGGATTGTATTATGTCAACGGTCTGATCTCTCTAATGGTTGAATTCACAAGAATTTTATTTTTGATCTCGCTTGAATCTATATATGTCGACTGTATGATACAGTCAAGAATAAAAAAGGAATCTATTATTTGAATATTCTAGGAATGATCATTTTCTAAAAGGATTGGCATAGGTCATATGAGCGGATTGATAGAATGAAATTGATATAGTCTCAGGTCAAATGAATGAAATTTTGGAATCCGTATATTGAATAGAATGTGTGTTGATTTAGAAGGCATGTCACAAGGTATGGGTTCGATTTGATTGGTGTATTTTGAAATCTGAGAAAGAAGTCGAACATGCAGAATTGATAAACTATTAGAGAAATTGTTTCCAATAGACTAGTGAATGTCAAACTAGTTCCATGTAAGGAACTGAATATGTAAAGATAGTTGCATGCACGAAAATGGTAAAATAAGAGACTAGCATTAATTTTGTGATCTTCAGTTTTGCATGTAATCTGAGTTAGTGTTAGTTTGGTGTCTAGTCTTAGAGAGACAACTCTCACATGTACAAAGCTTTTTCCATTCTATGCAACTCCATGTCAATAACCCATATTTTCTCATTATGCAAGGGTGCACTTATTAAAGTTTTGAACATGAAGTCAAAGAGCACAGAATTAAGAATTCAAAAAAAAAAAAAAAGCAGCTAGAAGAGACACGTACTTCTGAAAATCATTTAGTGTAGATCGTGAACACTCTTGAAGCAAAGCTGAAACACTCAGAAAATATCATAAAGAATGAGCTTAACCTTCTCTGTATTTTCCAAGTTGAGAAGAGAAGTGATATTCTTAATCTAATTGAGGAGGAGCGTAAATGACTTGAATCAATGACAACAACTATTGAAGCTCAAGTGAAATAGGAGATCATGAATAGAATGGTTGATTTGAATTCCCTTAAAATGAATGGAGAGCGGCAGAGCATGAGTCTAGAACAAAGTGAGAGTATAGAACATGCAGAACCTAGACAAATAGTTTACCCTGTTTGCAGTTTGATATCAGCGCATCACCACAACATACATGTAAAAGGGGAATATACTTCATGAATAAAAATTACAATTTACTAAAATAAATCACAAAAATCAACTATACATTTCTTCCATCATAACTTGCACCTTAAGGGTAACTTCTAGTAAGACAACTTAGGTAAATATGAAACTTTAAGACTATGTTGAGTTGAACTAAAGGGATATCTTAAAATTTTGCATGGAGATCTTTTGGATGACTGGATAAACTGCACGTGTATACAAAAATTAGAAACATTTAAGTGTCAAATAAATAATATAAATCAATAGTTAGACTACGTAGTAAATAAATCAATAATTGTCTTTAAATGAGCCCTGATCACTTATCTTGCTCTAATTGTAATTTTTCCATTAATTATGAAACAACTCAAATAATAGCCAAGCCTAGAAAATAATTCAACAATGCAAAAGAAGGCCTAGAACCTTGTTGTGGAGAGCTGATTTTCAAGCATGGAGACGATTTGAAGAGCAAAGAAAATGGATTCATTGGATGCTAGTTTAACACAAGCTCAAGGATTTTCAAACAACAATGCAGATGTTACACACCTTCATGGCTTGTTGGAAACTTGTCTCATAACACGGTTCAATTTTTGCACCGTAGTTTTCATTTTTCCTTTATTATTATCGTAGCTACCCTGTCCACTTGTCATGAAGCATATTTTTCCATTGTTTTTGTTGCAACTAACTCGTCAACCCATCATGAAGGTGTAGTTTCTAAAATTTTCCATTTCTTGTATTTGTTGATGCATTAAATAGTATTGGCAAGGTGGTAGGCTAATTATTTGTAAATGTTCTATTTAGTTTAATATTTGTTTGTGATAAGGCTAGCCATTAGGTCATTTAACCCCTGAAAGAGTTTTGCATCTTTGTTTGAGTTTTTCACTTCAACAATATATGTGAGACCAAATTTGGTTTAAAAAAACCAGTTGATCAAACAAATCTATATATGTAAAGCTTTTAGGCCTTGAGGTTGTAGGAGCTCATTCTTAGCTTTAGCAAGGCATATATTGAGTTGTGATTAAAATCAAAGTTTTTCATTTTGCTTGTTGTGTCCTCAACTTCAATCCTCCTTGTATCAATTGCTAATTTGAAATGCACAAGGCTACATAATGGATTCAACCATATATAGATTAAGAAGGCAATTTGAAAGCCTTACCATGATGTTTGTGATATGGCATAATCAACCATATTTACAAACAAATCTACTTTTGACTATAAAACATCTCTAATACAATTATCAATAAATTAAACATACTTATGTACCTATATTTTGACCATCAAACATATTACATTATACATTAAAATAATCTCTAAATATGAAATGTATATATATATTTTATTTATAATTTTTTACTTAAAAATATATTACATTATTATATAAAATTAAATATAATTATAAATTCACTTTTAAAAAATAAAATCAATCTAATTAATTAATTAAACAAACAACGAATTTCCACACGTACTTTTTAATTGTTGATGTGAATTACTGACCACTCTTTCACAATTACCATGCTGCTTTTCTTTCTCTTCTCACGTGGGTTTCTCTTCCATTTATGTTTTTACCCCCATACCATTTATTTATATATAAAATTAAATTTGGTTACATTTTCATGCCGCCACTCGTAGATAAAACGTCTTTAATCGAAAATAAACTGAAAAGTAATTACGCATAAAACTATACCATATTCATTAAATAGTTAGGGGCTAATGGATTACAGCAAAAAGGATGCTACTTGTAATCAACTAATTATATTCACCTGAAAAGTATTTTATCAATCGCAAAATTAATTATTTAGAAAACCATATTAATTAATTAAAAGATTACAACACAAAAGAATACTAGTTGTAGTTAACCCCATATCCTCACCTGCGGATTGATGGCTTTGATTTTGGTCCAATCTTCCCCACCTTCCTTTAACCTCTCCCCGTCCCCCTGTAATAGAACTCCTTCAGTCTTTTCAACCGCTCCAATCCCTCTCCCACCTTCTTCACACTCCGACAACGCATTAGATACAACTCCTCAAGGCATGCCATCGCTCCATCCTCCAATTCCGGGAACTCCTCCAAATCAAGGAATGTGATAATCCACAAGAAGCGCAGCTGTGGAAACCCTCCCGACTTTCCAAACGCCTTTGGCAATTCTCTGCACCTCGCATTCCCACTCAAATCCAAACGCACTAGATTGTGCATTGTTTGTAATTCTGGATAATTACTACAATGACAATTCCATAAAGTGAGTTTCCTGAGATTTGCCAAACAACATATCCAACTTGGCACTGCAAACCTCCATACTTCAAGTATTTCAACATCTTTCATTGATTTCATAGTCTCCGGAATGTGCGGAACATCCAAATCTGTATCACCCTGCATTCCACGAATCTCATTGCTGATATACAGACGACGCATCTTCACCAACCGCGCAATGATCCCCTCTTCCATCCTCTGCAATTCCGACTCATGGTTAATATTTAACCTTAGTTCCTGAAGTTGAGTCATATTGCCAACATCCTCTAACTTTAAGAATTCGTCCTCTTCAATGGAGAGGTCTAAATACTGTGATCTGAGTGTCCGCAAAGACCCCAGCTTTGATATTCCCTTTGGCATGCGTTTGAAGCCGCAGTGTAGATGCTGAAGACATTTAAGTTCACTTATCCATACCTGAGATGCGTCTGATACTATTTCATTACACTTAGAAATATCAAAAAAGAACAAACTCTTTAGATGTCTGACACACTCTGGTACCTCTTTGATCTTTGTCCCTCTTAAATTTAACACCTTCAGAAGTTTCATCTTTCCAACACATTCAGGCAATGTGGAGATCCTAGTGTAACTCAAATCCAGAACACGCAGTACCCTCATACTGCGAAAGAAGCTTGCCGGAATGTTTGTGATCTTCTCATTGTCACACAATGATAGTGTGCGGAGAAGTGTGGGACAAACATGACGGCTCTGTGAGATGGCACCGTCATCTATATCTTTCTTGCCCAATATAATTCGACACCTGCCAACACTTCTATTCATCGATTGAAAGGCCTCCTCAACAGCAAAAGCACATTTGTTTTCTCTAGATACAAATATGGCC
This sequence comes from Torreya grandis, assembly GCA_037957365.1. Classification (NCBI taxonomy): domain Eukaryota; kingdom Viridiplantae; phylum Streptophyta; class Pinopsida; order Cupressales; family Taxaceae; genus Torreya; species Torreya grandis. Next base: position 271,862 of record JARHVA010007729.1, on the reverse strand, counting down.
AAATCAAGCAACAAATCATGAATTTTACAATATTTGGTTAGATTCATGTCTTCCCATACTTCAAGCAGACACAGATTGGAAAGCTGATATAAACAATTCCATGCCTTATCCCACTGCTCCTCTCCTGAGGGGATGAACCCTTCCCCTATCCAGAGATTTATGAGATATTCACATTCTATCTCTTCATCCTCAAGAAAGAAAGAAATATAAGCAAAACACGCTTGAAGACGTGCAGACAAGGAGTCATAACTCAATTTGAGAATATCCCTGATAGGATCATCGGTAGTACTTCGCTGTTTGAGCTGACGGAGCTTGGACTCCCATTTGCCACGAAGTGTGATGTTTGCCATAGATGCTGCTATCGTTTTGATAGCGAGAGGCAAATTCCCACATTCCTTCACAATTTCACGACTTGCCTCTTCGAGGTGCTGTGGCGGTCTATTTCCCTCAATGTCTCGAAATGCGTGAGCACAAAACAACCTCCAACTTTCTTCATTTGAGAAATATTGCATGTTATAAATTTCAGCATTTATATTCACACAAACATCTCGGCTTCGTGTGGTTACCACAATTTTGCAAGGGCTATCACGAAGGCCGACTCTTTCTATCAAGTTATCTTCTCTGCTGGCCCTCCACACATCATCTAACACAACAAGACGCCTTACACCTTGCAGACTGTCACGAATCAACTGTGCTGCTTGCTGTTCACTCACTCCACTATATTCCTTAATTTGCTCACTCAAGCCTAAGGGAAAGGCCAAATTACATTGCAACTTGGAAACAGAATAAAACTGAGAAACTGAAAGCCATATAGATTTATCGTACCTTTCTTTAGTACTGTCGAAGACATGCCGAAGAAGATATGTCTTGCCTATTCCCCCCATTCCAACCACGGCAATAATTGGAGGTGCAGGGTTTTCCAGCAAGTTGACCATGTCTTGAACCTTGGATTCTATTCCCACTGGGTGTGAATCGCTTGGCAGAAGACTAGATCTTTTCCAGTCTACTGTTTGAGATGTGCTCGGTAATCCAGCTTGATGAGCAGATAAAACATCAGGGGATAGCTTCAATTGGTTTCCCTCTTCAATAATAGATCTGATGTAATCCTTGATGATTTTTAATTTCCGCCCCATCCTGTAGCGGAAAACAAATTGATTACAACTCAACGCACAAGATTGAGTGTTGCTACTATAAATAGATTCTACAGCACATTCTTCAGCGATGTCCTCTGCATGCAACGCAGTGTCGCGAATGAACTCCAGCCATGTTTTTACAGCCTCATTTTGTCTAGACTGTTCACCCCCATCTTGCAGATAAACACTAAGATATTTGAGTTGTCTTTTCAACCATTCAAAGTCTTTTCTGAAATTCACCACCAGCGTTACTTCTGCAGCTAGTTTCTCGACGGCCATCTCAACCGCTATCCCACATAACTTGCCAACAACAGTTTCTCCAATTCCAGATGCCATGTTAGAAAATTGAGAGGGAAACTGAAAATTCTCTCTGAATTTTCTATTCAGACAAAATACAAATCGCTAAATGAAATACGGTTGCTAAACACAATGGAAACCACACAAACTTGAGCAACTTGGATTCGATGTGAGTGTGGTAAAACTTCAACAACGAGCTTAGAATTTTATAGACGCAGGCTCGTCACAGATATGTAAAGGTGGAAGCTACTTACGGGCAATTCTTTACTTGCTAATTACGAAAAGATCACTTTGTCATATTCTTTTCTTGCTCATTACGAATAGATCACTTTATTGTATTCCCCCGTTTTCTTCCACCACTTAAAAACAAAGTTATGTTTACAACTTATCAATATTTTTACAAACATTATCATATGTTTCCTAACATTGAGATTAAACTTATGGAGGCCAATACGATTATGCATACATCTACTTCTTCTACATTTACTAACTCAAAATATTAGGGAAAGAAAACATTCAAAGCTATTGGTGACAACATACACTTAATTGCTACCAATTCAATTAGGTGTTCACTCTACAATCTTCTTGAAACTACCATGCATATCTTTTGGAGGTGTAGTTCTGCTAAAATAACATGGGTTGTTGTACACAATGATCTTCTTGAATATGTTAACATTTTTTGTTTTGTAAATAAATTATTCTATGCTTTAATATTTCTCATAATATGATTGTTGTGTCTTTCAGACAGTTGATTACCAATGACTATGGAAAAATAGACGCATTATTATTATCAATACCTCCTTTATTCCATTTGAAGTTGTCAGTAAAAATATTTACTTTAATTGTATTCTTCATATACATAATATTTTTAGGTTTCTCCAGAGAGTTTTTTCCCACAATGCAGGATTCACTAAAAAAATGGTGAATATTGACAAAAAAATTAGGATGTGCGAAGAAGATCAAGTGAACCTTTATAGAAAGATGAAATTATAATTACAAGGCAATATTTTGTTATTGTTCCGGTTTGTCTATTTTTCTTAGCTTTGACTATAGTTTTAAATATCATCATTTTCAATTACAAAAAGTTAAGACTAATCATGCACCTAGCTTTTAAGCTAAGAATAAGCTCAAAACTATAAATGACATTTCACAACCACCCAATAGGGTTGTCCTTCCACCTTCTAGCAACACTTGGAAATATACAAGATTGCATGACCCTCCTCACAAAATGCTTAGACTCTTAATGGATTGTAATTTGTTTACATTAACCACAAAATATAAATTAGATACTACACAACCATGGCCTAAAGGGTATGATGCCAACCGATATTAGAATTACCATAGAGCTTCAAGATATGCTTCTAATCCATGCTACAAATTAAGACATAAGTTCAAGATCTTATCGATAGTAACACTATTCTAATTGAAGGCCATAATTGTATATTAAATGAATATGTCATGATACCTAATCCACACTAATACATTTTCAATCATCCATTGCCAAATCATGACACTAATACATAAGGCAATGTTCATATGATGACATCTATACATCCTTTGACTATTTCACATGAGAGTGAGTTTGAGAACATTGTTGCATGTTTTTGAGCTATCAATGAAAATCACATTATATTACCACAAGATACCATGTGAGGATTCAAATAATGGTCCTCCATACAAATATGATTTTTTATTACCATCCTTTGATCAGCGTTAGAATTGTGATTGAAAGTTTTTCTAGCAAAAATATAATTATGTTTTCATTTTTATCTATTTGAGGATATACTGAGTGAGACTTACCTTGTACAACTATGATACTTAAGATTTATGGTGGAAATACACACACTATCCTTGGTGGTATTAGACTATTAGTTGTGGCGAGTCCTAGGACTCTACTAGTTTGGTTTTATGTAATGTTCTATACTAGTTCATATAATCTATTACTTGGAAATCCATGGCTTAATCAAATGAGAGTTATACCTTCACACTACATCATTGTATCAAGTCTACACACAATGGATAATTACTTACCTTTTTATGCACATCTTCTAAATTCCCTACCCAACCTAAGAGGCCATATGTGTGATCACCTAGAGTACTTCATAAATAGCAAAATATTCGACCCCATATGGTACATTTTAAAGTTTCATAACCTAACAGTATGGTTCCTACTACATTTAAATATATGACATCACCTTCTCAAGGTAAGAATCATATATTTGCACCTTTGAGACCTACAATGCCTAACCATCCATGTCCAAAGATTGATATACAAACTCTTTTAATGGATCATATTCAATAGCATATACCAAATATAGTTTCTCCATGACATTCCTAAATGTGCTTTTCAAGAGGTTTTGGCAGCTCTTTAAGCCCACTCTCCACATATCTCTCTTTGGGACGATGATTTCAATTAATATGCATCTCATAGTTATTTTTTTTAATACTTGGAATGATGATTTTAACTCACCTTATATTTTGGTATTTCACATTAAAGATGAGATCATCGATTAGTTATGCTAGCCTTTATCTTCCACTTCATTGATATATTATTTTACTATATTTTCTTACAATACATAGATTATATATTATATATGTCACACATTTCATGTGCTTTCCTCCCTTGAGTTTGATTACCCACCTCATCTTTATTTTAGATTTGACACCATTGCATTTTCCTTCTCTTGCCTCAAAATTATGTTAACCCCTTGGTTTATGTTTCTTTTTATATTGCTTGTTATTCTATCAAAAGAGTATGATTCCCATGCCTAATTAGATTATAAGTTACATATTATTCTTGGAGACACTATAAAATAAAGTTACATATTATTTGTTATTTTATGTTGAAATAAATAATGAAATTTATAAAAAATAGATAAAAGAGGTAATACATTTTGAGGGACCCTTATGCATTGTTGAAAATATAATAGATAAAAAACACAGTCGCCTCTTATTGAAGAAAACAAATTTACAAAATAAAAAAGAATCCAATTTCAATCATCTTTAAAAAAAATTATTTAAAGAGAATATTGAAATAAACTCACTAGAAAGAAAACATAATTAATAAAAATATTTTGAAATAAAAGATACTCACCGTCTAATAAAATAATCAAATTTACCTTAAAAAAATGCAATTAAATGCTTTGTAAAAAAAAAATATTATTTAAAGAAAAATTCAAGATAAAATAGTAGCTGCTCATGATAACGCAGTGGAAATCACCAATGCAAAAAAGAAAACCCTAATTAAATCACCTACTACAAGAATACTTTTGTAAAAAGTGTGCGAGATTTTAAAAATATATAAAAAGATAATCATTGGTAATAAAGGAAATAAACTCTACAATGCATTCTTATGTATTCTCTTTAACATCCTTACCAATTTTCACATTGGTGGGCAGGGCCCTTTTCATAATGAGGCTTATGTTAGTAATGGGAAAAAAGTATTCTGTTCAAGTCAGTATATGTGAGGAATGTTTTCATTTTTTATATATGTGTTTTATTTTTTATTTATGATTTTTTAAGTGATGTCAACCATTAAAATTAAACACACTCATTACATTATAGGCCTCCACCATCTCCAAATGCCATTATAAGAACACCTCTTAGTGTAATAATCCAAATAAACCACGAGGGTTGGCTCAAGCATGAGAAAGGTAAACCAATTGAGTTCTAGCTTTATCTCTATGTTGTAAGGGCTTCACCATTCCATTGACACATTTACACATAATCAGACTTGACATCAAGATGTGCATCATCTCATTGTATTCAATAACTTATTTAAATGAACATAATACACCCACACATTCATGACACAATCAGGGTTATTAAATCTAAATATATGAAGTAAATATAGATAATACTTGTTTCAATATTCAATAGAGGAATCCTCATAACAAACATAATTCATCTTGTTTGAGGTAGGAATGATCTGACCCTGAGTCTTCCCCAGGTGAATCTTCACTTTCCAGGGCATTGCAAACCAAAATGGTTCTAGATGAATTCCAAGAGTCATGATATCACACTACACACCTACAACACACCTAAACATATATTTTTTGGAACATTCAATTTCATATTAAACACACTTCATGAGTTTTCCCAAACTAATCCTTTGAAAATATTTATAATATTTCAAAACATCTAGAAATGATCCCCAAGCTAAAACAGGTTTCCCAAAGACAATGTTGCCAACCAAAGATAATGTTGTCGATCAAAGCAATGCTACCAAAAAAAACACAATGATGCTGACCAAAGACAATGTCACCAACCAAAGACATTGACACCTAAAAAATACAATGCCTCTAACCAAAGACAATGTCACATAATAAAGATAATCCCACCAAACCAAAAAATCAAAACAAAGTAACACAATAGAAAGGAAACACCACTTTGTTTTTAGTGACATAAGATTTCATGTATGCCTTCGATGCTCCTACATTAGACACCCAAAGTATTTAAAATGTGAGTTCATGCTCACATAGATGGAATACATGGTAAAACCACTTTTTAGACCATAAAACATAATGGCCATAGCATTCCCTTATAACACACTAAATACTTCAATTGATTGTCTTTCTTTCTTATCCATTACTAGCATTCTCTTGTTGGTTTCAATTTCATCCTCTTCATCTTAACTCTGCTTTTTATTTTCTTATTTGTGAGATTTGACCCACCATAGACTATCATCCTCTACCAAAATCTTATCCATATTTCTCTCCATCTGCATATGGGCTGAAACCCACCTTTGTTCAACCATATCCACCAGGGTGTTCTTTCTTGTATCTTACTCTCCCTTGTGGGATTGGAACCCACCACTGATCGACCACCTCCTCATAAAGACTCCTTGCCCTTGTTCAATCATTATCCAACTTGTTATTGGATTCCTTGTTTTATCACCATTCATTGTTTGAAGCTCCTATATCATGGCTACCATCACCTATTTCAATCCAAATATCATTACAACAAACACAACATACATTTGGGCATCTAAATGACAACCCATAGCCTCTAGTACCACCTCAAGGATTGACTTTACTTTATCATCTCTAATTGCCTTCATTATTATGTCAAGAAAACTCTACATCTCTATGATAAAATACTCTTCTTATTCACATATTATGGCTTGCATACAAATCAGTAGCTTCTCTTCACATTTGGTGAGCTTAAGAAATTCACTCTCTTTACCTACAACATCAAGGTTTTCAACACATTCTTGGGTTGGTATCAAATTCAACTGCCCCATCTCATCCATCTCCACATTATAAGATTGTTTCTCCTCAAGATTGGGCTTCTCAAAGCCTCTATCACTCTACATGATCCTCAAAGTAATACTTAGTTATTCTTGTGACATATCTTCTTCCTCTTGCTAATCTATTTCACTTGATCCTGTGAGAGTCTTCTTTGCCACCTCCAATTACTGCAATTGAGCTTCCTCATGTATTTATTCTTGAGAAAAAACTTGTTCCCACGTTTTCATACTCTCTCTTGTCTCCATGATGACCTAAATAAATTATTCCATGGTTGACATATCATTACCAACCATCTCTCTAACCATTGCTTCCATGTTATCCACTTGTTCAACTTATTTACTTTACTTCTCATACAAATGAGCATGTTAGACTACACCACACTTTGTCCTTTTATTTTTCATCTTCTCCATTGTTGGACCTGCACATTGAAAAAAATATTAAGAGAATCAAGATTTCCCACAAACACTTCTTATAGTTACAGTATTTCAATCAAAGTTGTAACACTAATAAACAAGACAATGTTCATATGATGACATCTATACATCATTTGACTATTCCACATGAGCATGATATTGATAACATTATTGTATGTTTTTCAGGAACTATCAATGAAAATTACATTAAATTACCATGATATACCATGTGAGGATTCAAATAATGGTCCTCTATATACGTACATTTTTTTATTACCACCATTTCATCACCCTTGGAAATGTGATTGAAAATGTTTCTAGGAAAAATATAATTATGATGTCATTTTTATCTAGTCAAGGATATACATAGTGAGATATACCTTGTACAAAAATGATACTTAAGATTTACGATGGTGCTACACACACAATACTTGGTGGTATTACACTAGTAACTATGGTTGGCTCTAGGACTCTACTAGTTTGGATCTATGTAGTGTTGTATATTGGTTCCCATAATCTATTACTTGGATATCCATGGCTTAATCAGATGAGAGTTATACCTTCCACACTACATTATTTTATCAAGTATGTGCATAATGGATAATTACATACCTTTTTTCCCACATCTTGTGATCTACCAAAACAACCTAAGAGGCCGCACATGTGATCATCTTGAGTGTTTCATAAATATAACATTATTCAACCTTATGTGTAACTTTTTTAGTTACCCACCTACCATTATAGTTCCTACTACATTTGAATCTATGACATCACCTCCTTGAGGTAAGACCTATATAATTGCAACCTTGAGACCTAAAATGCCCAATCATTCATGTCATAAGATCTATTTATAACCCATTTTAATGGATCATATTCAAGCACATATACCAACTATAGTTTATCCATTATATATTCCAGCACGTGATTTTCAAGAGGTTTTGGTAGCTCCTCAAGCCCACTCTCCACATTTTTCTCTTTGGGATGGTGATTTATTTACTATACATCTCATGATTATTTTTGTCATACTCAAAAGATGCCTTTGACTCACCTTATAATATGGGATTTCACATTAAAGATGATATCATCGATTAGCTATGGTAACTTACATCTTCCATTTCATTCATATATTATTATATTATAGTTTCTTATAATACGTAGATTATATATTCTATATGGCATACCTTTCATGTGATTTCCTCTCAAGATTTTGATTACATACATTATATTTATTCTATATTTGACACCATGGAACTTACTTTCTCTTGCCTACACATTATGTTATCCCCTTGGTTTATGTTACTTGTTATTCTATTATAAGAGTGTGATTACCATGCCTAATTAGTTTGAAAATTTCAAGTGGAAGTGGATTGAAAAAAGAGAGATGTTCAAATCTTTAGGCATCATTTTTACTTTAAAATTTCCTTCGATTTTTTTTGAAAATAAGTTTTACAAAAGTTTGAGAAGAAAGTTTCCTACTAAAATACTAAGTCATTATCCTTAACTACCAAATTTTAAGTCTCTACCAAAATTATGGTATATACTCATATTTATGGTATATATTCCATTGTTGGACCTACCTAAATAAATATATGAAAATCTTACCAAATTACTACATGTATACCTTTTGGATAATACAAATAAAAATTGTGGTTTCCATAGATTGTGTTGGGATATTATCTATTTAATTTCTTTCCCAAGATAAATGTGAGACATAAATTATCAATGTCCATAGAAAAAGTATTGCACTTTGTGCTAATGGAGTTTTTGGGGATATTAAAGGGCTTGACAATGGAAACTTATTTTTATACATTAAATATGTTTTCAAGTGCTCCCTATGGTAATAAGGTTTGATACGATATTGGGCTTAAAAATATCATCAATAACACCAACCTAATTATGATTTAAGGCACATTTTTTTTTCTAACAGTGTTTCGAAAGCATTTGAGCATATGAAATTGTTACTCAAAGGGGCAGGAGATGGGTAATGTAATTTTGGCCTTTATTTTAACAACCACGTCTTTTCATGGTCTTCCCTTATTAATTGATGCAACCTACCATTAGAAGAGACTATAAGAATTAAGGTACTTAGGATTTATAAACAAGGCATTCATATCATTTGTGATCTTTTTTTCTTGATGATACTAGATTCCTTTTCCCTTTCTTTTGAAGAAATAAAAGTTATTTTCATTTACTTTTCCTACCATCCCAATAATCTAGAGCTTATGCCATACGTTATGATGCACAAGCTTTGCCTTCATACACCGTTAGTTTGGTTAAAGACTAGCATTAAAATTTTGATACACCTTTTAGAAATCATTCTCCTAGATTATTATATAGATTTAATAGCTCTTTCCCTTTAGCTCTTGATAACCTTAACAACTTTAATGGGATTTGAACTCTTCACTTAGGACTTGATTTTTTTGATTCAATTGCATTTGGAATTGTTAGTTGGAGCTGAAAATGTATCATTACCTATTAGGATTAGTTTATTAGATTAAGGATTGTTTTTGGGTGATTGGTTGCATCACATGTGAGTTGTTTACGCCAAGTTTATTTCATATAATATACTAAAGATTTTCAAGCATGTTTTATGGACATTTTCTTAAGGTTAAAGTGCTCTAAAATGGATTCAAATTATTTTCTCTCTCTTCAATCCCAAGGCCATATCTTGGAGGATTTATTTGTTGGGGGATTCTATATAGTGACTAAGCTACATAAATTTTACTTTTAATTTTTAATAAAATCAACTTTGGAAGTCTATAAATTGTGCTATTTTCAGTAAAGAGTATATGCATCAAGAATTCTCAATCAGTGAGAAATATCATGTGCTTACATAAATGTGTCTTCAAGTCAAAGTTCATGCAAAGAAAAGTTCTCTCAAGTTTCAACATTAGAAGGACCTTCTCAAATATTGGGAGTGTGGATTGTGCACCATGAAAATCATCTCACATTTTATCATATTTCAAGGGTATCTTCCTTTAGTGCCTCCATGGTAGTGGAGATGCTTTCATTACTACTTCTTATCCTCTCCCATCACCTAGTGGGTTCTTTGGAGTTCTCCTCAAAAAAAAATTCATTGTTCAGACTTTCTTGGTGGGATTCCCCTGATGCCGACAATGATGAGTACTAATGTGATGGCTACTCCTTTGATTGGATGTGGAGTTTTAATTCATCTTATTATTGATAGATAAGATGTGTTGAATGATTGGGTTCTCCATCATCCCCCCGTTAGTGGAGCCCTATACTTGAAATTCTCTCCCTCAAAGAGATGATCCGCCTCCTCCTCTTTTTTGTGTTACTTCACATACTTAAATGTGTTCTAAAAAAAATATTGTTAGTGCCATTATTAGATTGTTTCAAGGTTTTGAGATTATTTTTTTATAAATTATTAATACCAACCACCTTTTTTAAAGCAATCATCAATTAGTTTTTACAATGGGTGTTTAAACAAAAAGTTGACAGTGGTCTGTCAATTAAGAAGCCTCTGAAATAAATAAATATTTGAATTTAACGCTGATCACACCCTAAATTTTACGGGTGGGCACCAATTCGAGTAGCAAGTGTGACAGAGGGACAAGGACGGTTTCTTGGATAGCCTTTATTTGTGTAAAAGTTTAGCAAATAACGGTTTCTTTCCCCTGACATAATTGCTATAGAATAAAATAAAAACTAAGGGAAACTCCAAAGTAAGAATTAAGAATTAAATCTATATAAGAATATTTAATTTTTATATCTATTTTTTTTTTTTTTTTGATTTATATAACTACTATATAATTTAAAATATCTTAAAATAAAATAAAACATGATTTTATTTATATCAATAATATTATTTTATTATATAAAAATTAAATTTAAATATTTATATGAAAAATATAAAAATCGAAAATGAAAAATGTCATTTACTTAAAAACGGCCACATAAAAATCTCTTCACAAGTAGAAGTAGCCGTCAAATTTAACGCGTCAGAACTTAAGTTCATGTATATTTGGCGTCCGTGGATGCGCGTTTTTCTTTGAATGCATGAATGTTTGGCAGTCGGTGGATCTTCACTGCCATTGATTTCATTTGTTTTTCTTTGCACTGTCAAAGTCTTACCGTGCCATTGATTTGATTTGTCTTTCTTTCCACTGTCAAAGTCTTTGCCGTGTGAGAGTTGGGATCATTTTTCTACCTCCAATCTCAATCAATATTGTCCTGATGCGGGACAGTCAAGAAAAAATATGTGTAGAATATGTAAGGGAAAAAACCGTGGTGTCACGGCCACATAAAATGTCCTACAGTGAACTACTCTTACTTGACAATCAAGTTAAAGTTTTATGCGATGCGATGTTAATATTATTCGATATATACCAATTTTTCTGCCATAAAAATAAAGATGATGGCAACATTTCTTCACAAATTAAATACACAGGAAATAAAAGCGTAGCTAAATGTAAGGTAAAAGAAAATAAGAACCGGAGATGGATTAAGCTATTTAACGTGTAAATGAGAAAAGGATAATGTTAAAGGAGGTGAATATTAATAATAAATATATATTTTGATTCATAATTTTTTTTTTTTTTTCATATTAAAAAAAGTAAAATATAATAATTAATAATTAATTATTTATATAATTAAATTTGAAAAGACATAAAAGGAATTTTAAAAGGTTATTGTTTTAGTGATCAAATATTTTAAAATTTAAAGTTTTAATTTTAAATTGTTCATGTAAATCAATCACTTTAAATTTTTGCTAATTAGATATAGGTTTGAAATGGGGCAGCGAAATATTATAAATGATATCAAAGTCAATATCAAAACCACATATTTAAGACCGTATGAAATAGTGCCAAGACCTTATAGATGGTCATAGCCATAACCAACAACTTATAAGCAAATCTCCATTTTTTCTTCTAGGATTTTGATTTGTTCTTTTATTACTTGAATTGATATACTTCAAATAAATATAAAATAAGAAAATCCCATAACACTGAAATTGGGGAGGGTTTGGTTTGGGGGTGTTTGTATAGAGATTTTGTTGCATTTTTAATGTTGAGATAGTAAAATGTTAGATATAACAAAACTTAAGTTTAGTTCTTTTCAAATTAATAAAACTTACATATTTTACTTTAGATATTTGATTACAAATTGAATCCACTTTTTTCTATAAATTTTTAAATTTTTTTCAATATTTTGAATTATTTGTTATAATTAATTGTTAAAACAACTTTTGGCCACCAATTAAGACACTATTTGAAAAACCCATCAAAGTATATATAAAGAAATGACAACTTGTTAAACACAAAATGAATAATAGTGACAATGTTATAGAATCAAATGATTTTTTATAAGTATATGATGAGTTCTTAATGATTAAATAGGTTAGAATTTTTTTCTATTTATCGATGAAAAAATAAAAAATTAGAAAAATAAACATGCATGGATGGCATCCAACAACTATGAGTTGCTAGCAAGGAAAGTCTTGATTGTCATATAAACAAAGATACCACTAGGTATGAATAATTTGTCAATATCTTTGTGAACCTAGTGACCATTAGGTATGATCAACTTGTCAGAATGTTTGGGAACCAAGAGATTGCTAAGTATCGACAATTTGTCTTATGTTATTGGAACCTACTTACCACTATATATCAATGACTAGTCATATTTTGTGGGAATCTATCGACGAGTAAATGTTTGGCCATTTCCATATTCTTGGGAACCTAGTGAAACCTAAGTATAAATGATTTGGTGTATTATTCATAACTTAGTGACCACTATGTGTTTTAAACTTGATGTATTCTTGGGAACCTAGTGATCTCTATGTATCAATAAATTACAGGATTCTTAGAAACCTAACAACCAATATGTATCTTTCGCTTGGCATATTTATAAAAAAACTAGTGCAATCACTAGGTATTACTGTGTTGGCCTTAGTTTTTAGTTATTTTTGCCTATAGTACTTGCAAGTCGACCTCTATGAAGATTCATAGTATTCCCATTTAAAAGGATTTTTAAACAAGTATTTGACAACTTGATGATATAATTTTTTTAGGATTATGTTATTCTATTGATCTAAGGTGTCTTTTGACATCACCATTATCTACTTTTTTTTTCCTCTACACATGTTGTTTTCAAATTTGTAATGCTTCAAATTGATAAATTTGATTTATATTTCAACATATTTTATATAACACAAAAAAAATACTCGAGAAAAATACTTAGACAATAAATACATAAAATAATAATTCTCTTTTATATTATTCAATCAGAGATATTACAAATATATAGGCTAAGTAGCTCCTTAAAACAAAGAGACTAATATTACTTTCAACAATCAACTATCCCCACAATATATCCTCACACCCTATTCTTACTCATAATATTTATTTTATATATGTGAGTTGATCAACGCAATTCACTCACTATATAAACTATCACACTATATTATTAAAGAGTTGGATGATAAGTCATAATAATATTACAAATATATTAACCAAAATGTGATTACTAACTATGATTTTCTAACATTCCCCCTTTAGTGCGAACATAGGGAGAACATTATTCTATATTTTAACTATGAATAAACTCAAATGATAGTTTTTTACTCGGTTAACCACCAACCTACAAAAAATCAGGATGGTTTTACACTCGACTTATGAATAACCTATAAATAAATGATGGTTTTACTCTCAGCTAACTACCAACCTTGATCAAAAAATCAGAAGTTTTGGTTGATAAATATTTCAAGAACATAGAAATAACATAGTAACACTGAATTCTCTGAGAAGAGATGTATTATTACTCAAGATCGCAATACAACTATATGCTTATCTTTGGGAAGAGATGTCTGATTTTCCATTTCGGGTTACATCTTCATTTATACCTATTTAGAAAGTAGGGGAAGGATTTGGAAGGTCACCAATATCGAGGGAGATTAGGTGGTTCAAATTCCATGATTTAAAACAATACAGAACTTGAGGAATGACTATTTTTAGAAACTTACTATTTTTAGACTGCAGTACTAAAATTGAAATTTGGGGCACTTCCATTGGGTTTTAAGGTCAAAATTCATTGAAAAAATATCAATTCCATCTCACGGTGTTCTTTTGATTCTTAGCTTTCCAACAGTTCAAACGGTGAGTCAATTGGAGCTACGGTGCAAAAGTTATGGCTCCCGAAAGTTCCATCATCAATTGGGGTGGAACTGTCACTCAAATTGTCACCTAAATTGCTGCCCAGATCATTCCTCACTCCTTGAAAAGCAATGTTCCCCATTGCATCAATGTTACTCATTAGGTGTGGCAATTGTGTCTTGATTTGATTCTCTATGAGCCACTCACCTTGGTGGCTAAGCTAGCCCCTTTTGACCACTCGATAAAGCAAAATAGAGCATCCTCTTGTTGTCTTCATCCAGGTGTCCACAATCTGATCCTCCTCCACTGGAAAAAAACTCTATGGATCAAGCTCATCAATGTCAAGTTGTTATGCTACAACTGAACTGTCCCATAGAGGTGGATGATATGGTTTGAGGAGCTCCACATTGAATATTGGATGCAAACCAAGGTAGGCTAGTAGGTTTAACTCACATTCATTTTATTTACTTTTCTAGTGATGGTGTAGGGACCATATTGTTGGGTGAATATTTTGTCAATCGGCTAACTGATGAGAAAAATAGGTCTTATCAACCACAGCAAGGGAGATTGGTCAGCCAGATGTGCAGGTTTACCACATCAAAAGGGGAGAAATCTCTCCTCTCATCAAGGAGAGGTTCCCTATACATATGAGGAGCTATATACTATATATATATGCAAAAAATAACACTCAGGGGTAGGACAACACCATCCATCTCTCTTTTTTTAGAGATGATGTTCACAAACAAAGGAGAAATCTAGGTGGAAACACTGAAGGCACTTCTCTTCTTTCAGAAGTGGTTTTACAGCAAACAGCTGGAGTTCTTTTTGGTGGGTAACAAGTAACTGGTAACAAAGGATGTAGTAACCAGTATACTAAGATGTAGCACAAAGTCTCCACCTTGACTTCCCAAGAGTGAAATATGAAGGACAATGAGGGCACAAAGTCATCCCAAGGTCCTTTACATAGAAATAGAAAATAGACAAACACACTAAAGGCAATTGTAGACAGCACAAAGTCTCTCCACAGTTGGCTTCAGGACACCTTCCTGATTACTTCCACTAGTTCTGCTTGTTAAATTGAATAAACAAGAATACATTTAGGAAATAAACATAAGAACAATCTCCTAGAATGACATAAGGTATAACAGCTCAAAGTCTAAAAGTAACTTGCTTTATGATTCAAATAAAGAAATATGATGAACAATATGAGCTCAAAGTCTCAATAATCGCCTCTCAATTTTGGTAGGGTTTCGCTTCTATAATGGAGAAGTCTCCTTTGCATAAAACAAGAGATTACAATATATAGTAGCCAAGAAAGGCTTGGTGCTTTGTTCCATAAAGCGGCCCATGTTGTATTCAATGCCTTGAATGCATTTTTTAGTTTTGTCAAAGAGGGCCATGCTGGAATAGGGTGGCCACCTTAACTATGGCATGTTGATTTATCTCAAATCTCTCTTCTTGGGCCTGGGTCATCTAGTCCTTTTCTTGTTGTCTGTTAAGAGCCCCCCGCAAGGGCACCTACCCTTCAGGGTCCTTCAGGCGGCCTTCATGCTTTTATTCCTTTGGAGGGTCTTCGGGCTCAAATTCAAAGGAAATATTTCCTTGGCTTTTGCCTTGAACAAATGCAAAGAAATTTCAACTTTTCCTACCTTGTTCATTTTTTTGAATAAAATCTCTTAGTCTGCTTTTGCTCACTGCCCTCCACAAGGGCACTTAGCTTGGTTCACTGCCCTTTGCAAGGGAACTTGGCTTGGTTCATTACCCTCTACAAAGGCACTTGCCTTTTGAGCTTTAGGGTACTCCCTTGAACTTGTCGATTAAACTGACTGATTGAACTAACTTTGGTTCAATGGTTCAATAGTTCATTCCTTTGTTCCACTCATTCAATTGACTGCTTGAACCAATCGTGTTGAACCAACCGCTCATTGAACCTTTGAACCATTGAACCCATTAAACCTTTGAACCAATTTGATTAAAAGGTTCAATGGTTCAACAGTTCAATCCTTCTTCTTTTTGTTAAGTGTTTTGAAGCCATTGAACTTGCTGAAGTGGTTGAACTTTGAACTTTTGCCGAACCACTTAACTCTTTAAGCTTATCGATGCCATTAAACCTTTGAACTCGTTGAACCTTTGAACCTGTTGAACCATTTTGGTTCAAGGTTTAATGGTTCAACAGTGCATTCCTTTGTATGAAGCTTGCCGATGAACCCTTTGGTTGAACCTTGATGTCGAACCTATTTTGAAATCTCCTAAGTGTTGAAAACTTGTTCTTTTGAAAGAAATTTCCTGTTGAAGCCATTGAACCTACTAAACTTGCTAATCCTTTAACTTAAAAAATGAAGAATTTGAATGCTCAGAATAATTTTTGAGAAGGGAAGAAAGGATTTTGGGCTACAAGACCAAAATAGTTCATGTGTTGTCCCAAAAAAGAGTGACATATTTTGGGAACAACAACTGCCTCCAGTTGGGGAACTTCCTTCAGTTGAAAACTTGGAACAGCTGAGGGGAGTAAAAACCAGAATCTCTAGTGCCTAGCTCGTAGGATCTTATGGGTAGTTACAGGAGCAAAAAAATGTCCTCCACAGGCTAGATTATAGAAGGACTTCAAAAGTTGGTTATGCTACTCTTTATCCACGCAACGAAGGAACACTCCATCAAGGCTCCACTTATATAGGCCATTGTCCTAGAGGATAAAACTGGTAGCTTTCAACTTGATAGTCCTCCTTTCTTTACGAGACAAGTGAGCAAGACACTCACCATAAGTAAGAAAATGAGCAATACTCAAATACCACTCATTCATGGTGGAGACAAAGAGGACTGTTAGCGTGTCTTCAATTTCTTCTTCTCCACACTTCATTTCTTCTGGTATGTTGTCAGCAATCAATTGGCATAAGTCCTTTCCTCACACCAGCTTCATTGATTTGATGAATAGATCAAACTCTTAGATTTTAGCAATCTAATTCCCTATTTTGGTTCCAAACTCTGACTGAGTTAATATGGATTTGACTATGGTATCAAGAACCAGGGCAGTAACACGTGAATTTAGGATGTAAAAGTAGAAATGCTTCACTACCTTTACCACTGCATAAGCATGCTTCTCCATATTGGAATATTTCAGCTCATGAGCTTTGAGTGGATAACTCATGAAAGATATGGGAGATTCCATACCTTCTTCATTCTGCTGAACCATAATTGCTGAAAGCGTGTGTTCAGAAGCGTAACTATACACTATGAAATCCTTGGTATAATCTGGACAAACCAAAATTGGGGTGTGGGCAATAACAATCTTGATATCTTGAAATGCCAATCTACCTTTTTTGTCTAGCTAAAATTAGCTTTGTCTTTCATCATGTTTACAACATGGCGAGTCTTCTCAGCAAACTCGGGGATGAACCTTCATAAAAAATTCACTTTTCTAAAGAAATAGTGAACTACAGTCTTACTAGTGGGCAGGGTAAGCTCCTAGATGGACTTGACTCTTTTTGAGTTAATTTTTATGCCTTCTCTAGACACAATGTGTCTGAGAAGTTTCCCTTCTGTTACTCTAAAAATAAACTTCTTTGGATTTAGTGAAATGTCATTCTAGTGGCAACATTCCAACACTTGTTGCAAATGGCGCACATGATCAAAACGATGCTTGGAAAAGACTGTTAAATCATCCAGGTACACTACAATGAACTTACCCATTTCATCCTTGAAAGTAAGGTCCATTACTCTTTGAAAAGTGGCACTAGCATTTATCAGGCCAAATGGCATTCTCCTATAGGTAAAAGTGCCCCAAGGTGTGGTGAAGGTAGGGTTATGCTAGTCTGTTTCACCAACTTTAACTTGATTATATCCTAAGAAGCCGTCTAGCATTGATAACATCTCTGAACCAGTCACTATCTGAAGGACTTGATCCATGATGGGGAGAGGATAGTTATCCTTTAAGGATGACTGCTTTAAATTCTTGAAGTCCACATAGAGGCAAATTTTGCCATTCTTCTTCCTCACAGGTACTATGTTGGCAATCCATGTGAATGATGGATTGGGAAAATTATCCTACTATTCAGCATTTATTGTATTTCAAATAGAATAGTCCCTGATATCTTTAGATTGTACTACCTAGATTTTTGCTTTCAGGGCATCGAATCACTCTTGAGAGGAATCTCATAGCAAATTTATTCAAGCCTGAGCGACTTCAAATCATCATAGGAGTACCCATGTACTGGTAGAGCAGAGAAATGAACTTGAACTTCTCTTCGTGAGTGCAGCACTTCTCAATGTTCACCATCTTGAGATTTTCCTTGGTACCTAGATTTATTTGATTAAACTCCTGAGAGGAGCTTGAATCCATCTATTGCTGTTTAATGAATCTGTCATGTTTCTCAAAAAACTTCTCAAGGGAAACCAGGGCTTTTGGGATTTTATTCCATTTTAGTTTCAAGAATTCCTCACCTATGTCTAAACTTGATTCAGAGGCTGGTTCAAGTTTATGAGGTTCACTGCCTTCGAAATGCAGATGTTCAAAGCTATCTTTTTGTTCCAAGAAGGCAATGATTTGGTGGTCACCATTGAATACTTGCCCATGATTGGCATTATCAGGGACACTTGATTGAAACACCAATTTAATAGTGTACCTATCTCCTTTAAAATTAGGGTGAAGGACCAGAAGAGTTGCTAAAATAGCCAATGTATCAGCTCTATCGTTAAATTCCCTAGGTATGGTAGAGATGCTAAAAGCATCAAAGCTTTTAATTTGATCCCATACTAGATTGCGGTAATGGCACAATATCTCATTTTTGGTTTGATATAAGTTCCTCACCTGACAAACCACCAATTTGGCATCTCCTTTGGCATGAAGGAGCTTGATGCCCTTGTCTTTAGCATCTTTCAATCCAAGCAATAGAGATTCTTACTTAGTTGTGTTGTTTGTGTTGTTGAACTACAATTTGTATGATGAAGGAAAAATATCTCCTTGAGGAGATATCAACACAATCTCAGCTCCAAAACTAGTAGAGGAACAGCTACCATCAAATTCCAAAATCCATACCTCATTAGGCACTAATTCTTCCTTGGATTCTTCTTCATTTGCAGGACAGGATTCCTTGCACTTGCACTGCGTTCTACCATCCTTTCTGTTGTTCTATTTGAACCAATTTTTAGACTGTCATTTTAAAAATTTTGATCAGCTAAAACATGAATGTCCTCTGTGGTCAAAAAATAATTACCCATGTCTGAAGACTCAAATAGGATTTGAGCTTTAGGCACTGATGTCTGAGTGACCACATATTTTGCTTCCTTCTCAGGGAGCAATCTCTGCATAATGCCTTTGACTGAGATCCTCGCTTCAAATAGGTCCATGCTCAACTCGCCACTAACATCCTTGCAAAAAATTTAGCCAAGAAGGATGTTGTATGATGATGGGACGTCTGCCACAAGGACAGTCATCTTGACTCTCTTTGCTGGGAATGATGCAAATACAAATTGGGCATCTTTGATTTATCCTAGCAGTGGCACTTATTTTTTCTCCATGGAGAAACATCTCCCAAAGGTCTTGGTCAGGGTGAGATCGAGGGATTCAGCCACTTTGGCAGGCATGATGTTGTTAGATGCACCTGAGTCTATGATGCAATTGTTTAGCTGGTGTCCATTTATCAACAAGGAGACATAAAATGGTTCGGCTCTTTTGGGAGTAGTAGGAGGAGTAATGACAAGGTTATTCAGGTGGATATGGGAGTCACCTTCTTAGCATCTGGTCTTGCAGGGATGTTTTAGTTCTTTACACATTGAACCAACTTATCCAACTGATGAGGGTTAGATTGCAGGAATTCAAATTCAGACATTTGAATTTTGGTCTTCTTGACATGGTTGATTATGTCAAATGTCTGAAATGGACTGGGAACAGAGGATGGGAGTTCACTCTTTTGGTTTATGGAAGGGGGAGGACTGGTCTACAAATTTGAAGTTGGAAGTAAAGGCGTATTTGAGGTACTCACCTTTTTAATAGTCACTGGGTCCTTTGGATGGAAAGGCAAAGTGGTTCCCCACTTAGCAAATGAAATTGAAGGCTGAGCTCACTCTTCTATTCTTTCCTTATCAGCTTGTTAGGCTGACTGGTTCTTGGATCAAGTGAAAACAACGTATGATCCCTCAACTGCTTTACCTTCACTTTTGGGTTCATCCTGATAATTTAAGAAACCAATGTTGGAGTCACCAGCTAATTCTTCTTCTCTTTTTGTGAAGAGATTAACGTTATCTTCAGGGTTTGTTTTAGGTTGGAAGGAGAAATCTGATTCTACTTCAAGATATCCAGCTGTTGAATTGGTTGGAGGTGCTTCAATGGCAAGGTTCCCCCGTGGGGGAGGAAGACGATTTTGCTGCCCTTAATTTTTGATAGCATGGCCTTGATATGACTGATTGGAGAATGTCCTCCTTGGTACATCTCTGTATGAAGGAGCAGATGACATCCCTTGTGCCATTTGTTTTCTAAGAAGCAACAACTCATTTGCTAGCTTCTGCACCATTGGATCAGTGGTGGCTATAGGCGAGTATTCAGAAGATGAAGAGGATTTACCTTTGTTAGGATCTCTCCTTATCTTTCCTACCAAGATAAGGTCATCTTCTACCTCAGTAGCCAAATCCTGAGTACTAGTAAGGTCTATGTGACCA
This sequence comes from Torreya grandis, assembly GCA_037957365.1. Classification (NCBI taxonomy): domain Eukaryota; kingdom Viridiplantae; phylum Streptophyta; class Pinopsida; order Cupressales; family Taxaceae; genus Torreya; species Torreya grandis. Next base: position 251,004 of record JARHVA010007729.1, on the reverse strand, counting down.
ACCCATCTTAGCAGAAAACTCACTTTAGGTAGCTGTGAGTTGATGAAGAAGCATTTGAGATTTTTAGGTGTTGGCTGAGTAATTATAAGAATCTTGTTCCTCAGCTTGTCAAACTTTGCTATGAAATCCCTCATAGGTTCATGAGGTTCCTTCTTCATCTAGGTGAGCTAGGCCAGTAGGGCATGCACATCTTCTACATGCTTGAACTTGGCTTCAAATTTATCTTTGAGAGTGTCCCAGTCAATCACTGACTGAGCCTGTAGATGGTAGAACCAGTCTGCAATAGCACCTTGTAGTGTTTCCACAAACAACCTAACTGTTATGTCTTCATAATCCATGCCTATCACACCACAAGCTATGCTGAAGGCTACAATATGTTCATTAGGATGAACTTTCCCATCACCAAAGAACTTGGGGAATTTCTTCCTTAAACTGCGTGGAAGCTCATGTAGAGGTAGAGTAAGATTGAGTGGTCCAAAAGAGTTACCCCAAGGGCCTTGAGCTGCCATGATTTGATTATGTAAAAGGGGGATAAAAAATCTAGGGGAAGTATGTATAAGCAAAGCTCTGCTAACAATAGAAAATGAAGCTCTACCTTGTGTTGGTGACTTGGTATAGGTAGGAGGAACACTCCTGGATCGTTGAACTTGAAGTTGTGGAGGAAATGAATCAAAATTTCTTTGTTGCACCAACTCAAAAACAAGGTCAACAACACCTTGGGCTCTCTATCTTCTTGTATAACATGGAGTTTCCAGAGTATATAATGGAGATGGATAAGGCTATAATGATAATGGGTAAGACACAGACCAGAGTCGCCAGAGTCTATAATATATAAGGGTAGGAACTGCTCGTCACTGTCCCTAGCAGAGTCAGCAAAAAATGTTGGTGTGGAGCTGAAGGAAAGTGGTAAGGCTATAATGATAATAGGTAAAACACAAAGAAGAGTCACCAGAGTATATAATGGTTAAGGATAGGAACTACTCATCGATCCATAGTGGAGTCGCCAAAAAACTATTGGGTGAATATTTTGTCAATCAGCTAACTGATGAGCAAAACAGGTCTTATCAACCATAGCAAGGGAGATTGGTCAGCCAGATGTGCAAGCTTACCACATCAAAAGGGATAAATCTCTCCTCTTATCAAGGGGAGGTTCCCTATAAATATGAAGAGCTATATACTATGTGTGTGTGTGTGTGTGTGCGGGCGCGCGTGCACAAAAAATAACACTCAGGGGTAAGACAACACCATCCATCTCTCTTTTTTTAGAGATGATGTTCACAAACAAAAGATAAATCTAGGTGGAAACACTAAATGCACTTCTCTTCTTTTAGAAGTGGTCTTACAACAAACATTTGGAGTTCTTTTGGTGGGTAACAAGTAACTGGTAATAAAAGATGTAGTAACCAGCAGACTAAGATGTAGCACAAAGTCTCCATCTTGACTGCCCAAGAGTGAAATACAAAATATAATGAGGGCACAAAGTCATCCCAAGGTCCTTTACATAGAAATAGAAAATAGACAAACACACTAAAGGCAGTTGTAGACAAAACAAAGTCTCTCCACAGTTGGCTTCAGGACACCTTCCTGATTACTTCCACTAGTTCTGCTTGTTAAATTGAATAAACAAGAATACATTCAGGAAACATACATAAGAACAATCTCATAGAATGACACAAGATATAATAGCACAAAGTCTAAAAGTAACTTGCTTTATGATTCAAACAAAGAAATATGATGAACAATCTAAGCTCAAAGTCTCAATAATTGCCTCTCAATTTTGGCAGGGTTTCACTTCTATAATGGAAAAGTCTCCTTTGCATAAAACAAGAGATTATAATATATAGTAGCCAAGAAAGGCTTGGCACTTTGTTCCATAGAGTGACCCATGTTGCATTCAATGCCTTGAATGCATTTTTCAGTTTTGTCAAAGAGGGCCATGCTAGAACAGGGTGGCCGCCTTAACTATGGCATGTTGATTTATCTCAAATGTCACTTCTTGGGCCTAAGTCATCTGGTCCTTTTCCTGTTGTCTGCAAAGAGCCCCCCGTAAGGGTACCTACCCTTCAGCGTCCTTTGAGCCACCTTCAGGATTTTATTCCTTCAGAGGGTCTTCAGGCTCCAATTCCTTCAGATAAAATGTTGGAAGGAATTCCTTCAGACAATTTGTCCAAAGGAAATATTTCCTTGGCTTTTGCCTTGAACAAATCTGAAGGAATTCCAACTTTTCCTGCCTTGTTCATTTTTTTGAATAAAATCTCGTAGTCTGCTTTTGCTCACTACCCTCTGCAAGGGCACTCAACTTGGTTCACTACCCTCTGCAAAGTCACTTGGCTTGATTCATTGCCCTCCACAAGGGCACTTGCCTTTCGGGCTTTGGGGTACTCCCTTGAACATGTCAATTGAAGTGACCAATTGAACCAACTTTGGTTCAACGGTTCAATGGTTCATTCTATTGTTTCGCTCATTCAATTGACTTCTTGAACCAACCATGTTGAACCAACCACTTGTTTAACCTTTGAACCGTTGAACCCGTTGAACCTTTGAACCAACTTGGTTCAAAGGTTCAATGGTTCAACAGTTTAAGCCTTCTTCTTTTTGTTAAGTATTTGAAGTTGTTGAACTTGCTGAAGCGGTTGAACTTTGAAATTTTGCCGAAGTGTTTAACTCTTTAAGATTATCGATGCCATTGAACCTTTGAACCCATTAAACCTTTGAACTCATTACACCATTTTGGTTCAAGGTTCAATGGTTCAATGGTTCATTCTTTTGTATGAAGCTTTTCGATGAACCCTTTGGTTGAACCTCAGTGTCGAACCTATTTTAAAATCGCCTAAGTGTTGAAAACTTGTTCTTTTGAAAGCAATCACCTATTGAAGCCATTGAACCTGCTAATCCCTTAGCTAAAAAAGATTGAAAAATGAAGAATTTAAATGCTCAGAACAATTTTTGAGAAGGGAAGAAAGGATTTTGGCATGCAAGACCAAAACAGTTCATGTGTTGTCCCAAAAAGGAGTGACAGGTTTTGGGAACAACACATCACAGAGACTGAATTTTTTTGTGTGGGCCTGCAAGTCATTCCTTCTAAAGCCCCAACCAAACCTTATCACCCACAAAAAAGTGGTGTAGAATCCTATGTTTGTCATGGCTTTGCTTATACTTCTGATTCATCTTCTCTAGGATGTCATGAACTTGTTGTTGGATGTCTTACATTTGTTTAATGAACTTTGTTGCTTTTGCTACCTTAGATCTTCCATGAGGTGTGTATTCCATGGTGAAGAATGGAACAACTATATCAATTGGTGCCATGGGTTGGAACTCAAAGCATACTTGAAATAGACTGTGTTTGGTTGAGCTATGTAGGTCCCGATTGTATCCATGTTGTATGAAAAGAAGCCCCTCATCCCATGTTCATGGATGTTTGGAGTGATACATCTGAATCATGTGAACAATCAAGCAGTTCACCACCTCTGTCTGACCATCAGTCTATGGATGGAAGGCTATGGACTTCATCAGCTTGGTATCCATCATCTTCCATAGAGTGGACCAGAAGATGCTCAAGTACCTGCTATCTCGATCTAAGACAATGGACTTGGGGAGACCAAAATGGAGCCATACATGACTAAAATATAGTTGAGCACTTTCTTCAGCAGATATATTTTTCTTACAAATAATCATGATAGTTATTTTTGAAAAATGATCAACTACCTCAAAAATACAGTCCTTACCATGTTTTGAAGTGGGCAAACCTGAGAGAAAATCCATTGAGATAGATTCCTAAGGCCTGGTTGGTTCTGGCCATGGCATGTAGGATCCTTGCTTCTTATTTGTTGCCTTGGCTATTGCAGATGGGGTGCAAGATTTGAGATATATTTCCACATCCTTTTGCATATGGGGCCAGTAGAAGTGTTTTTGAAGAACTACTAATGTCTTCTCTATACCAAAGTGTCCATTGTTCCTACTGAAATGTGCTTCCCATATCATCTTCTATTACTCTACAGTTGGAACATAGATGTGCCCCATATGACAGAGGACACTATCTTAAAAATATAAATTAGAAACATGTTTAAATTTTTGAAGCACCTAATATGTATCAACAAAGGTAGGATTTGCTTCATACAGAGCACCCTAAGTGGCAGTCTCATGTCCACACAAGTCAAGAACTATTGTGAGTGCAGTAATTGGTGGACGGTTCAGGCAATCTACAGTTGTATTTGAGCTCCCCTTTTTGTGTTTGATTATTATATGGAATTTTTGAAGATATGTGGCCCACTTTTGGTGGCTCTCATTTCATAGTTTGCTCTGTGTTTGGATGAAATCCAATGGTCTGTGGTCAGTGTGGATGACCATCTCTTTTCCCAAGATGTAGTGTTTCTATTATTTGTAGGCTTGCACAATGGCATAGAGCTCCTTATCATATGTCATATATTTCCTGATTGTATCAGTGAAAGTTTCACTGTGATATGCAATAGGATGGCCATGTTGCATGATGACAGTTCCCATGGCATATTCAGATGCATCTATCATCAACTCAAAAGGTTGATGCAAATCTGGCAAGGCAAGAACAGGGGCTGAGCAAAGTTTGTTCTTCAAATTATCAAATGCCCTTTGTTGTATTTCACCCCACTGAAATGTAGCTTTATCTGCTTTGAGAAGGTCATTTTATCCAAAATTGTCATAGCAACCCTTAAACTCTCCTTCAAAAAAATCTCTAGGATGTGGTCTCTGTAATATGGTAAAATTTCAACAATTGTTGGCTGCTAAAACAAATTACCCTATGGTAAAATAGCAACCATTGTTGGTTGCTTAAACAAATCACTATCTAGAAGAAAATAATCCTTAAATGTTTATTTTTAGGGTTTCATATGTTATATTATGGTAAGTAAATAATGTTATTTGGATTTTTAAAAACATGAATATATTTTACACTTAATTATGAATGAATTTTTTTAGTGTTAAGTATTGGTACTTCAAAGGTCAATTTTTGGCCGCATGTTTAAAAATTATATATAATGATTTCTCATAATAAAATTAATTATATTGTAAAATATATAATGACTCAGATCTTCATAATTTAGTTATAAATAGTTAATATGATGATCCAGAACTCAAAAGTTTTGGTTGGCAAATATTTAAATAGCACAAAAATAACACAATAACAATGAATTCTCTGAGAAGAGACATCATATTACTTAACAATCATGATACAAATATAGGCTTATCTCCAAGAAGAGATTTTTGCCTTCCCATTTTGGGTTACAATGTATTTATACATATTTTTGAAAAAACATCGAGAGATTGAGTGGCTCGAGGAATTAACGGGTGATGAATTGACGTCCCAGCATTAAAACAATACCATGCTCGAGGACATAATGGATTGAGGAAATAACTGTTACTGACAATACAAAATTTGAGGAATTAACTGTCACCCGAATGGTCACTTCAAGGAATTAACTGTCACCCGAATGGTCACCCAAATTGTTACCCAGATCATTCTTCCCTCCTTGAAAAGCAATGGTCCCCATTACGTCAATATTCCCTGTCAGGTGGGGTAGTTGTGTCTTGATTTCATTCTCTGTGAGCCACTCACCTTGGTGGCTAAGCTGGCCTCTTCTGACCACTCAATACAGTGGAATAGAGCATCCTCTTGTTGTCTTCATCCAAGTATCCATAATCTGATCCTCTTCTAATGGAGCAAAACTCTATGGATCAAGCTCATCAATGTCTAGTTGTTTTGCCACAACTGAAGTGTCCAATAGAGGTGGGTGATATGGTTTGAGGAGCTCCACATTGAATATTGGATGCAGACCAAGGTAGGCTGGTAGGTTCAACTCAAAAGCATTTTTTGCAACTTTTTTGATGATGGTGTATGAACCATATCGGAGAGGTCGAATCTTTCTATGTGGGCCTGCAAGTCGTTCCTTCTAAAGCCGTAACAAACCTTGTCACCCATAATAAAATGGTGTGCAATCCTATGTTTGTCATGGCATTGCTTGTACTTTTGATTCATCTTCTATAGGATGTCATGAACTTGTTGCTAGATATGTTGCATTTGTTCAATAAACTTTGTTGCTTTTTCTACCTTAGCTCTTCCATGAGGTGTGTATTCCATGGTGGAAAATGGAACAACTATATCAATTGGTGCCATGGGTTGGAACCCAAAACATACTTGGAATGGACTGTGCTTGGTCGAGCTATGCAGTGCCTGATTTATCCATGTTGTATGAAAGGAAGTCCCTCATCCCATGTGCTTGGATGTTTGGAGTGGTACATCTGAATCATGTAAATAATCAAGCAGTTTACCACCTCTGTCTAACCATTAGTCTATGGATGGAAGGCTGTGGACTTCATCAGCTTAGTATCCATCATCTTCCATAGAGTGGAATATAAGATGCTCAAGAACCTGCTATCTCGATCTGAGACAATGGACTTGGGGAGACCAAAATGGAGCCATACATGACTAAAATACAGTTGAGCAGTTTCCTCAACAGATATATTTTTCTTACAAGCAAGCATGATAACCATTTTTGAAAAATAATCAACTACCACAAAAATACAGTCCTTGCCATGTTTGGAAGTGGGCAACCCTGAGAGAAAATCCATTGATACAGATTACTAAGGCCTGGTTGGTTCTAGCAATGGTGTGTACAATCCTTGCTTCTTATTTGTTGGCTTGGCTATTGCACATGGGGTACAAGATTTGAGATATTTTCCACATCTTTCCACATATGGGGCCAGTAGAAGTGTTTTTGAAGAATTGCCAATGTTTTTTTGATACCAAAGTGTCTAGCTATCCTACTGAAGTGTGCTTCCCATATCATCTTTTGTTGCTCTACAACAGGAACACAGATGTGCCCCATATGGGAGAAGACATTATCTTGCAAATAGAATTCAAAAACATGTTCACCTTTTTGGAGCGCTTGATAGGTGTCAAAAAAGGTAGGATCTGCTTCATACAAAGCACCCCAAGTGGCATTCTCATGTCCGCACAGGTCAAGAACTATTTTGAGTGCAGTAATTGGTGGGTGGCTCAGACAATTTGTAGCTGTATTTGAGCTCCCCTTTTTGTGTTTGATTATTAGGTGGAATTACTGAAGATACGTGGCCCACTTTTGGTGCCTCTCATTTCATAGTTTTCTTTGCATTTGGATGAATTTGAATGGTCTGTGGTCAGAGTGGATGACCGTCTCTTTCCCCAAGATGTAGTGTTTCTAGTGTTTGCAGGCTTGTACAATGGCATAGAGCTCCTTATCATATGTTGGATATTTCCTGACTATATCAATGAAAGTTTCATTGTGGTATGCAATAGGATGGCCATGTTGCATGATGATAACTCCCATGGCATATTCAAATGCATTTGTCATCAACTCAAACAATTGATGCAAATCTAGCAAGGCAAGAACAGGGGTTGAGCAGAGTCTATTCTTCAAATTCTCATGAAGGTTGCAAGTGTGTTAGTTAGGCCAAAAGGCATAACCAACCATTAAAAGAGCCCCTCCTTAGATTTGAATGCAATTTTCCAGACATCAGTGGGATCGATGGGAGTTTGGTGATAACCAAATTTGGGATGAATTTTGGTGAAGAACTTTGCACCACAGAGCTAGTCTAGCAGGTCATCGATTATGGGGAGAGGGTAGCGATTCCTCACAGAGATTTTATTCAGGGCTCGATAGTCAATGCAAAGCCTCCATGTTCCATCTTTCTTCAGTGCCAAGATGATTGGGATACCACAAGGTGAAGAGCTTGGCTTGATGTGACCCCTTTGGATCAATTCTTGAATCTATCTTTTTATCTCATCATTCTCCAAAACTGATCTGCGATACACAAGACTGTTAGGCAAAGGTGATCCTGGGATTAAATTGATAAAATGTTTTACCTGGAAATGTAGTGGAACTCCTGTGGGTGACTTGAATAAGTCAACATATTCTCCTGTGATTCATCTTATCTGCTTTTGTTGTTGTGTTGATTGTGTAGTCAGGACCGCAACATAGGCCTCCTTAGATTTCTGTGGTTTAACTACCATGAGAACAAATTGCTTTGTCTTCTCCACCAATCTCTTGCATTGCTTAACACTGATCTGGGAGATAGATGTGGGAGGTGGTACCTCTGGTACCCTATAGCGCTGTGTTCCAAGAGTGAGGGTGATCCTTCAGGTTCAGGATTCATAGATGCCATGTTGCTCATACATGAACGGCTGACCAAGGAGTACATCACAAACATCTAGATTGACCACATCACACAAGACTTCATCTTGGAATGGTTTTATAGCATATGAAAGAAGACACTAATGGGTGACGCGAAGGTCTCTCCCTAGGCTCAACCACCCAATACTATAGGGCTTTGGATGAGGCTTCATGGATAGATCGAGACTTTTCACAACTTTAGCAGAGATTAAATTCTTTTGACTCCCACTATCAAGAATGAAATGCAGAGGCTTACCTTTTACCCATAATTTGGAGTGAAACAATCTTTCTTTATAATCTGGTCTTTCCTCATGGGTCTGTGATGAAGTGACGATGGTGTCAGGCTCAGCATCTATGATTTCTTCCTCGTCCTCTTCGACTGTGGGTTGTGTATGAGGCAGAGAAGTAGACGTCGAGTATTGTGACTCAGAGAGCAGTGACTTGATGGCTTGACATTCTTCTATGGAGTGAGTTCCAATTTTGTGGTAATCACACCATTTTTTAGCCTTCACCTTCTGGGATTTTTTATCTTGAAACTCCTTCTACTTCCAATTTTGGCCTTGTGTTTGACCTTCCTTGTCACTTTTCCATTTTGAAGGTTGACTCTTTGTATTCTTCCTACCATGCTTCTGTTCAATCTTCACTACAAATTTATATGCCTCACCAAGGGTTTCCAAATTGAAGAGTTATATTTCCCCCCATATGTACCATTGTAGTCCACCTCGATATTTGAGAGTTTTATGTTTCTCACTTTCTTGAATTCCCAGTCTTACAGACAAAGAATGAAAAGTGTCTGTGTAATCTTGAACATATTAGTCCTTGCCTTGGTGAAGTTGTTGCCACCGTATGTACAGATCATCATATGCTTTGATGGGATAGTATTCTTCTTTTACTGCTTCCATAAAACCATCCCAGGTAGGTTCCACCCCAAGGCCAATGATATCCATACTGAACCTCTTTTTTTTCACTTCCCACCAGTTTTTCATGGGCAATGATGATTTCAAAAGAGCAAAAGTGATCTTTTCTCCATCAGTGAACTTATTTATAGAGAAGTAGGAAGATAGTTGATCCAACCAATTTTCCACTGCATCAACATTGATTTTGCCTTCAAATGTGGGAATATCAAAATTTACCTGAACCTTGAAGGGTGTTGGGGCACTGAAAGGAAGTTCCCTCGATGAGGAGCCAGGATGTGTAGCCGCAGAGCCAAAATTTTCCATCGAAAGTGTTTGAAGAATTTGAGCAAATTGTTGGAGCATCTTTGCTTGTTGCCACTGGAGGGCTTCATTCACCATTTCCTTGAAAGGATCGGATTTCTTAGTGTCGTCTACCATTTGAAGTTGTTTGGGGTGCATAGGTGGAATGTTTGGAAGCTCTATCACTTCCCACCCAAGTTTCCTGTATCTTGACCTCATCCTTGGGATCATACACTCTCAAGACAAACCACTCTGATACCACTGATCTAGAACTAAGAAGTTCTAGTTGGTGAATATTTCAATAGCACATAAATAAAACAATAATAATGAATTCTCTGAGAAGAGACGTCATATTACTTAACAATCACAATACAAATATAGGCTTATCTCTGGGAAGAGATGTCTGCCTTCCCATTTTGGGTTACAATGTATTTATACATATTTTTGAAAAAACATCAGGAGATTGAGTGGCTCAAGGAATTAACGGGTGACGATTTGACGTCCCAACATTAAAACAATACCACGCTCGAGGACATAATGGTTCGAGGAAATACTCGAGGACATAATGGCTCAAGGAAATAACTGTCACCGATAATACAAAATGAAAACAATACAAAATTTGAGGAATTAACTGTCACCTAAATGGTCACCTTGAGGAATTAACTGTCACCCGAATGGTCACCCAAATTTTTGCCTAGATCATATGACATATTAGTAAAAATTTAAAGTCTAATATGATACCATGTAAACTCTACATGATCATGAAGTTAAGGTGCTCCACTTTTGGGACCTTTTCCATAAAATAAAAAAGGAACTGTCAACAACATAAATCAATTGTACTCAATAAAAATGAAAAACCCTAAAATATTTCACTTGCAAAAATCATATTCCAACTAAAAAGTATGAATTAATTTTTAGCCTAAAGTTTTAATGGACCATATTATGTTTCAATAAATTGATTAGACATGTTGTAAATACATAGCTAAATGTAAGGCAAAGGATGATAAGAGCCATACATAGATTAAACTATGATAACTATTTAATGTGTAATATAATGAAATATAAAGTTAAATCAATGAATAGTAATAGAAAAGATCTCTTGTATGTATGAAACCATGCTTACCTGAAATTAAAAATTATAAAACATGTAAAATATAGTAAATAATATCCAATTAATTACACAATATAATATGATTATCAAAGATAAGGGGATCTTAACTTTGTAAAATATTATTGTTTTAGTGAATAAGTAATTATAAATTATTTTTAAACTTGTCATTCCAATTCAAAGTTATTCATATGAATCTACGATTTACTAGACAAAGACCTTATGAATGGTCTTAGTCATAACCTGCAACTTGTAAAATGAATCTCTAATTACGCTTGCCTATTTTTGATTTGTCATTTCATTTCCCAAATCTATGCACTTCAAAGTCTAAATATATATGAAATGATAAAATCCCACAAAACTTAATTTCAAAGAGTTAGTCTAAATATATATGAAATGATAAAATCCCACAAAACTTAATTTCAAAGAGTTTAGTTTTGGGATCTCGATAGAGTTTTTGTTAAAATTTGGGCCCACATGTAATAAAATGTTCCATACAACAAAACATAAATTTAGTTACAAAACAAAAACAAAAATTGAAAAACTTGGATCTTTTAGCATAGCTATTTATAATTAATTTTTTAAAATAATTTTTGGCATCAATTGGGACACCTTACTCTTTATAACAAATATTTATCTACTCATTCTTATTTAAAGTATGACTATATTTAGAAAATAAATTTTCAATTCACAAAATACTTTGAGCTAAGGTATTTTTGTTATACACACATTTCTTAATTTTTTTATTAAATTAATTTATATTTAAATTATTTTTATTATGATGTATATAAAATTTTCAACATCTGCATTATTAACAAACGAATGAAGTATAATAACCCAATAAAAAAAAAAGGGTTTATTACTATATATATATATATATATATATATATATATATATATATATATATATATATATATATATAATTTCTATTAGTCCGTATTTAGATTTTCAATATTAAATTTTATTTTAATGTATAATTAAACTTAAAATTGTATAAAAGCACAGATTTATATAAGATTTAAGTCTTAAAGAAATTTAGGAGAATAAATATCCTTGATAGGTTGAAGAAGGGTTTTCTATTTATACATACAATAATTACTTTGAAATATTTAAACATTTAAATGTAAGAATAATTTAATCTAACTTATTTTATAAATTTATTTTGTCAAATTTAATTTATATTAATAAAAAAACTTAAATTTTTTAATTATATATTAATAAAAAACTGTGATAATTTTAACAATAAATATTATTAATAAATTAAATCTACATATACAAATAATAAAAAATACTTAAAAAAACCATTTTTGAAGTGCAATGATTTCTTACACATTATGCCTTTAGTTCACATGCCAACAACGCTCAATTACTATACGTCATAAAGATTCCATGTGCCACAATTTGGATGATATCAAGCTTAATGTGGGCTTACACATTTAAGACCATATGAAACAATGCCAAAGCTTTATGGATGGGCCTCCTCATAACCTAAAATTTTAAAATCAAATATCAATAAAGTGTTCGGTATAACAAAACTTTAGTATAACTCTTCTAAAATACATAAAACTTACATTCTTTAGTTTTGATATTTGAATATGAATTAAATATGTATTTTTTAATCTAAATTATTATTTTTTGTTAAATATTTTGAGTTATTTGTTTATTTATATTTAGTTCTTATTTATCCTTTTGATTTTTCATATACCTCAAAGCATACACAAAGAAATGATAAGTTGTTTAACAAAAATAATAATAGTAACAATGTCATTAAAGTGTTCCAAATAATTTTTTGATAAGCATGAGATAAATTCTTACTGATTAAATAAGCTAGATAAATTTTATGTTTATCAATGAACAAATTTAGAGTTTTGAAAAATAGAAGTGCATGGATGGCATCCAATGACTATAAATTGTTATCTAAGAAAATCTTGATTATTGTATGAATAATTATACCTCTAGGTATGAACAAAATATTGCGAATATCAGGGAGCCTAACAACGACTAGGTATGGCTAACTTATTAGAATGTTTGGGAGCCTAGCTACCACTAAGTATCAAAACCCTGTCGTATTCTATGAGAACCTAATGACCACTAGGTATCAACAACTTTTCATATTCTATATGAATGTAGCAACCATAATGTATTTTAATATTTTTGGTAACTTAAAAAACACTAAGTATAACAGACTTGGAGTATTATTGGGAACCTAGCGACTGCTAGGTGTCTTCAACTTGGCATATTTTTGGGAATCTAACTATCAATAAATTAGAATATTATTTTGAACCTAGTGAATGCTAGGTATCTTACACTTGGTGTATTTTTGGTAACCTGACAACCACTACCTTTATTCTTGTTCCTATTTATGGTACATACAAGGTTGGTCTCTATCAAGATTTGAGAGTATTCCTCTCCAATAGGATTTTTAAACAAGTATTTGATACTTATTAATGATATTAAAATGTGATATCTGATTATTTTATTGATCTAAGGTGTCTTTTGGCACCCCCAATATCTCCTTGTTTATTTTCTTGATAGATGTTTTAAATTTTATTGTTTTTTTAATATGGTATCATGACCAAGACTACATCATAAATCATAGGTTTCTATGTTATTTTAGTTATGGTGAAAGACAATTGTTTTAAAAATTCTAGACTAGGTTTGTGAAAATAAGGTGTTAATGTATTTAATTATTCATATACTATTGTATATTTTAAAGATGCACTTGTAATACTTATTTTTTATTCATGGGTAGGCATTAATTTCTCTATACTTATCCGCAACCCATTATTATAGAATATTATCATTTAAGTAAATAATTAATCAACTTTTGCTAACAATATATTTATCTTATTATATTTGCAACTATTCTCCAAAACCCTAACCCTGATCCTTGTCTCATCTCTTATATATTTAAGACCATAGAGGGTTAGTGGTTGAGGCATGTTATGAATGAGAGTTATTGTTATATTGGAATATTTGTGTTAGTTTTCTTAATCTAAAGAGGTAGCTATGCTACATAGATAAATGCATTTTATCTTATTTCTAAGCTTTATTATAATTATTTATGCATGTATTGTGGGTGTTTCTTTCATGGTAGTTGACATGTAATTGGACCCTATACAATTTTTTTAATAGAAGGGCTTCAACGAAAACTAGGCACAGAGGCCATCTAGAGTTAAATTGTTTCTCACACAAAGGGAAAATAATCTAGAATAATAATTTTTAATATTTTGAACTCCAATAAGATTCTATTGAGAAAATAAAAGGATGGATAAGGGTATGAATGTAAAACTACTCATGGCGGTAAACTATAGAGCACAAAGTCAAGAGATGAATATTTATAACATTCTTATGGTGAGTAGCAGACATAATCGAACCTACACCAAAGGATGAATTAAAGCTATATAAATACTTATATCTACTTGAAAAATTCAAAGTGGTGATGATAAAGAATGTGAAAGTCAGATTGTGATTCTATGTGTTAGACAAAGACTCTCCTCATGATGTATGTGACATTTTGGATAAAGTATTTAATGTACCTGATGAAGGTCAGATATACAAACTAGATAAATAACTCATTAGACTTGATCTATTAAAATTTGAAATAATTAAGGACTATCTTGTAAAAATCAAAGATATTCAGTACCATCTATATACACATAATATTTTTTTGCTTTGTCATTGTCAGAATAGGCCAGTAAGTAATCTTCTGGTATAGGGAGCACATGAATATTCTGCAACAATGATGACCCTATTTATATACAAAAGCATGCAATAAGATGTGCAATAATTACCTTATGTATTAGACTGATTTGCTTACCAATTATCTTCTTTACATTGCTTTGGTTAATTACAATAACATGGTGAAGAAGAATATAAAGGAATAGTGGGAGCTAACTCACTGGAGAACTCATAGTTAGACTAAGTGTAACTCACTATGGAACTCATAGGAGAACTCATAGTGGCACTCACTTCAAATTCAAGTGGAACTCTGGGAGGAACTCATCCTGTCACCCACTTAACCTCTTATCACACCTAAGTAAGCTAAAGTTACAAGTGTGGGAATTATCCATTTAATAAGTAAATGGCATAATGAATATCCTATACAAACACCCCCCCCCCCCCCCCCTCAAGCTTAATTTAGGTGGGTAGAAATAAAAGATGGGTCTCAATAACAAGGCCTGATGAGGTACCCACGTACAATGCAGCTCTCAATAAGTGGAGTAAAAGGAAAAAAACAATGGGAAAAAACTCCCCCCCAAAAGAGAGACAAAGAAAAGAAGGTAGGACTAGAAAACCCATACCAACACCCCATTTAAATATAGCTTAGGTGGGTTATAAAATTAGATCCTGATAATGAGGCCTGATGAGGTACCCAAGTATAGAGCGATGATCCCAATATCCTACATAATATGAAAGATGTGTCCTTTCACAAAGAAGAGAGAGACTGTATGTGTAAAATATCACATGCTGAATGTTGTAGTAGGTCTATTTACAACAAATGTTGTCTCTTCCTTTCATAAGAAATAAAATAAAAACTATCAAACTGTTGAATTCCCAATCAAGTATCACATGACTAACTGTAAATAGAATAAGCAACAGTTAGAAAATACTCAAGTAGAAAAGTGTCAGTAGATGACTATTGGTGTAGAATAAGTAATAGAAATGTTGCCTGATCAGGTATCACATGACTAACTATAAAATATGTAAATGAATAAGCATGTAATGAAGGAGAGAGAAAAACCAGAGAAGAAGATAGACATGGAACATTCACAAAAGGAATATCCATTGGAATAGGAGAGCAAAGCTCAACAACCATCAAAACATAAGACTAGTCTGTAAATGAAGCACTTAGATTTGCAAGATGAATGTCCATAAGAAAATATGAGCCATCAATACTGTCAATGTCTATACTCTCACTAAAATTAATAAAGTCCTCTGAAATGCAAGTTTGTGAAGGCTCTTGAAGAGCAACAATCTACACAGGAATAGATGTAGAATTTATAATGAGATAACTAAGGTTTGTTAGAATCTCATCTTGTAGTGGGGGATCTATATAAGGAAGAACACTATCAACTATGGATGTATCATCATAAGAAATAGAAGCAGGAGGTAAGAGTACAATAGTCTCAAAAGATACAATAGGAAGTAGAGGAGGAGGTGTGACATAGGTCTCTGCAGGATCTTCAAAAATAGACTGTAGGATGCTCCAAATAGCACATGGACACTATGTATATTCCACATGGAAATGAAGATCCATAGAAACATGTAGAAATAGAGTAGCAAAAACCTTGTCACAAGTATTAGACTACCTTGCTTACCAATTATTTGCTTTGCACTACTTTGGTTAATTACAATAGCATGGTGAAGAGGAATCTAAAGAAGGAGT
Source organism: Torreya grandis (assembly GCA_037957365.1). NCBI lineage: Eukaryota > Viridiplantae > Streptophyta > Pinopsida > Cupressales > Taxaceae > Torreya > Torreya grandis. The sequence continues at coordinate 235,130 of JARHVA010007729.1, read as the reverse complement.
AGGGGGAGTTAACTCACAGGAGAACTCATAGTTAGACTAAGTGTAACTCACTATGGAACTCATAGGATAACTCACATGGCACTAACTTTAACTCCATGTGGAACTCACCCTCCCACCAACTTAACCTCTTATCACACCTAAGCAAGCTAAAGCTACAAGTGTGGGAATTATCCAGTTAATAAATAAATAGAATAATGAATATCCTACACCAATAGTCATCTACTAACACTTTTCTATTGTAAATAATTTTTGAGCATTGGTCTCTTTGAGGGCACACCTTAAAAGGTGAACCAATAAAGGGGTGGGTAGGCTCATTGATCTTTACGAGATATGTTACTATTATATCATGAACATGTTTTTCCTATAATCAATATAACTTATTTTGTTTTCTTTCCATTTAATTTTTCCATCATATTCTTATTCAATTTTGTTAGTTTCCCTCATATCCTATAGCATTAGCTAGGCCATTATCATATTTGTAGTAACTTTCCCCTTATTTTACTATATCTGATAGTTTGATGTAGTTATGAGCCTGCCATCTTATATATCTATATTATATCAACTTGGTTGATACCATCCTATATTAGTAGAATCATCTCAATGTGGCTAATACCATTGGATTAGTGTTTAGGGTTGGTTTAGGGTACTGGGCACTATATATATATATATATATATATATATATATATATATATATATATAGTCATATTTCATTCATATCATATCGTATAAATTATTTTATCTAATTTTGATCACACTTCTACCCTGTGTCCTTTTTAGAGGAGGTTGTAGTCTAGAATCTTGCCTTGAGGAATCTTGTCTTGTAGTGTCTTTGGAGATTCAATAGGATGATTCATTGGGATTTCATATCCAAGGATATCTTATGTCTTTGTCTATCCATTTGATGTCTTCAACCCATAATATTATCTTTCAAATCTCCACTTGAGCTAAGGGGGAGATTAATGCTTGATGGGTCCATTCCAAGGTAAGTATTTATAACCCTATACTCATTTATTTATTTACTTAGTATAGTATATGTTTCTTGTTTCTTAGTGAATGATTGTGTGTATATCCTTATTTAGATTCTCTCTATGCCTAATATTGCAGTGGTCATATGATAACTTAGACTTGAAATATTACACTTTAAGTTGCTTAGAACCCTATTTGGTTGACCATGGAACCTTACCAAATATAGCTATTATAACCATTACCATTTGTTTACATTATTAATTAATAACCACCACTTGCATTTATTATTTAAACATTTACTTTCATATATGTCTAGTGAGAGATAAATATTTGTGTCATAAGATTAGGCTTTGGAATCTCTTACAATATGTGACATAGGAAATCCTCTACTAGATGTATGGATTTCATTGGTCATTAACTAGACAAACTAAGTATCACAACGTCTATTTGATTGACCTGCATGTGAGTCCTAGTATATTGAGATAGGATAGGTGTAGTCTAATATTAGCTCACACATACACTATGGTAAACCTAATTTGAATCTTATCCCTCATTCAGTTGGATCAACTTCATGTTTTTATTTCTAGCTAATTATAAAAATCATAAAATTTATTCTAGTCAAACTGTGTCTGCCAACCCGCTACAATTTGTTACTTTTATAAACTATATTGACTAGATCGATATAGTTTTCTATCTGTCTACCAATTGTATCATCCAACCTAATTCAATATTGTGTTTCAAAACTATATCATGTCATCTAATAGATTATAATTTATATACTTGGGAACTAACTGCATCAGTGAGTAGTTTTGCTTTCTTTCACATAATTGCATTGGCCATTAGTTTTTAGTGCCACCTCTTTCTACTACACTAGATTGACTTGGATGATATAGTTTAGTTATATTATTTTAATTTTATCCAAACTTCCTTTATTTAGCTAACTACATCACCCTAGACAATACCATTTTTTCACCAAATAACATAATAACTTTACCATGATGTCAATTTTTAATATTCCAATTAGCCAAGAAAACTACATAATCAAATATCTATATTTAAACCTCATTCATATCCCTAATTACAATTGAAGTCTTAAACTACTTCCCCCAAGTCCTGACACTTATACCATTGACGTAGATTCCTTAGCATATCTTCCCAATCCTAATCTAATTGTTGAATCATGTAACCTAAATTTTATGTCATTAATGTGAACACAACTTAAAATGGTTTAGGTCACTCACAATGGTCCTCCTCCTAATAATAATGTTTGGAATCCTATTCAAACAATAATTCTAACACTTTCAACCAAAATCCTCTATATTTTTATCACATCCTTTAAAATTTGGCTCAACAAATGTCCACCATGAAAGCTTCTCACATCACTCAAATGAATCAAATTTATTAGATCATATGTTATAAGTAGCTATTCAAACTTCTCAAGTTGTCATTTCTCAACCAAATCATAATTGTGTTCCTCCTCTTAGATATCCCCATGGAAACCTTATTCCCTAACCACCACTTTAAAATTGAATGATTCGACATCTTAAAAGGGAAAATTTAGCTTCTATCATTTTAATGATAGACATTGGAAACATCTCTCCAACTATTGTATATTATGGGACCACTAATCCCACATTACATCTTAAAAAGTTTGGGAATATATATAAGGATTGGACTAGAACCAACACCTTTATCACAACAAAAATAATATCTAAAAACCTTGTATAAGTCCTAGAATGGTTTAACCAATATCAAATTCATTCTATTACACAACTAGAAGATTTAGTCAATTCTTTAGTTATTGAATTCCAACATAACAATATTATTGAAAAAATTCTTAACAACCTCATTAATGTTAAGCAATCACCTAAGGAATATGCTCACGACTTCATTAAATTTTAGAAAGCCTTAGCCAAAAAAATAGAGTATAACATGAGTGATGAAACCCTATTATAACTCTTTGTTATAAATCTTAAATCCACTCTTCAATACAAAGTTAGGATGTTTTCCCCTAAGACTTTAAAAGAGGCCTTCGATCAATAAAAAATGCAATACTTCCTTAAGAGCCAATTTGAATCATCTCATAGTGAATCATCAACCAATGTTATTGATATCACTTCATCTCAAACAAATCCTCCCCAAATACCTAATGAGAGAGATTCCAAACCAAGAAATAAAATCTCTTCTGACCCTCCCTTGAGCCTCCATGAACTCAAGTAAAATATTCCCCCTTATAAACCAATGAGCTTTGACTCTTCCAAACCTCCTCCAAATGGTAAAACCTTGATAATTTTTATTTGTGCCACAATATAATATGTCATTCTAATGATAATTGTGATGATATTTAATGACTCCTTATCTTCTTTCTTGGTCCACATTTCAATGTTGACACTCTTACCAAAAAATATTATTAAGACTATCTTATAGCCTCTCAAGCCTAATCTAACCAATTAAAATCACATCAACATCAACTACGTAATGATCAATGTCAACCACATCCTAATTTCAACTCATCCACTAATGTCATCCAAACCATAGTTGATGTTCCTCCTATAGCAATGAGGAAAACAAAATTAATATGAACAAATTCAAGTGGGTGGTCACATTTGTCAATCCTCAATCTCTTATGTCACATGAACCCAAGGAGTACATAGTTTAAATGTCTACTCCAAAGTGCATCATAGATGGTCCTCCTTTAGCTTTTAAACCTCTTTAAAAAGCTCCTATAAGTCATATGTCAATTTCAACATCCTCAAAATCCAACATATGCATAAATTTACCTATCTCCAACTACATCATCCAACCTGATGCAATTCATTCTAATAGTTTAGTTTCAGCCAACTGCATTAAGCAACCCAATGCAATTCATTCTAAAAAATTAGATTCAACCAAATACATCAGCCAACCTGATGCAGTTCATTCTAATAGTTTAATTTCAATAAAGTGCATTGCCTGGTTTCAATGTAGTTCATTCTAAAAATTCATTTTCAACCAACTACATTAGCTACTAGTTGTAATTCATTCTACCTATTCATTTTCAGCCAATTGCATTGACTAGCCCAATGTAATTCATTCTAGTAGTTCACTTTTAACCAACTGCATCAACTAGCCCAATGTAGTTCATTATATCAATTTGATTTCAACCAACTACATCAGCCTACCCAATGTACTTCATTCTAGCAGTTCATTTTCAACAAACTACACCAGCTAGCCTAATGTCATACATTCCACCAATTCAGTTTCAACCAACTACATTGGCTAGCCCAATGTAATTCATTATACTAGCCTAGTTTCATCCAACTACATCAAAAAAAATGATACAACTCATCTTGTTTTTTATTTTCTCAATTGCATCATCCTATAAAATATCATACAATCAAAATTACCTTTACCTATAAAAGTTCCTAACATTTCTTTAGATTATCAGATCCTTTTTTTCTAAATAAAAATTCATAATTTTCATTCATTGGAAAAAAGTTACATTCTGTATATGCACTAAGCATTGAATTTAAAGTTCCATTCAACAAGCCCCATGTGTTAAAAATATGATCCTACAAAAACCATAGACCAATAATTAATGAGAAATATATCCCATATAATATTCTATGCTGCCATGTTTCCTCTCTTCATTTTGACCTCTTGCCACACACCATGAGAATCTCCATCGTGACTATATGTAGATTTGTCATTTGAAAATCTAAAGGTGTATGTGAGATAACAAGTTATAGATTCAAAAAGATCATTAAATCTTTTTCTGAGTTAGAATTGTTTGATTAATTGATGATCATATCCTTACTGCAAGACACAATTACATATACTTTGACAACTTAGGAAATATCATTGTTCATCTTGAGGTTTCATTTATATCTAACATTTTTGGGCATCTTAAGATCCCCATTCTATTATTGATCTAAGTGTTACAACATCTTATGATGCCCATCATTTTGTTACTTCACATTTTGGGGCATCTTACAATACCATCCCTTTACTCATTTCAACGTTTGGGGGCATCTTATGATTCCCACCCTTTATCTTTTGGATTATTGATACTTTATCCTTACCATGAAGTACTTATTAAGAATCTTTCACCTCTTTACCATTATCAACACATTTCACTTCAAGAAACATTCAAATATAAATACACTTGCCTTGCACATGTTTTACTTTGATCATATCTCATCATTAACATAGATGTCACTTGTTGTTTTGTCTCATTTTTATTTAATTTCATGTTTTTAAATTTTAACCATCTTATTTCCCACTATTCTGGGATGATTTTTAGTAATCCACCTCCTTCCTTTTTGGGATGTTGTAATCTTTTACTATCACACACTTATTAAATTATACTTTTTTCTTTCCCCTTTTTTTTAGATAACTATTCACTTCCCCCATATTTTGGGATGATTACACTTTCCCCCTCTTTTGGGATGACTATTAATTTCAGCACTGCTTCTACTAGATCTCTTATAGGTTAGTCTAGATTTCATTTTAAAATATTATTTTACCTTCGTCTGATCAGTTATAAACATATCCTTCATTTTATCATTATTATTACATGGTTTGATCTTCCATGATACCCATTTTTTATTTCACTTGAGACACACAGAGGCCATTTTTAAGATTGCACACTTACTTGTGGGCAAGTCTAGGATTCTTTAGGAACCATGGTCTTTAGGCACTTCTTTCTAGCCACCTTGTGTAAGCTCTCTCGTGTTAGTTATTTATTTCACCCATGTTTTTTTTTCCAAATTTTTATGTATGAGGAATATAAAAATATAAAATAATTACTATAAAAATAAACTCAAAATGCACATTATATCTCAAAATTTAGATCACACCAAAAGACATGATCTTTGTTTGGTATACCTCATATCTTAGTCGAATCTTAAAATCCACAATTGGAATAGTGATAGAGTTGATGTCCAATGGGGTGCAGTAGTTCATTATATTTGGGTATGAGGTCTCATTATATGATTACATCATTATTTCTTCCTAAATTTTATTACCACTTACTTGATCACAAAAGTACCTAATCTTAGAGTAGGCCAACAACTTTATAAGGGGTGCCGAGGAATGGGGAACATGTTGTGGGAAGGTAGGATCATATTTTATTTCATGTATATAGCCTTTGTGGGATGATATATGTACTTCACTTATTAGTCTGATATTTGTGTTCACTAGTTGGAGTGTCCCAGGTCTTTGATGTCAATAGATCTTAGCCTTATCCACTTTGTCTAGAGTGTCTCATTCCCACTAATCATTTCTACATCACCCATGTGGAACCTTTCATTTCTTTTTGTATCATATTTTCCCTTGATATACCATTAATGGGTATTCATCTTACATGATCACATCCTTTTCTTTTTATGAGTTACATGATAAGACCTTCAGGACCTCCTCATAAACACACACTATATCACCCTTTAATATCCATGGATTTTAGTTTGTGAGTTTGCATTATAACACCCAGAGTACAAATTAGACCATATAATTATATAAAGGGGAGACCTAATTCCTCACTATATATAACTTATGATTTATTATATAATTAGACCTTGTAGGGTGTTTGATTTTCTAATTGTTAGTTGAGTTAATTACAATTTTTAGGTGACTTTATTCCTCACTACATAACGTACCTTCCTATGTACTTTTTGGATAATGATTATTAATGCAAATTTTTATTGTGAAGATAAGCTTCTTCCTCTTATGAGTTTTTCTTAAAATTTCACTACTGCATACAGATTTAGCCTCATACATTCAACCTTATCTAGTTGATCCTCGATTGTAGCCCACTCTAACATGGTATCAGAGTGACAATAGTAGATGAATCATTCAATTAAGTTGTGAGATTTTACATTCTTGATGGTTTGAGATTTGCATTGATTTCAGTTTTATAAGGTTTGGTAGGGTTTCTCACAAATCCATGTAAATCTACATACTTGAAGTCTCTAAGTAAAAAATAGACAGTGCCATTGGATTTAGAAGGTGACAAATCAACTTTTTTTTTTAATATTTAGTATATCATCTTTGGGATGATGATTTAATTTACTATGCATCTCATGGTTGTTTTCGTGATACTTCAAAAGATGCTCCTAACTCACCTTATAGTCTGTGATTTCAAATTAAAGATGATATCATCAATTAGCTATGGTAGCTTATATCTCCCACTTTATTGATATATAATTATATTATAGTTTCTTATAATACATAGCTTATCTATTCTATAAGTCACAATTTCCACATGCTTTCCTCCCATGATTTTGATTACATACATTATATTTATTTTAGATTTGATACCATGGCACTTACCTTGTCTTGCTTCGATATTATGCTAGCCCCTTGGTTTATGTTACTTGTTATTATATTATAAGAGTGTGATTACCATGCCTAATTAGATTGAAAGTTTCAAGTGGAAGTGGATTGAAAAAGGAGAGATGTTCAAATCTTTGGGCATCATTTTTACTTTAAAATTTCCTTGGATTTCCTTTGGAAATATGTTTCACAAAAGTTTGAGAAGAAAGTTTCCTACTAGAATTCTAAGTCATTATCCTTAACTACCAAATTTTAAGTCTCCACCAAAATTATGGTATATACTCATATTTATTATTCCTCTTGTTCGGGTTGTGCCTAAATAAATATATGAAAATCTTACCATCTTACTACATGTATACCTTTTGTATAATGCAAATAAAAATCATGGTTTCCATAGATTGTGTTGGGATATTATCGATTTAATTTCTTTCCCAAGATAAATGTGAGACATAAATTATCAATGTCCATAAAACAAGTATTGCACTTTGTGCTAATGGAGTTCTTGGGGATATTAAAGGGCTTGACAATGGAAACTTATTTTTATACATTAAACATGTTTTCATGTGCTTCCTATGGTAATAAGGTTTGATACGATATTGGGCTTAAAACTTTCATCAATACCACCAACCTAATTATGATTTAAGGCACATTTTTTTTTCTAACAGTATTTTGAAAGCCTTTGAGCCTAAGAAATTGTTACTCAAAGGGGTAGGAGATGGGTAATGTAATTTTGGCCCTTTATTTTAATAACCACATCTTTTCGTGGTCTCCCCTCATTAATAGATGCAAGCTACCATTAGAAGAGACTATAAGAATTAAGGCACTTAGGATTTATAAACAAGGCATTCATATCATTTGTGATCTTTTTTTCTTCATGATACTAGACTCCTTTTCCCTTTCTTTTGAAGAAACACAAGTTTTTTTCCTTTGCTTTTCCTACCATCCCAATAATATAGAGCTTATGCCATATGTTATGGTGCACAAGCCTTGCCTTCATCCACCATTAGTTTGGTGGAAGACTAGCATTAAAATTTTGATACACGTTTCAGAAATCATTCTCCTAGATTATTATATAGATTTAATAGCCCTTTCCCTTTGGCTCTTGATAACCTTAACAACTTTAATGGGATTTGAGCTCTTCACTTAGGACTTGGATTTTTTGAATCAATTGCATTTGGAAGTATTAGTTGGAGCTGAAAATGTATCATTACCTATTAGGATTAGTTTATTAGATTAAGGATTGTTTTTGGGTGACTAGTTGCATCACATGTGAGTTGTTTACCCCAAGTTTATTTCATATAATACACCAGAGATTTTCAAGCATGTTTTTTGGACTTTTTCTTAGAGATAAAGTGCTCTAAAATGGATTCAAATTGTTTTCTCTTTCTTCAATCCCAAGGCCATATATTGGAGGATTTATTTGTTGGGGGATTCTATATAGTGACCAGGCTACATAAATTTTACTTTTAATTTTTAATAAAATCAACTTTGGAAGTCTATAAATTGTGCTATTTTCAGTAAAGAGTATATGCATCAAGAATTCTCAATCGGTGAAAAATATCATGTGCTTACATAAATGTGTGTCTTCAGGTCCAAGTTCATGCAAAGAAAGCTCTCTCAAGTTTCAACATTAGAAGGACCTTTTGAAACATTGGGAGTGTGGATTGTGCACCATGAAAATCATCTCACATTTTATCATATTGCAAGGGTATCCTCCTTGAGTGCCTCAATGGTAGTGGAGATGCTTTCACTACTACTTCTTATCCTCTCCCATCACCTAGTGGGTTCTTTGGAGTTCTCTTTCTCAAGAAAATTTTCATTGTTTAGACCTTCCTGGTGGGATTGACCCGATGCCGAAAATGATGAGTACTAGTGCGATGGCTACTTTTTTGATTGGATGTGGAGTTTTAATTCCTCTTATTATTGATAGATAAGATGTGTTGAATGATTGAGTTCTACATCATCCCCCATTAGTGGAGCCCTATATTTGAAATTCTTTCCCTCAAAGAGATGATCCACCTCCTCCTCTTTTTGGTGTTACTTCACATACTAAAAAGTGTTCTAAGAAAAACATTGTTAGTGCCATTATTAGATTGTTTCAAGGTTTTGAGACTATTTATTTATAAATTATTAATACCAACCACCTTTTTTAAAGCAATCATCAATTATTTTTTACAATGGGTGTTTAAACAAAAAGTTGACAGTGGTCTGTAAATTAAGATGCCTCTGATATAAATAAATATTTGAATTTAACGCTGATCACACCCTAAATTTTATGGGTGGGCACCAATTCGAGTAGCAAGTGTGACGGAGGGACAAGGACGGTTTCTTAGATAGCCGTTATTTGTCAAAAAAATTAGCAAATAACGGTTTCTTTTGACCTGCCATAATTGCTATAGAATAAAGTAAAAATTAAGAGGAGCTGCAAAATAAGAATTAAGAATTAAATCTATATTAAAACATTTAATTTTTATATGTAATTTTTATTATTATTTAATTTATATAAGTACTATATAATTTAAAATATCTTAAAATAAAATAAAATATGATTTTATTTATATCAATAATATTTCTATTATTATATTATATTATTATATAGAAATTATATTTATACTTAAAAAAATATAAAAATCAAAACTGAGAAATGAATGTCATATACTAAATGACATTTACTTAAAAACCGTCACATAAAAATCTCTTCACAAGTAGGAGTAGCCGTCAAATTTAACGCGGCAGAATTTAAGTTCATGTATGTTTGGCGTCCGTGTATGCGCGTTTTTCTTTGAATTCATGAATGTTTGGCAGTCGGTGGATGTTCACTGCCATTGATTTGATTTGTTTTTCTTTGCACTGTCAAAGCCTTGCCGTGCCATTGATTTGATTTGTCTTTCTTTCCACTGTCAAAGTCTTTGCCGTGTAAGAGTTGGGATCATTTTTCTACCGCCAATCTCTGTCAATATTGTCCTGATGCGGGACAGTCAAGAAAAAATATTTGTAGAATATGTAAGGGAGAAAAACGTGGTGTCACGGCCACATGAAATGTCCTTGAAGAAAAACAGTGAGCTACTCTTACTTGACAATCAAGCTAAAGTTGATCATGGCTAAAAGATCAGCGATAATAAAATTTGTAGATTACACGTTGATCATTAATAAAATCTGTAGATTACACGTTGATCATTAATAGTGGTTGAGAGTGAATTCAAGTGATAAAATGACCCACAAATCAAATGATATAGTATTGGACTTTAGCTAAAGAAAATATGGATTTCTTCATAGACAAAATATTCCTGCTCTATACCAGATGATAAATCTAGTTTATATTTGAATAGAGTTTATATAAGCCAAATAAAAAATACTCAGGATAAATACTCAACAATAAATACACAAAATAATAATTTTCTTTTATATTATTCAATTAGATATATTACATATATACGCGGAGTAGCCCCTTAAAACAAGGAAAGGAGACTAACATTATCTTCAACAATCAACTATCTCCAGAATATCTTCGTACATACTATCGAGATGGTTATTTTCATATGGGAAATTGAAGCTTCCAAGCATAAGGCCTAAAAACATATGGCCAATTTAAAGTATCCACCATTTTTGTGTTGAAGCATGGAGTTTGTTGATTAGAATCTTAGGTAAAATTGTCACTATATGTTTTAGAGCTCAAACAAAGGAAGCGAACTTCAATCCCCTTAACATGTATTAATAGTTTACCACTTGAGGATGTCTGATTAAATGATGGGGCTCGTTAATTTATTGTAACAACCAATTCATTCACTAAACTACCAACAAACTACCAACAAACATATCACTAGAGAATGTCTCATGACCCAAAAGGAGGATAAATTGTGTTAGATATCTCAAGAGGGGTGCATGTGGTGATTGCTAGATCTGATAGTGATCTAATTAAAGTGTTCAAGAGTATAAAATGCATATTCAATTTATGTTACCCAATCATGGTATTGGTTGATTAAAATATTTAGTAAAAATATTATCATAGGTTTTTAATTTCAAATAGAGGAAGATACTCATATTTGTAAATAGTTTTAGTATTATCTATTTTTATTTACATAATTTTTTTCTAACAACAAATCATCAACAACGATGTTCCAACAACAAATCATTAACAACAATGAAAATCCAAAATTTTACCCACAAGTTATTAGATTCATACATATATATTATATATACAAAGTCTTTTATAGACTTGGAGTAGAGAAAACTCATCAATACTAGACATTCTATTTGCGTGTTTTGAAAAGGTCATTTTGTCCAAAAATGTCATAGCAAGTCCTAAGCTCTCCTTCAAAAAATGGCAAAATGGTAATCATTGTTGGTTGCTTAAACAAATCACTATATAGAGAAAAAATTCCCAACATCTTTATTTTTAAGGTTTCATATGTTATATTATGGTAAGTAAATAATGTTATATAGATTTTTTAAATCATGAATATATTTTACACTTAATTATGAATCGGTGTTTTTAGTGTCAAGCATTGATATTTCAAAGGTTAAGTTTTGGTCGCACGTTATATAATTATATATAATGACTTCTCATGATAAAATTAACTATATTGTAAAACGTATAATATCTCATATCTTTAAAATTTAGCTATAGATAGTTAACATGGCATATTAACAAAATTTTAAGGTCTAATGTGATATCATGTAAACTCTACATGATCACGAAGTTGGGGTGATCAAATTTTAGAGCCTTTCCCTTTAAAAAAAAGGGAATGGTCAATAACATAAAGCAATTGTACCCAATAAAATTGACATAAATGACAACCCTAAAATATTTCACTTGCAAAAATCCTATTCCAATTAGAAAGCAAGAATTAATTTTTAGCCTAAAGTTTCAATGGACCATATTATGTTTTAATAAATTGATTACACAGATTGTAAATACATAACTAAATGTAAGGCAAAAGATGATAAGAGCCAAGCGTAGATTTAGATATACAATAACTATTTAATGTGTAGTATATTAAAAGTATAATGTTAAATCAATGAATAGTAATAGAAAGACTTTTTATATGTATGAAACCATGCCTACCTTAAATTAAGCATTATAAAATATGTGAAATATAGTAAATAATATCTAATTAATTACACAATCAAATATGAAAGGAGATAAAGGGATCTTAACTTTGTAAAATATTATTATTTTAGTGAACAAATGATTATAAATTATTTTTAGACTTGTCATTCTAATTCAAAGTTGTCATTCTTATCCATTCCAAATTAACCTAATTACAACTCAATCCTTTTTAATTCTCGTGAGATTTTACGTAGTATGATTAAAAAATAATGCGAGGGTCAAATCACAGACCACAGCCTGCAAACATGACATTGTTATTTTTGGGCAAGCCGAAAGCGATAATATGGCTTTTATTTCTATACGTCAGTGGTGGGCAGATACATTCACATTTTGCATTACAAAGGGAAGAAAAGACGTGCCAATCTGTAGTTTGAATACATCTCCCCATAATAATACGGCAATGTCAAAATCTTTGGTTTTCTACTCATCTCTGGCAATTTGAATTTATCGGTATTAAAATGATAGTACACCTACCAATTATTATTAGGTGGCATTCATACGCCTATATTTCCACCGTTCTGTGGCCTTCACGCGGTTCTTTCACAAAATACAGATAACAGATGGTGACCTATGTTATCATTTGTGCGAAAAATTTCATGGGTCTTTGATTGGTCCACATGTATGATGTGAATTAGTAAAACATAAAATATGGAACAATGCTAAGGATTTATGGATGGGCCTCCTTATAACCTAAAACTTTAAAATCAAGTCTCAAATTTTGCTTCTCTACTTTCAATTTATTCTTTTATATTCTAACTTTATGTGCTTTGAATAATTATGAAATGAGAAAATTTTGTAAAAATGAAATTGGGGAGAGTTTGGTTTGGGACTATTTTCATAGAAATTTTGTTGCATATTGAGGTTTCAGATAGTAAAGTGTTTAATACAACAAAATTTCGATATAACTCTTCTAAAATAAATAAAACTTACATATTTTAGTTTTGATATTTGAATACAAATTAAATTTGTATTTTTTAATCTAAATTTTTGTTAAATATTTCGAATTATTTGTTTATTTTTGTTAAATATTTCGAGTTATTTGTTTATTTTTGTTTAGTTCTTATTTACTCTTCTAATTTTTCATATCCCTCAAAAATATACAAACAAATGACAATTGTTTAACAAAAATAATAATAGTAACAATGCCATAAAAGTGTTCCAAACATTTTTTTGATAAACGTGTGATAATTTCTTAATGATTAAATAAGCTAGATAAATTTGATGTTTATCAATTAAAAAAAGCAGATTTTAAAAAAATAAAAATGCATATATTGCATTCAACAACTATGCACTGCTAGCTAGGAAAATCTCGATTATTGTATGAATAATTATACTTTTAAGTATGAGCAACTTATCGTGATATTTGGGAACCTAACAACAACTAGGTATGGCTAACTTATTAGAATTTTTGGGAGCCTAACTACCACTATGTATAAAAAACTTGTCATATTCTATGATAACATAATGAATAGTAGGTATCAACAACTTTTTCATATTCTATATGAACGTAGCAACCACAATATATTTTTAAATTTTTATATTCTTGGTAACTTAGAAAACACTAAGTATAAGAGACTTGGAGTATTATTAGGAATCTAGTGAGTGCTAAGTATTTTCAACTTGGCATATTCTTAGGAACCTCACTATCAACAAGGAGCTCCAAAATAAAAATTAAGAATTAAGTCTATATATATATATATATATATATATATATATATATATATATATATATATATATATATATATATATATATATATAAAATTTAAAATGTCTTAAAATAAAATAAAATATGATTTTATTTATATTAATAATATTTTTATTATTATATTATTTTATCATATAAAAATTATATTTAAATATTTATATGAAAAATATAAAAATCGAAACTAAGAAATGAATGTCATATACTAGATGACATTTACTTAAAAACCATCACATAAAAATCTCTTCACAAATAAGAGTAGCCATCAAATTTAACGCGTCAAAACTTAAGTTCTTGTATGTTTGGCATTCGTGGATGCACATTTTTCTTTGAATTCATGAATGTTTGGTAGTCGGTGGATCTTCACTGCCATTGATTTCATTTGTTTTTCTTTGCACTGTCAAAGTCTTGCCATGCCATTGTTTGTAAGAATGTATTTAGAATCAATTTGTTTGTTTGTATCATTGATTGAGAGAAAAGGTGGTCGATTAGTGATTTGTCCCAATTGCTAGGAAGAGTTGGTAGGTTAAATTCTCAAGTAGTAGGGGATGCCCACATGATGTAGGAGCATCTACATACATCTTCAGGCAAGACATGGTTACGTTGGGATGCAAGTCATGGTTGAATTCAAATTCAATTTATTGTATTTTCCCTCTAATATACTGTTAATGAGGAGTAATTGTAAAAGGTAAAAAAAGATATATATATATATATATATATATATATATATATATATATATATATATATATATATATATATATATATATATATATAAGAGTGGTTAAGGAGAATCTCCTATGTTGGGGCTATTGAGAAAATAAAAGAGTGGTTGAAATTATTTCAACATTGCTATATTGTTACAAATTAAAAACTGTGTTTTGTCTTGAGCTCAAGATTGGGTGTAGAAGTTAGAGAGGAGGCTCTTAAAAAGAGCAAAATAAAATTCATTTAGGAGGATAAGAGGAAGGTAGAAAAGAGGAAGGACAGAATGAGAATCTCTCATTCAAGGAGAGAGGAAGAATGATCAGAAGTACGTAAGAATGCAGGTCTCCAACAAAGAGAAAATAGAGGAAGTTATTCTTCTTTAAGAGAATTTTCATTAAATTCTTATAGAGATTGGTACATGCTTGGCTAATGCATGTGGTTTTGAAGAGAAAACGTCAAGCGTTCAGAGAAGCCAAATTCCAGTGCTGTGTATAATAAGAAGGGACGTTTTGGTAAGCTTTTAAAGATGGAACATGTTTAGTGATAATGGAGTCTTCAGTTCTTTATTGAATGGATTGTATTATGTCAACGGTCTGATCTCTCTAATGGTTGAATTCACAAGAATTTTATTTTAGATCTCGCTTGAATCTATATATGTCGACTGTATGATACAGTCAAGAATAAAAAAGGAATCTATTATTTGAATATTCTAGGAATGATCATTTTCTAAAAGGATTGGCATAGGTCATATGAGCGGATTGATAGAATGAAATTGATATAGTCTCAGGTCAAATGAATGAAATTTTGGAATCCGTATATTGAATAGAATGTGTGCTGATTTAGAAGGCATGTCACAAGGTATGGGTTCGATTTGATTGGTGTATTTTGAAATCTGAGAAAGAAGTCGAACATGCAGAATTGATAAACTATTAGAGAAATTGTTTCCAATAGACTAGTGAATGTCAAACTAGTTCCATGTAAGGAACTGAATATGTAAAGATAGTTGCATGCACGAAAATGGTAAAATAAGAGACTAGCATTAATTTTGTGCTCTTCAGTTTTGCATGTAATCTGAGTTAGTGTTAGTTTGGTGTCTAGTCTTAGAGAGACAACTCTCACATGTACAAAGCTTTTTCCATTCTATGCAACTCCATGTCAATAACCCATATTTTCTCATTATGCAAGGGTGCACTTATTAAAGTTTTGAACATGAAGTCAAAGAGCACAGAATTAAGAATTCAAAAAAAAAAAAAAAGCAGCTAGAAGAGACACGTACTTCTGAAAATCATTTAGTGTAGATCGTGAACACTCTTGAAGCAAAGCTGAAACACTCAGAAAATATCATAAAGAATGAGCTTAACCTTCTCTGTATTTTCCAAGTTGAGAAGAGAAGTGATATTCTTAATCTAATTGAGGAGGAGCGTAAATGACTTGAATCAATGACAACAACTATTGAAGCTCAAGTGAAATAGGAGATCATGAATAGAATGGTTGATTTGAATTCCCTTAAAATGAATGGAGAGCGGCAGAGCATGAGTCTAGAACAAAGTGAGAGTATAGAACATGCAGAACCTAGACAAATAGTTTACCCTGTTTGCAGTTTGATATCAGCGCATCACCACAACATACATGCAAAAGGGGAATATACTTCATGAATAAAAATTACAATTTACTAAAATAAATCACAAAAATCAACTATACATTTCTTCCATCATAACTTGCACCTTAAGGGTAACTTCTAGTATGACAACTTAGGTAAATATGAAACTTTAAGACTATGTTGAGTTGAACTAAAGGGATATCTTAAAATTTTGCATGGAGATCTTTTGGATGACTGGATAAACTGCACGTGTATACAAAAATTAGAAACATTTAAGTGTCAAATAAATAATATAAATCAATAGTTAGACTACGTAGTAAATAAATCAATAATTGTCTTTAAATGAGCCCTGATCACTTATCTTGCTCTAATTGTAATTTTTCCATTAATTATGAAACAACTCAAATAATAGCCAAGCCTAGAAAATAATTCAACAATGCAAAAGAAGGCCTAGAACCTTGTTGTGGAGAGCTGATTTTCAAGCATGGAGACGATTTGAAGAGCAAAGAAAATGGATTCATTGGATGCTAGTTTAACACAAGCTCAAGGATTTTCAAACAACAATGCAGATGTTACACACCTTCATGGCTTGTTGGAAACTTGTCTCATAACACGGTTCAATTTTTGCACCGTAGTTTTCATTTTTCCTTTATTATTATCGTAGCTACCCTGTCCACTTGTCATGAAGCATATTTTTCCATTGTTTTTGTTGCAACTAACTCGTCAACCCATCATGAAGGTGTAGTTTCTAAAATTTTCCATTTCTTGTATTTGTTGATGCATTAAATAGTATTGGCAAGGTGGTAGGCTAATTATTTGTAAATGTTCTATTTAGTTTAATATTTGTTTGTGATAAGGCTAGCCATTAGGTCATTTAACCCCTGAAAGAGTTTTGCATCTTTGTTTGAGTTTTTCACTTCAACAATATATGTGAGACCAAATTTGGTTTAAAAAAACCAGTTGATCAAACAAATCTATATATGTAAAGCTTTTAGGCCTTGAGGTTGTAGGAGCTCATTCTTAGCTTTAGCAAGGCATATATTGAGTTGTGATTAAAATCAAAGTTTTTCATTTTGCTTGTTGTGTCCTCAACTTCAATCCTCCTTGTATCAATTGCTAATTTGAAATGCACAAGGCTACATAATGGATTCAACCATATATAGATTAAGAAGGCAATTTGAAAGCCTTACCATGATGTTTGTGATATGGCATAATCAACCATATTTACAAACAAATCTACTTTTGACTATAAAACATCTCTAATACAATTATCAATAAATTAAACATACTTATGTACCTATATTTTGACCATCAAACATATTACATTATACATTAAAATAATCTCTAAATATGAAATGTATATATATATTTTATTATACATTTTATTTATAATTTTTTACTTAAAAATATATTACATTATTATATAAAATTAAATATAATTATAAATTCACTTTTAAAAAATAAAATCAATCTAATTAATTAATTAAACAAACAACGAATTTCCACACGTACTTTTTAATTGTTGATGTGAATTACTGACCACTCTTTCACAATTACCATGCTGCTTTTCTTTCTCTTCTCACGTGGGTTTCTCTTCCATTTATGTTTTTACCCCCATACCATTTATTTATATATAAAATTAAATTTGGTTACATTTTCATGCCGCCACTCGTAGATAAAACGTCTTTAATCGAAAATAAACTGAAAAGTAATTACGCATAAAACTATACCATATTCATTAAATAGTTAGGGGCTAATGGATTACAGCAAAAAGGATGCTACTTGTAATCAACTAATTATATTCACCTGAAAAGTATTTTATCAATCGCAAAATTAATTATTTAGAAAACCATATTAATTAATTAAAAGATTACAACACAAAAGAATACTAGTTGTAGTTAACCCCATATCCTCACCTGCGGATTGATGGCTTTGATTTTGGTCCAATCTTCCCCACCTTCCTTTAACCTCTCCCCGTCCCCCTGTAATAGAACTCCTTCAGTCTTTTCAACCGCTCCAATCCCTCTCCCACCTTCTTCACACTCCGACAACGCATTAGATACAACTCCTCAAGGCATGCCATCGCTCCATCCTCCAATTCCGGGAACTCCTCCAAATCAAGGAATGTGATAATCCACAAGAAGCGCAGCTGTGGAAACCCTCCCGACTTTCCAAACGCCTTTGGCAATTCTCTGCACCTCGCATTCCCACTCAAATCCAAACGCACTAGATTGTGCATTGTTTGTAATTCTGGATAATTACTACAATGACAATTCCATAAAGTGAGTTTCCTGAGATTTGCCAAACAACATATCCAACTTGGCACTGCAAACCTCCATACTTCAAGTATTTCAACATCTTTCATTGATTTCATAGTCTCCGGAATGTGCGGAACATCCAAATCTGTATCACCCTGCATTCCACGAATCTCATTGCTGATATACAGACGACGCATCTTCACCAACCGCGCAATGATCCCCTCTTCCATCCTCTGCAATTCCGACTCATGGTTAATATTTAACCTTAGTTCCTGAAGTTGAGTCATATTGCCAACATCCTCTAACTTTAAGAATTCGTCCTCTTCAATGGAGAGGTCTAAATACTGTGATCTGAGTGTCCGCAAAGACCCCAGCTTTGATATTCCCTTTGGCATGCGTTTGAAGCCGCAGTGTAGATGCTGAAGACATTTAAGTTCACTTATCCATACCTGAGATGCGTCTGATACTATTTCATTACACTTAGAAATATCAAAAAAGAACAAACTCTTTAGATGTCTGACACACTCTGGTACCTCTTTGATCTTTGTCCCTCTTAAATTTAACACCTTCAGAAGTTTCATCTTTCCAACACATTCAGGCAATGTAGAGATCCTAGTGTAACTCAAATCCAGAACACGCAGTACCCTCATACTGCGAAAGAAGCTTGCCGGAATGTTTGTGATCTTCTCATTGTCACACAATGATAGTGTGCGGAGAAGTGTGGGACAAACATGACGGCTCTGTGAGATGGCACCGTCATCTATATCTTTCTTGCCCAATATAATTCGACACCTGCCAACACTTCTATTCATCGATTGAAAGGCCTCCTCAACAGCAAAAGCACATTTGTTTTCTCTAGATACAAATATGGCCAAATCAAGCAACAAATCATGAATTTTACAATATTTGGTTAGATTCATGTCTTCCCATACTTCAAGCAGACACAGATTGGAAAGCTGATATAAACAATTCCATGCCTTATCCCACTGCTCCTCTCCTGAGGGGATGAACCCTTCCCCTATCCAGAGATTTATGAGATATTCACATTCTATCTCTTCATCCTCAAGAAAGAAAGAAATATAAGCAAAACACGCTTGAAGACGTGCAGACAAGGAGTCATAACTCAATTTGAGAATATCCCTGATAGGATCATCGGTAGTACTTCGCTGTTTGAGCTGACGGAGCTTGGACTCCCATTTGCCACGAAGTGTGATGTTTGCCATAGATGCTGCTATCGTTTTGATAGCGAGAGGCAAATTCCCACATTCCTTCACAATTTCACGACTTGCCTCTTCGAGGTGCTGTGGCGGTCTATTTCCCTCAATGTCTCGAAATGCGTGAGCACAAAACAACCTCCAACTTTCTTCATTTGAGAAATATTGCATGTTATAAATTTCAGCATTTATATTCACACAAACATCTCGGCTTCGTGTGGTTACCACAATTTTGCAAGGGCTATCACGAAGGCCGAATCTTTCTATCAAGTTATCTTCTCTGCTGGCCCTCCACACATCATCTAACACAACAAGACGCCTTACACCTTGCAGACTGTCACGAATCAACTGTGCTGCTTGCTGTTCACTCACTCCACTATATTCCTTAATTTGCTCACTCAAGCCTAAGGGAAAGGCCAAATTACATTGCAACTTGGAAACAGAATAAAACTGAGAAACTGAAAGCCATATAGATTTATCGTACCTTTCTTTAGTACTGTCGAAGACATGCCGAAGAAGATATGTCTTGCCTATTCCCCCCATTCCAACCACGGCAATAATTGGAGGTGCAGGGTTTTCCAGCAAGTTGACCATGTCTTGAACCTTGGATTCTATTCCCACTGGGTGTGAATCGCTTGGCAGAAGACTAGATCTTTTCCAGTCTACTGTTTGAGATGTGCTCGGTAATCCAGCTTGATGAGCAGATAAAACATCAGGGGATAGCTTCAATTGGTTTCCCTCTTCAATAATAGATCTGATGTAATCCTTGATGATTTTTAATTTCCGCCCCATCCTGTAGCGGAAAACAAATTGATTACAACTCAACGCACAAGATTGAGTGTTGCTACTATAAATAGATTCTACAGCACATTCTTCAGCGATGTCCTCTGCATGCAACGCAGTGTCGCGAATGAACTCCAGCCATGTTTTTACAGCCTCATTTTGTCTAGACTGTTCACCCCCATCTTGCAGATAAACACTAAGATATTTGAGTTGTCTTTTCAACCATTCAAAGTCTTTTCTGAAATTCACCACCAGCGTTACTTCTGCAGCTAGTTTCTCGACGGCCATCTCAACCGCTATCCCACATAACTTGCCAACAACAGTTTCTCCAATTCCAGATGCCATGTTAGAAAATTGAGAGGGAAACTGAAAATTCTCTCTGAATTTTCTATTCAGACAAAATACAAATCGCTAAATGAAATACGGTTGCTAAACACAATGGAAACCACACAAACTTGAGCAACTTGGATTCGATGTGAGTGTGGTAAAACTTCAACAACGAGCTTAGAATTTTATAGACGCAGGCTCGTCACAGATATGTAAAGGTGGAAGCTACTTACGGGCAATTCTTTACTTGCTAATTACGAAAAGATCACTTTGTCATATTCTTTTCTTGCTCATTACGAATAGATCACTTTATTGTATTCCCCCGTTTTCTTCCACCACTTAAAAACAAAGTTATGTTTACAACTTATCAATATTTTTACAAACATTATCATATGTTTCCTAACATTGAGATTAAACTTATGGAGGCCAATACGATTATGCATACATCTACTTCCTCTACATTTACTAACTCAAAATATTAGGGAAAGAAAACATTCAAAGCTATTGGTGACAACATACACTTAATTGCTACCAATTCAATTAGGTGTTCACTCTACAATCTTCTTGAAACTACCATGCATATCTTTTGGAGGTGTAGTTCTGCTAAAATAACATGGGTTGTTGTACACAATGATCTTCTTGAATATGTTAACATTTTTTGTTTTGTAAATAAATTATTCTATGCTTTAATATTTCTCATAATATGATTGTTGTGTCTTTCAGACAGTTGATTACCAATGACTATGGAAAAATAGACGCATTATTATTATCAATACCTCCTTTATTCCATTTGAAGTTGTCAGTAAAAATATTTACTTTAATTGTATTCTTCATATACATAATATTTTTAGGTTTCTCCAGAGAGTTTTTTCCCACAATGCAGGATTCACTAAAAAAATGGTGAATATTGACAAAAAAATTAGGATGTGCGAAGAAGATCAAGTGAACCTTTATAGAAAGATGAAATTATAATTACAAGGCAATATTTTGTTATTGTTCCGGTTTGTCTATTTTTCTTAGCTTTGACTATAGTTTTAAATATCATCATTTTCAATTACAAAAAGTTAAGACTAATCATGCACCTAGCTTTTAAGCTAAGAATAAGCTCAAAACTATAAATGACATTTCACAACCACCCAATAGGGTTGTCCTTCCACCTTCTAGCAACACTTGGAAATATACAAGATTGCATGACCCTCCTCACAAAATGCTTAGACTCTTAATGGATTGTAATTTGTTTACATTAACCACAAAATATAAATTAGATACTACACAACCATGGCCTAAAGGGTATGATGCCAACCGATATTAGAATTACCATAGAGCTTCAAGATATGCTTCTAATCCATGCTACAAATTAAGACATAAGTTCAAGATCTTATCGATAGTAACACTATTCTAATTGAAGGCCATAATTGTATATTAAATGAATATGTCATGATACCTAATCCACACTAATACATTTTCAATCATCCATTGCCAAATCATGACACTAATACATAAGGCAATGTTCATATGAAGACATCTATACATCCTTTGACTATTTCACATGAGAGTGAGTTTGAGAACATTGTTGCATGTTTTTGAGCTATCAATGAAAATCACATTATATTACCACAAGATACCATGTGAGGATTCAAATAATGGTCCTCCATACAAATATGATTTTTTATTACCATCCTTTGATCAGCGTTAGAATTGTGATTGAAAGTTTTTCTAGCAAAAATATAATTATGTTTTCATTTTTATCTATTTGAGGATATACTGAGTGAGACTTACCTTGTACAACTATGATACTTAAGATTTATGGTGGAAATACACACACTATCCTTGGTGGTATTAGACTATTAGTTGTGGCGAGTCCTAGGACTCTACTAGTTTGGTTTTATGTAATGTTCTATACTAGTTCATATAATCTATTACTTGGAAATCCATGGCTTAATCAAATGAGAGTTATACCTTCACACTACATCATTGTATCAAGTCTACACACAATGGATAATTACTTACCTTTTTATGCACATCTTCTAAATTCCCTACCCAACCTAAGAGGCCATATGTGTGATCACCTAGAGTACTTCATAAATAGCAAAATATTCGACCCCATATGGTACATTTTAAAGTTTCATAACCTAACAGTATGGTTCCTACTACATTTAAATATATGACATCACCTTCTCAAGGTAAGAATCATATATTTGCACCTTTGAGACCTACAATGCCTAACCATCCATGTCCAAAGATTGATATACAAACTCTTTTAATGGATCATATTCAATAGCATATACCAAATATAGTTTCTCCATGACATTCCTAAATGTGCTTTTCAAGAGGTTTTGGCAGCTCTTTAAGCCCACTCTCCACATATCTCTCTTTGGGACGATGATTTCAATTAATATGCATCTCATAGTTATTTTTTTTAATACTTGGAATGATGATTTTAACTCACCTTATATTTTGGTATTTCACATTAAAGATGAGATCATCGATTAGTTATGCTAGCCTTTATCTTCCACTTCATTGATATATTATTTTACTATATTTTCTTACAATACATAGATTATATATTATATATGTCACACATTTCATGTGCTTTCCTCCCTTGAGTTTGATTACCCACCTCATCTTTATTTTAGATTTGACACCATTGCATTTTCCTTCTCTTGCCTCAAAATTATGTTAACCCCTTGGTTTATGTTTCTTTTTATATTGCTTGTTATTCTATCAAAAGAGTATGATTCCCATGCCTAATTAGATTATAAGTTACATATTATTCTTGGAGACACTATAAAATAAAGTTACATATTATTTGTTATTTTATGTTGAAATAAATAATGAAATTTATAAAAAATAGATAAAAGAGGTAATACATTTTGAGGGACCCTTATGCATTGTTGAAAATATAATAGATAAAAAACACAGTCGCCTCTTATTGAAGAAAACAAATTTACAAAATAAAAAAGAATCCAATTTCAATCATCTTTAAAAAAAATTATTTAAAGAGAATATTGAAATAAACTCACTAGAAAGAAAACATAATTAATAAAAATATTTTGAAATAAAAGATACTCACCGTCTAATAAAATAATCAAATTTACCTTAAAAAAATGCAATTAAATGCTTTGTAAAAAAAAATATTATTTAAAGAAAAATTCAAGATAAAATAGTAGCTGCTCATGATAACGCAGTGGAAATCACCAATGCAAAAAAGAAAACCCTAATTAAATCACCTACTACAAGAATACTTTTGTAAAAAGTGTGCGAGATTTTAAAAATATATAAAAAGATAATCATTGGTAATAAAGGAAATAAACTCTACAATGCATTCTTATGTATTCTCTTTAACATCCTTACCAATTTTCACATTGGTGGGCAGGGCCCTTTTCATAATGAGGCTTATGTTAGTAATGGGAAAAAAGTATTCTGTTCAAGTCAGTATATGTGAGGAATGTTTTCATTTTTTATATATGTGTTTTATTTTTTATTTATGATTTTTTAAGTGATGTCAACCATTAAAATTAAACACACTCATTACATTATAGGCCTCCACCATCTCCAAATGCCATTATAAGAACACCTCTTAGTGTAATAATCCAAATAAACCACGAGGGTTGGCTCAAGCATGAGAAAGGTAAACCAATTGAGTTCTAGCTTTATCTCTATGTTGTAAGGGCTTCACCATTCCATTGACACATTTACACATAATCAGACTTGACATCAAGATGTGCATCATCTCATTGTATTCAATAACTTATTTAAATGAACATAATACACCCACACATTCATGACACAATCAGGGTTATTAAATCTAAATATATGAAGTAAATATAGATAATACTTGTTTCAATATTCAATAGAGGAATCCTCATAACAAACATAATTCATCTTGTTTGAGGTAGGAATGATCTGACCCTGAGTCTTCCCCAGGTGAATCTTCACTTTCCAGGGCATTGCAAACCAAAATGGTTCTAGATGAATTCCAAGAGTCATGATATCACACTACACACCTACAACACACCTAAACATATATTTTTTGGAACATTCAATTTCATATTAAACACACTTCATGAGTTTTCCCAAACTAATCCTTTGAAAATATTTATAATATTTCAAAACATCTAGAAATGATCCCCAAGCTAAAACAGGTTTCCCAAAGACAATGTTGCCAACCAAAGATAATGTTGTCGATCAAAGCAATGCTACCAAAGAAAACACAATGATGCTGACCAAAGACAATGTCACCAACCAAAGACATTGACACCTAAAAAATACAATGCCTCTAACCAAAGACAATGTCACATAATAAAGATAATCCCACC
This sequence comes from Torreya grandis, assembly GCA_037957365.1. Lineage (NCBI taxonomy): Eukaryota > Viridiplantae > Streptophyta > Pinopsida > Cupressales > Taxaceae > Torreya > Torreya grandis. The sequence goes on along the minus strand of JARHVA010007729.1, from coordinate 209,831 downwards.
AAACCAAAAAATCAAAACAAAGTAACACAATAGAAAGGAAACACCACTTTGTTTTTAGTGACATAAGATTTCATGTATGCCTTCGATGCTCCTACATTAGACACCCAAAGTATTTAAAATGTGAGTTCATGCTCACATAGATGGAATACATGGTAAAACCACTTTTTAGACCATAAAACATAATGGCCATAGCATTCCCTTATAACACACTAAATACTTCAATTGATTGTCTTTCTTTCTTATCCATTACTAGCATTCTCTTGTTGGTTTCAATTTCATCCTCTTCATCTTAACTCTGCTTTTTATTTTCTTATTTGTGAGATTTTACCCACCATAGACTATCATCCTCTACCAAAATCTTATCCATATTTCTCTCCATCTGCATATGGGCTGAAACCCACCTTTGTTCAACCATATCCACCAGGGTGTTCTTTCTTGTATCTTACTCTCCCTTGTGGGATTGGAACCCACCACTGATCGACCACCTCCTCATAAAGACTCCTTGCCCTTGTTCAATCATTATCCAACTTGTTATTGGATTCCTTGTTTTATCACCATTCATTGTTTGAAGCTCCTATATCATGGCTACCATCACCTATTTCAATCCAAATATCATTACAACAAACACAACATACATTTGGGCATCTAAATGACAACCCATAGCCTCTAGTACCACCTCAAGGATTGACTTTACTTTATCATCTCTAATTGCCTTCATTATTATGTCAAGAAAACTCTACATCTCTATGATAAAATACTCTTCTTATTCACATATTATGGCTTGCATACAAATCAGTAGCTTCTCTTCACATTTGGTGAGCTTAAGAAATTCACTCTCTTTACCTACAACATCAAGGTTTTCAACACATTCTTGGGTTGGTATCAAATTCAACTGCCCCATCTCATCCATCTCCACATTATAAGATTGTTTCTCCTCAAGATTGGGCTTCTCAAAGCCTCTATCACTCTACATGATCCTCAAAGTAATACTTAGTTATTCTTGTGACATATCTTCTTCCTCTTGCTAATCTATTTCACTTGATCCTGTGAGAGTCTTCTTTGCCACCTCCAATTACTGCAATTGAGCTTCCTCATGTATTTATTCTTGAGAAAAAACTTGTTCCCACGTTTTCATACTCTCTCTTGTCTCCATGATGACCCAAATAAATTATTCCATGGTTGACATATCATTACCAACCATCTCTCTAACCATTGCTTCCATGTTATCCACTTGTTCAACTTATTTACTTTACTTCTCATACAAATGAGCATGTTAGACTACACCACACTTTGTCCTTTTATTTTTCATCTTCTCCATTGTTGGACCTGCACATTGAAAAAAATATTAAGAGAATCAAGATTTCCCACAAACACTTCTTATAGTTACAGTATTTCAATCAAAGTTGTAACACTAATAAACAAGACAATGTTCATATGATGACATCTATACATCATTTGACTATTCCACATGAGCATGATATTGATAACATTATTGTATGTTTTTCAGGAACTATCAATGAAAATTACATTAAATTACCATGATATACCATGTGAGGATTCAAATAATGGTCCTCTATATACGTACATTTTTTTATTACCACCATTTCATCACCCTTGGAAATGTGATTGAAAATGTTTCTAGGAAAAATATAATTATGATGTCATTTTTATCTAGTCAAGGATATACATAGTGAGATATACCTTGTACAAAAATGATACTTAAGATTTACGATGGTGCTACACACACAATACTTGGTGGTATTACACTAGTAACTATGGTTGGCTCTAGGACTCTACTAGTTTGGATCTATGTAGTGTTGTATATTGGTTCCCATAATCTATTACTTGGATATCCATGGCTTAATCAGATGAGAGTTATACCTTCCACACTACATTATTTTATCAAGTATGTGCATAATGGATAATTACATACCTTTTTTCCCACATCTTGTGATCTACCAAAACAACCTAAGAGGCCGCATATGTGATCATCTTGAGTGTTTCATAAATATAACATTATTCAACCTTATGTGTAACTTTTTTAGTTCCCCACCTACCATTATAGTTCCTACTACATTTGAATCTATGACATCACCTCCTTGAGGTAAGACCTATATAATTGCAACCTTGAGACCTAAAATGCCCAATCATTCATGTCATAAGATCTATTTATAACCCATTTTAATGGATCATATTCAAGCACATATACCAACTATAGTTTATCCATTATATATTCCAGCACGTGATTTTCAAGAGGTTTTGGTAGCTCCTCAAGCCCACTCTCCACATTTTTCTCTTTGGGATGGTGATTTATTTACTATACATCTCATGATTATTTTTGTCATACTCAAAAGATGCCTTTGACTCACCTTATAATATGGGATTTCACATTAAAGATGATATCATCGATTAGCTATGGTAACTTACATCTTCCATTTCATTCATATATTATTATATTATAGTTTCTTATAATACGTAGATTATATATTCTATATGGCATACCTTTCATGTGATTTCCTCTCAAGATTTTGATTACATACATTATATTTATTCTATATTTGACACCATGGAACTTACTTTCTCTTGCCTACACATTATGTTATCCCCTTGGTTTATGTTACTTGTTATTCTATTATAAGAGTGTGATTACCATGCCTAATTAGTTTGAAAATTTCAAGTGGAAGTGGATTGAAAAAAGAGAGATGTTCAAATCTTTAGGCATCATTTTTACTTTAAAATTTCCTTCGATTTTTTTTGAAAATAAGTTTTACAAAAGTTTGAGAAGAAAGTTTCCTACTAAAATACTAAGTCATTATCCTTAACTACCAAATTTTAAGTCTCTACCAAAATTATGGTATATACTCATATTTATGGTATATATTCCATTGTTGGACCTACCTAAATAAATATATGAAAATCTTACCAAATTACTACATGTATACCTTTTGGATAATACAAATAAAAATTGTGGTTTCCATAGATTGTGTTGGGATATTATCTATTTAATTTCTTTCCCAAGATAAATGTGAGACATAAATTATCAATGTCCATAGAAAAAGTATTGCACTTTGTGCTAATGGAGTTTTTGGGGATATTAAAGGGCTTGACAATGGAAACTTATTTTTATACATTAAATATGTTTTCAAGTGCTCCCTATGGTAATAAGGTTTGATACGATATTGGGCTTAAAAATATCATCAATAACACCAACCTAATTATGATTTAAGGCACATTTTTTTTTCTAACAGTGTTTCGAAAGCATTTGAGCATATGAAATTTTTACTCAAAGGGGCAGGAGATGGGTAATGTAATTTTGGCCTTTATTTTAACAACCACGTCTTTTCATGGTCTTCCCTTATTAATTGATGCAACCTACCATTAGAAGAGACTATAAGAATTAAGGTACTTAGGATTTATAAACAAGGCATTCATATCATTTGTGATCTTTTTTTCTTGATGATACTAGATTCCTTTTCCCTTTCTTTTGAAGAAATAAAAGTTATTTTCATTTACTTTTCCTACCATCCCAATAATCTAGAGCTTATGCCATACGTTATGATGCACAAGCTTTGCCTTCATACACCGTTAGTTTGGTTAAAGACTAGCATTAAAATTTTGATACACCTTTTAGAAATCATTCTCCTAGATTATTATATAGATTTAATAGCTCTTTCCCTTTAGCTCTTGATAACCTTAACAACTTTAATGGGATTTGAACTCTTCACTTAGGACTTGATTTTTTTGATTCAATTGCATTTGGAATTGTTAGTTGGAGCTGAAAATGTATCATTACCTATTAGGATTAGTTTATTAGATTAAGGATTGTTTTTGGGTGATTGGTTGCATCACATGTGAGTTGTTTACGCCAAGTTTATTTCATATAATATACTAAAGATTTTCAAGCATGTTTTATGGACATTTTCTTAAGGTTAAAGTGCTCTAAAATGGATTCAAATTATTTTCTCTCTCTTCAATCCCAAGGCCATATCTTGGAGGATTTATTTGTTGGGGGATTCTATATAGTGACTAAGCTACATAAATTTTACTTTTAATTTTTAATAAAATCAACTTTGGAAGTCTATAAATTGTGCTATTTTCAGTAAAGAGTATATGCATCAAGAATTCTCAATCAGTGAGAAATATCATGTGCTTACATAAATGTGTCTTCAAGTCAAAGTTCATGCAAAGAAAAATTCTCTCAAGTTTCAACATTAGAAGGACCTTCTCAAATATTGGGAGTGTGGATTGTGCACCATGAAAATCATCTCACATTTTATCATATTTCAAGGGTATCTTCCTTTAGTGCCTCCATGGTAGTGGAGATGCTTTCATTACTACTTCTTATCCTCTCCCATCACCTAGTGGGTTCTTTGGAGTTCTCCTCAAAAAAAAATTCATTGTTCAGACTTTCTTGGTGGGATTCCCCTGATGCCGACAATGATGAGTACTAATGTGATGGCTACTCCTTTGATTGGATGTGGAGTTTTAATTCATCTTATTATTGATAGATAAGATGTGTTGAATGATTGGGTTCTCCATCATCCCCCCGTTAGTGGAGCCCTATACTTGAAATTCTCTCCCTCAAAGAGATGATCCGCCTCCTCCTCTTTTTTGTGTTACTTCACATACTTAAATGTGTTCTAAAAAAAATATTGTTAGTGTCATTATTAGATTGTTTCAAGGTTTTGAGATTATTTTTTTATAAATTATTAATACCAACCACCTTTTTTAAAGCAATCATCAATTAGTTTTTACAATGGGTGTTTAAACAAAAAGTTGACAGTGGTCTGTCAATTAAGAAGCCTCTGAAATAAATAAATATTTGAATTTAACGCTGATCACACCCTAAATTTTACGGGTGGGCACCAATTCGAGTAGCAAGTGTGACAGAGGGACAAGGACGGTTTCTTGGATAGCCTTTATTTGTGTAAAAGTTTAGCAAATAACGGTTTCTTTCCCCTGACATAATTGCTATAGAATAAAATAAAAACTAAGGGAAACTCCAAAGTAAGAATTAAGAATTAAATCTATATAAGAATATTTAATTTTTATATCTAATTTTTTTTATTATTTGATTTATATAACTACTATATAATTTAAAATATCTTAAAATAAAATAAAACATGATTTTATTTATATCAATAATATTATTTTATTATATAAAAATTAAATTTAAATATTTATATGAAAAATATAAAAATCGAAAATGAAAAATGTCATTTACTTAAAAACGGCCACATAAAAATCTCTTCACAAGTAGAAGTAGCCGTCAAATTTAACGCGTCAGAACTTAAGTTCATGTATATTTGGCGTCCGTGGATGCGCGTTTTTCTTTGAATGCATGAATGTTTGGCAGTCGGTGGATCTTCACTGCCATTGATTTCATTTGTTTTTCTTTGCACTGTCAAAGTCTTACCGTGCCATTGATTTGATTTGTCTTTCTTTCCACTGTCAAAGTCTTTGCCGTGTGAGAGTTGGGATCATTTTTCTACCTCCAATCTCAATCAATATTGTCCTGATGCGGGACAGTCAAGAAAAAATATGTGTAGAATATGTAAGGGAAAAAACCGTGGTGTCACGGCCACATAAAATGTCCTACAGTGAACTACTCTTACTTGACAATCAAGTTAAAGTTTTATGCGATGCGATGTTAATATTATTCGATATATACCAATTTTTCTGCCATAAAAATAAAGATGATGGCAACATTTCTTCACAAATTAAATACACAGGAAATAAAAGCGTAGCTAAATGTAAGGTAAAAGAAAATAAGAACCGGAGATGGATTAAGCTATTTAACGTGTAAATGAGAAAAGGATAATGTTAAAGGAGGTGAATATTAATAATAAATATATATTTTGATTCATAATTTTTTTTTTTTTTTCATATTAAAAAAAGTAAAATATAATAATTAATAATTAATTATTTATATAATTAAATTTGAAAAGACATAAAAGGAATTTTAAAAGGTTATTGTTTTAGTGATCAAATATTTTAAAATTTAAAGTTTTAATTTTAAATTGTTCATGTAAATCAATCACTTTAAATTTTTGCTAATTAGATATAGGTTTGAAATGGGGCAGCGAAATATTATAAATGATATCAAAGTCAATATCAAAACCACATATTTAAGACCGTATGAAATAGTGCCAAGACCTTATAGATGGTCATAGCCATAACCAACAACTTATAAGCAAATCTCCATTTTTTCTTCTAGGATTTTGATTTGTTCTTTTATTACTTGAATTGATATACTTCAAATAAATATAAAATAAGAAAATCCCATAACACTGAAATTGGGGAGGGTTTGGTTTGGGGGTGTTTGTATAGAGATTTTGTTGCATTTTTAATGTTGAGATAGTAAAATGTTAGATATAACAAAACTTAAGTTTAGTTCTTTTCAAATTAATAAAACTTACATATTTTACTTTAGATATTTGATTACAAATTGAATCCACTTTTTTCTATAAATTTTTAAATTTTTTTCAATATTTTGAATTATTTGTTATAATTAATTGTTAAAACAACTTTTGGCCACCAATTAAGACACTATTTGAAAAACCCATCAAAGTATATATAAAGAAATGACAACTTGTTAAACACAAAATGAATAATAGTGACAATGTTATAGAATCAAATGATTTTTTATAAGTATATGATGAGTTCTTAATGATTAAATAGGTTAGATTTTTTTTCTATTTATCGATGAAAAAATAAAAAATTAGAAAAATAAACATGCATGGATGGCATCCAACAACTATGAGTTGCTAGCAAGGAAAGTCTTGATTGTCATATAAACAAAGCTACCGCTAGGTATGAATAATTTGTCAATATCTTTGTGAACCTAGTGACCATTAGGTATGATCAACTTGTCAGAATGTTTGGGAACCAAGAGATTGCTAAGTATCGACAATTTGTCTTATGTTATTGGAACCTACTTACCACTATATATCAATGACTAGTCATGTTCTGTGGGAATCTATCGACTAGTAAATGTTTGGCCATTTCCATATTCTTGGGAACCTAGTGAAACCTAAGTATAAATGATTTGGTGTATTATTCATAACTTAGTGACCACTATGTGTTTTAAACTTGATGTATTCTTGGGAACCTAGTGATCTCTATGTATCAACAAATTACAGGATTCTTAGAAACCTAACAACCAATATGTATCTTCCACTTGGCATATTTATAAAAAAAACTAGTGCAATCACTAGGTATTACTGTGTTGGCCTTAGTTTTTAGTTATTTCTGCCTATAGTACTTGCAAGTCAACCTCTATGAAGATTCATAGTATTCCCCTTTAAAAAGATTTTTAAACAAGTATTTGACAACTTGATGATATAATTTTTTTTAGGATTATGTTATTCTATTGATCTAAGGTGTCTTTTGACATCACCATTATCTACTTTTTTTTCCTCTACACATGTTGTTTTCAAATTTGTAATGCTTCAAATTGATAAATTTGATTTATATTTCAACATATTTTATATAACAAAAAAAAAATACTCGAGAAAAATACTCAGACAATAAATACATAAAATATTAATTCTCTTTTATATTATTCAATCAGAGATATTACAAATATATAGGCTAAGTAGCTCCTTAAAACAAGGAGACTAATATTACTTTCAACAATCAACTATCCCCACAATATATCCTCACACCCTATTCTTACTCATAATATTTATTTTATATATGTGAGTTGATCAATGCAATTCACTCACTATATAAACTATCACACTATATTATTAAAGAGTTGGATGCTATGTCATAATAATATTACAAATATATTAACCAAAATGTGATTACTAACTATGATTTTCTAACATTCCCCCTTTAGTGCGAACATAGGGAGAACATTATTCTATATTGTAACTATGAATAAACTCAAATGATAGTTTTTTACTCGGTTAACCACCAACCTACAAAAAATGAGGATGGTTTTACACTCGACTTATGAATAACCTATAAATAAATTATGGTTTTACTCTCAGCTAACTACCAACCTTGATCCAAAAATCAGAAGTTCTGGTTGATAAATATTTCAAGAACATAGAAATAACATAGTAACACTAAATTCTCTAAGAAGAGATGTATTATTACTCAAGATCACAATACAACTATATGCTTATCTCTGGGAAGAGATGTCTGATTTTCCATTTCGGGTTACATCTTCATTTATACCTATTTAGAAAGTAGGGGAAGGATTTGGAAGGTCACCAATATCGAGGGAGATTAGGTTGTTCAAAATCCATGATTTAAAACAATACAGAACTTGAGGAATGACTATTTTTAGAAACTTACTATTTTTAGACTGCAGTACTAAAATTGAAATTTGGGGCACTTCCATTAGGTTTTTAGGTCAAAATTCATTGAAAAAATATCAATGCCATCTCATGGTGTTCTTTTGATTCTTATCTTTCCAACGGTTCAAACGGTGAGTCAATTGGAGCTACGGTGCAAAAGTTATGGCTCCCTAAAGTTCCATCATCAATTGGGGTGGAACTGTCACTCAAATTGTCACCTAAATTGCTGCCCAGATCATTCCTCCCTCCTTGAAAAGTAATGTTCCCCATTGCATTAATGTTACTCATTAGGTGTGGCAATTGTGTCTTGATTTGATTCTCTATGAGCCACTCACCTTGGTGGCTAAGCTAGCCCCTTTTGACCACTCGATAAAGCAAAATAGAGCATCCTCTTGTTGTCTTCATCCAGGTCTCCACAATCTGATCCTCCTCCACTGGAAAAAAACTCTATGGATCAAGCTCATCAATGTCAAGTTGTTTTGCTACAACTGAAGTGTCCCATAGATGTGGATGATATGGTTTGAGGAGCTCCACATTGAATATTGGATGCAGACCAAGGTAGGCTATTAGGTTCAACTCACATTCATTTTATTTACTTTTCTAGTGATGGTGTAGGGACCATATTGTTGGGTGAATATTTTGTCAATCAGCTAACTGATGAGAAAAATAGGTCTTATCAACCACAACAAGGGAGATTGGTCAGCCAGATGTGCAGGTTTACCACATCAAAAGGGGACAAATCTCTCCTCTCATCAAGGGAAGGTTCCCTATAAATATGAGGAGCTATATACTATATATATATGCAAAAAATAACACTCAGGGGTAGGACAACACCATCCATCTCTCTTTTTTTAGAGATGATGTTCACAAACAAAGGAGAAATCTAGGTGGAAACACTGAAGGCACTTCTCTTCTTTCAGAAGTGGTTTTACAGCAAACAGCTGGAGTTCTTTTTGGTGGGTAACAAGTAACTAGTAACAAAGGATGTAGTAACCAGTATACTAAGATGTAGCACAAAGTCTCCACCTTGACTTCCCAAGAGTGAAATACGAAGGACAATGAGGGCACAAAGTCATCCCAAGGTCCTTTACATAGAAATGGAAAATAGACAAACACACTAAAGGCAATTGTAGACAGCACAAAGTCTCTCCACAGTTGGCTTCAGGACACCTTTTTAAATTGAATACTTCCACTAGTTCTGCTTGTTGAATTGAATAAATAAGAATACATTCAGGAAACAAACATAAGAACAATCTCCTAGAATGACATAAGCTATAACAGCACAAAGTCTAAAAGTAACTTGCTTTATGATTCAAATAAAGAAATATGATGAACAATATGAGCTCAAAGTCTCAGTAATCGCCTCTCAATTTTGGTAGGGTTTCGCTTCTATAATGGAGAAGTCTCCTTTGCATAAAACAAGAGATTACAATATATAGTAGCCAAGAAAGGCTTGACGCTTTGTTCCATAGAGCGGCCCATGTTGTATTCAATGCCTTGAATGCATTTTTCAATTTTGTCAAAGAGGGCCATGCTGGAATAGGGTGGCCACCTTAACTATGGCATGTTGATTTATCTCAAATCTCTCTTCTTGGGCCTGGGTCATCTAGTCCTTTTCATGTTGTCTGTTAAGAGCCCCCCGCAAGGGTACCTACCCTTCGAGGTCCTTCATGCGGCCTTCAGGCTTTTATTCCTTCGGAGGGTCTTCAGGCTCGAATTCAAAGGAAATATTTCCTTGGCTTTTGCCTTGAACAAATGCAAAGAAATTTCAACTTTTCCTACCTTGTTCATTTTTTTGAATAAAATCTCTTAGTCTGCTTTTGCTCACTGCCCTCCACAAGGGCACTTAGCTTGGTTCACTACCGTTTGCAAGGGAACTTGGCTTGGTTCATTACCCTCTACAAAGGCACTTGCCTTTTGAGCTTTGGGGTACTCCCTTGAACCTGTCGATTAAACTGACTGATTGAACTAACTTTGGTTCAATGGTTCAATAGTTCATTCCTTTGTTCCACTCATTCAATTGACTGCTTGAACCAATCGTGTTGAACCAACCGCTCATTGAATTTTTGAACCATTGAACCCGTTGAACCTTTGAACCAATTTGATTAAAAGGTTCAATGGTTCAACAGTTCAATCCTTCTTTTTTTTGTTAAGTGTTTTGAAGCCATTAAACTTGCTAAAGTGGTTGAACTTTGAACTTTTGCCGAAGCACTTAACTCTTTAAGCTTACCGATGCCATTAAACCTTTGAACTCGTTGAACCTTTGAACCTATTGAACCATTTTGGTTCAAGGTTTAATGGTTCAACAGTGCATTCCTTTGTATGAAGCTTGCCGATGAACCCTTTGGTTGAACCTTGATGTTGAACCTATTTTGAAATCTCCTAAGTGTTGAAAACTTGTTCTTTTGAAAGAAATTTCCTGTTGAAGCCATTGAACCTACTAAACTTGCTAATCCTTTAACTAAAAAAGCTTGAAAAATGAAGAATTTGAATGCTCAGAATAATTTTTGAGAAGGGAAAAAAGGATTTTGGGCTACAAGACCAAAATAGTTCATGTGTTGTCCCAAAAAAGAGTGACATATTTTGGGAACAACAACTGCCTCCAGTTGGGGAACTTCCTTCAGTTGAAAACTTGGAACAGCTGAGGGGAGTAAAAACCAGAATCTCTAGTGCCTAGCTCGTAGGATCTTATGGGTAGTTACAGGAGCAAAAAAATGTCCTCCAGAGGCTAGATTATATAAGGACTTCAAAAGTTGGTTCTGCTACTCTTTATCCACACAACGAAGGAACACTCCATCAAGGCTCCACTTATACAGACCATTGTCCTAGAGGATAAAACTGGTAGCTTTCAACTTGATAGTCCTCCTTTCTTTACGAGATAGGTGAGCAAGACACTCACCATAAGTAAGAAAATGAGCAATACTCAAATACCACTCATTCATGGTGGAGACAAAGAGGACTATTAGCGTGTCTTCAATTTCTTCTTCTCCACACTTCATTTCTTCTGGTATGTTGTCAGCAATCAATTGGCATAAGTCCTTTCCTCACACCAGCTTCATTGATTTGATGACTAGATAAAACTCTTAGATTTTAGCAATCTAATTCCCTATTTTGGTTCCAAACTCTGACTCAGTTAATATGGATTTGACTATGGTATCAAGAACCAGGGCAGTAACACGTGAATTTAGGATGTAAAAGTAGAAATGCTTCACTACCCTTACCACTGCATAAGCATGCTTCTCTATATTGAAATATTTCAGCTCATGAGCTTTGAGTGGACAACTCATGAAAGATATGGGAGATTCCATACCTTCTTCATTCTGCTGAACCATAATTGATGAAAGCGTGTGTTCAGAAGCGTAACTATACACTATGAAATCCTTGGTATAATCTGGACAAACCAAAATTGGGGTGTGGGCAATAACAGTCTTGATATCTTGAAATGCCAATCTACCTTTTGTGTCTAGCTAAAAGTAGCTTTGTCTTTCATCATGTTTACAATATGGCGAGTCTTCTCAGCAAACTCGAGGATGAACCTTCATAAAAAATTCACTTTTCTAAAGAAATAGTGAACTACAGTCTTACTAGTGGGCAGGGTAAGCTCCTAGATGGACTTGACTCTTTTTGAGTAAATTGTTATGCCTTCTCGAGACACAATGTGTCTGAGAATTTTCCCTTTTGTTACTCTAAAAATAGACTTCTTTGGATTTAGTGAAATGTCATTCTAGTGGCAACATTCCAACACTTGTTGAAAATGGCACACATGATCAGAACGATGCTTGGAAAAGACTGTTAAATCATCCAGATACACTATAGTGAACTTACCCATTTCATCCCTGAAAGTAAGGTCCATTACTCTTTGAAAAGTGGCACTAGCATTTATCAGGCCAAATGGCATTCTCCTATAGGCAAAAGTGCCCCAAGGTGTGGTGAAGGCAGGCTTATGCTAGTCTGTTTCACCAACTTTAACTTGATTATATCCTAAGAAGCCGTCTAGCATTGATAACATCTCTGAACCAGTCACTATCTGAAGGACTTGATCCATGATGGGGAGAGGATAGTTATCCTTTAAGGATGACTGCTTTAAATTCTTGAAGTTCACAGAGAGGCAAATTTTGCCATTCTTCTTCCTCATAGGTACTATGTTGGCAATCCATGTGGAATGATGGATTGGGAAAATTATCCTACTATTCAGCATTTATTGTATTTCAAATAGAATAGTCCCTGATATCTTCAGATTGTACTACCTAGATTTTTGCTTTCAAGGCATCGAATCACTCTTGAGAGGAATCTCATAGCAAATTTCTTCAAGCCTTAGTGACTTCAAATCATCATAGGAGTATCCATGTACTGGTAGAGCAGAGCAATGAACTTGAACTTCTCTTCGTGAGTGCAACACTTCTCAATGTTCACCATCTTGAGATTTTCCTTGGTACCCAGATTTATTTGATTAAACTCCTGAGAGGAGCTTGAATCCATCTATTGTTGTTTAATGAATCTGTCATGTTTCTCAAAGAACTTCTCAAGGGAAACCAGGCCTTTTGGGATTTTATTGCATTTTAGTTTCAAGAATTCCTCACCTATGTCTAAACTTGATTCAGAGGCTGGTTCAAGTTTATGAGGTTCACTGCCTTCGAAATGCAGCTGTTCAAAGCTATCTTTTTGTTCCAAGAAGGCAATGATTTGGTGGTCACCATTGAATACTTGCCAATGATTGGCATTATCAGGGACACTTGATTGAAAGACCAATTTAATAGTGTACCTATCTCCTTTAAAATTAGGGTGAAGGACCAGAAGAGTTGCTAAAATAGCCAATGTACCAGCTCTATCGTTAAATTCCCTAGGTATGGTAGAGATGCTAAAAGCATCAAAGCTTTTAATTTGATCCCATACTAGATTGCGGTAATGGCACAATATCTCATTTTTGGTTTGATATAGGTTCCTCACCTGACAAACCACTAATTCGGCATCTCCTTTGGCATGAAGGAGCTTGATGCCCTTGTCTTTAACATCTTTCAATCCAAGCAATAGAGATTCTTACTCAGCTGTGTTGTTTGTGTTGTTGAACTACAATTTGTATGATGAAGGAAAAATATCTCCTTGAGGAGATATCAACACAATCTCAGCTCCAAAACTAGTAGAGGAACAGCTACCATCAAATTCCAGAATCCATACCTAATTAGGCACTAATTCTTCCTTGGATTCTTCTTCATTTGGAGGAGAGGATTCCTCTGCACTTGCACTGTGTTCTACCATCCTTTTTGTTGTTCTATTTGAACCAATTTTTAGACTGTCATTTTCAAAATTTTGATCAGCTAAAACATGAATGTCCTCTGTGGTCAAGAAATAATTACCCATGTCTGAAGACTCAAATAGGATTTGAGCTTTAGGCACTGATGTCTGAGTGACCACGTATTTTGCTTACTTCTCAGGGAGCAATCTCTGCATAATGCCTTTGACCAAGATCCTCACTTCAAATAGGTCTATGCTCAACTTGCCACTAACATCCTTGCAAAAAATTTGGCCAAGAAGGATGTTGTATGATGATGGGACGTCTACCACAAGGACATCCATCTTCACTCTCTTTGCTGGGAATGATGCAAATGCAAATTGGGCATCTTTGATTTATCCTAGCAGTGGCACTTATTTGTTCTCCATGGAGAAACATCTCCCAAAGGTCTTGGTCAGGGTGAGATCGAGGGATTCAGCCACTTTGGCAGGCATGATGTTGTTAGATGCACCTGAGTCTATGATGCAATTGTTTAGCTGGTGTCCATTTATCAACAAGGAGACATAAAATGGTTCGGCTCTTTTGGGAGTAGTAGGAGGAGTAATGACAAGGTTATTCGGGTGGATATGGGAGTCACCTTCTTAGCATCTGGTCTTGCAGGGATGTTTTAGTTCTTTGCACATTGAACCAACTTATCCAACTGATGAGGGTTGGATTGCAGGAATTCAAATTCAGACATTTGAATTTTGGTCTTCTTGACATGGTTGATTATGTCAAATGTCTGAAATGGACTAGGAACAGAGGATGGGAGTTCATTCTTTTGGTTTATGGAAGGGGGAGGACTGGTCTACAAATTTGAAGTTGGAAGTAAAGGCGTATTTGAGGTACTCACCTTTTTAATAGTCACCGGGTCCTTTGGATGGAAAGGCAGAGTGGTTCCCCACTTAGCAATTGAAATTGAAGGCTGAGCTCACTCTTCTATTCTTTCCTTATCAGCTTGTTAGGCTGACTGGTTCTTAGATCGGGTGAAAACAACGTATGATCCCTCAACTGCTTTACCTTCACTTTTGGGTTCATCCTGATAATTTAAAAAACCAATGTTGGAGTCACCAGCTAATTCTTCTTCTCTTTTTTTGAAGAGATTAACGTTATCTTCAGGGTTTGTTTTAGGTTGGAAGGAGAAATCTGATTCTACTTCAAGATATCCAACTATTGAATTGGTTGGAGGTGCTTCAATGGCAAGGTTCCCTCGTGGGGGAGGAAGACGATTTCGCTGCCCTTAATTTTTGATAGCATGGCCTTGATCTGACTGATTGGAGAATGTCCTCCTTGGTACATCTCTGTATGAAGGAGCAGATGACATCCCTTGTACCATTTGCTTTCTAAGAGCCAACAACTCATTTGCTAGCTTTTGCACCATTGGATCAGTGGTGGCTATAGGCGAGTATTCAGAAGATGAAGAGGATTTACCTTTGTTAGGATCTCTCCTTATCTTTCCTACCAAGATAAGGTCATCTTCTACCTCAGTAGCCAAATCCTGAGTAGTAGTAAGGTTTATGTGACCAACCCATCTTAGCAAAAAACTCACTTCAGGTAGCTGTGATTTGATGAAGAAGCATTTGAGATTTTTAGGTGTTGGCTGAGCAATTATAGGAATCTTGTTCCTCAGCTTGTCAAACTTTGCTATGAAATCCCTCATAGGTTCATGAGGTTCCTTCTTCATCTAGGTGAGCTAGGCCAGTAGGGCATGCACATCTTCTACATGCTTGAACCTGGCTTCAAATTTATCTTTGAGAGTGTCCCAGTCAATCACTGACCGAGCTTGTAGATGGTAGAACCAGTCTGCAATAGCACCTTGCAGTGTTTCCACAAACAACCTAACTGTTATGTCTTCATACTCCATGCCTATCACACCACAAGCTATGCTGAAGGCTACAATATGTTCATTAGGATGAACTTTCCCATCACCAAAGAACTTTGGGAATTTCTTCCTTAAACTGCGTGGAAGCTCATGTAGAGGTAGAGTAAGATTGAGTGGTCCAAAAGAGTTACCCCAAGGGCCTTGAGCTGCCATGATTTGATTATGTAAAAGGGGGATAACAAATCTAGGAGAAGTATGTATAAGCAAAGCTCTGCTAACAGTAGAAAATGAAGCTCTACCTTGTGTTGGTGACTTGGTATAGGTAGGAGGAACACTCTTGGATCGTTGAACTTGAAGTTGTGGAGGAAATGAATCAAAATTTCTTTGTTGCACCAACTCAAAAACAAGGTCAACAACACCTTGGGCTCTCTATCTTCTTGTATAACGTGGAGTTGCCAGAGTATATAATGGAGATGGATAATGTTATAATGATAATGGGTAAGACACAAACTAGAGTCGCCAGAGTCTATAATGGATAAGGGTAGGAACTGCTCGTCACTATCCCTAGCAGAGTCAGCAAAAATTGTTGGTGTGGAGCTGAAGGAAAGTGGTAAGGCTATAATGATAATAGGTAAAACACAAAGTAGAGTCACTAGAGTATATAATGGTTAAGGATAGGAACTACTCATCGATCCATAGTGGAGTTGCCAAAAAACTATTGGGTGAATATTTTGTCAATCAGCTAATTGATGAGCAAAATAGGTCTTATCAACCATAGCAAGGGAGATTGGTCAGCTAGATGTGCAGGTTTACCACATCAAAAGGGGATAAATCTCTCCTCTTATCAAGGGGAGGTTCCCTATAAATATGAAGAGCTATATACTCTGTGTGTGTGTGTGTGTGTGTGTGTGTGTGTGTGTGTGTGTGTGTGCGCGCACACACACACGCACAAAAAATAACACTCAAGGGTAAGACAACACCATCCATCTCTCTTTTTTTAGAGATGATGTTCACAAACAAAAGATAAATCTAGGTGGAAACACTGAACGCACTTCTCTTCTTTTAGAAGTGGTCTTACAACAAACATTTGGAGTTCTTTTGGTGGGTAACAAGTAACTGGTAATAAAAGACGTAGTAACCAATAGACTAAGATGTAGCACAAAGTCTCCACCTTGATTGCCCAAGAGTGAAATACAAAATATAATGAGGGCACAAAGTCATCCCAAGGTCCTTTACATAGAAATAGAAAATAGACAAACACACTAAAGGCAGTTGTAGACAAAACAAAGTCTCTCCACAGTTGGCTTCATGACACCTTGATTACTTCCACTAGTTTTGCTTGTTAAATTAAATAAACAAGAATACATTCAGAAAACAGACATAAGAACAATCTCCTAGAATGACACAAGCTATAATAGCACAAAGTCTAAAAGTAACTTGCTTTATGATTCAAACAAAGAAATATGATGAACAATCTGAGCTCAAAGTCTCAATAATTGCCTCTCAATTTTGGCAGGGTTTCACTTCTATAATGGAAAAGTCTCCTTTGCATAAAACAAGAGATTATAATATATAGTAGCCAAGAAAGGCTTGGCACTTTGTTCCATAGAGTGACCCATGTTGCATTCAATGCCTTGAATGCATTTTTCAATTTTGTCAAAGAGGGCCATGCTGGAACAGGGTGGCCGCCTTAACTATGGCATGTTGATTTATCTCAAATGTCACTTCTTGGGCCTAGGTCCTCTGGTCCTTTTCTTGTTGTCTGCTAAGAGCCCCCCGTAAGGGTACCTACCCTTCAGTGTCCTTCGAGCCACCTTCGGGCTTTTATTCCTTTAGAGGGTCTTCAGGCTCCAATTCCTTCAGATAAAATGTTGGAAGGAATTCCTTCAGACAATTTGTCCAAAGGAAATCTTTCCTTGGCTTTTGCCTTGAACAAATCTGAAGGAATTCCAACTTTTCCTGCCTTGTTCATTTTTTTGAATAAAATCTCTTAGTCTGCTTTTGCTCACTACCCTCTGCAAGGGCACTCAACTTGGTTCACTACCCTCTGCAAAGTCACTTGGCTTGATTCATTGCCCTCCACAAGGGCACTTGCCTTTCGGGCTTTGGGGTACTCCCTTGAACATGTCAATTGAAGTGACCAATTGAACCAACTTTGGTTCAATGGTTCAATGGTTCATTCTATTGTTTCGCTCATTCAATTGACTTCTTGAACCAATCGTGTTGAACCAACCGCTCATTTAACCTTTGAATCGTTGAACCCGTTGAACCTTTGAACCAATTTGGTTCAAAGGTTCAATGGTTCAACAGTTTAAGCCTTCTTCTTTTTGTTAAGTATTTTGAAGCTATTGAACTTGCTGAAGCGGTTGAACTTTGAAATTTTGCCGAAGTGTTTAACTCTTTAAGATTACCGATGCCATTGAACCTTTGAACCCATTGAACCTTTGAACTCATTACACCATTTTGGTTCAAGGTTCAATGGTTCAATGGTTCATTCTTTTGTATGAAGCTTTCCGATGAACCCTTTGGTTGAACCTCAGTGTCGAACCTATTTTAAAATCGCCTAAGTGTTGAAAACTTGTTCTTTTGAAAGCAATCGCCTATTGAAGCCATTGAACCTGCTAATCCCTTAACTAAAAAGATTGAAAAATGAAGAATTTAAATGCTCAGAACAATTTTTGAGAAGGGAAGAAAAGATTTTGGCATGCAAGACCCAAACAGTTCATGTGTTGTCCCAAAAAAAAGTGACATATTTTGGGAACAACACATCATAGAGACTGAATTTTTCTGTGTGGGCCTACAAGTCATTCCTTCTAAAGCCCCAACCAAACCTTATCACCCACAAAAAAATGGTGTAGAATCCTATGTTTGTCATGGCTTTGCTTATACTTCTAATTCATCTTCTCCAGGATGTCATGAACTTGTTGTTGGATGTCTTACATTTGTTTAATGAACTTTGTTGCTTTTGCTGCCTTAGATCTTCTATGAGGTGTGTATTCCATGGTGAAGAATGGAACAACTATATCAATTGGTGCCATGGGTTGGAACTCGAAGCATACTTGAAATAGACTGTGTTTGGTTGAGTTATGTAGGTCCCAATTGTATCCATGTTGTATGAAAAGAAGCCCCTCATCCCATGTTCATGGATGTTTGGAGTGATACATCTGAATCATGTGAACAATCAAGCAATTCACCACCTCTGTCTGACCATCAGTCTATGGATGGAAGGCTATGGACTTCATCAGCTTGGTATCCATCATCTTCCATAGAGTGGACCAGAAGATGCTCAAGTACCTGCTATCTCGATCTAAGACAATGGACTTGGGGAGACCAAAATGGAGCCATACATGACTAAAATATAGTTGAGCACTTTCTTCAGCAGATATATTTTTCTTACAAATAATCATGATAGTTATTTTTAAAAAATGATCAACTACCTCAAAAATACAGTCCTTACCATGTTTTGAAGTGGGCAAACCTGAGAGAAAATCCATTGAGATAGATTCCTAAGGCTTGGTTGGTTCTGGCCATGGCATGTAGGATCCTTGCTTCTTATTTGTTGCCTTGGCTATTGCACATGGGGTGCAAGATTTGAGATATATTTCCACATCCTTTTGCATATGGGGCCAGTAGAAGTGTTTTTGAAGAACTACTAATGTCTTCTCTATACCAAAGTGTCCAGATATCCTACTGAAATGTGCTTCCCATATCATCTTCTATTGCTCTACAGTTGGAACATAGATGTGCCCCATATGACAGAGGACACTATCTTAAAAATATAAATTAGAAACATGTTTAAATTTTTGAAGCACCTAATATGTATCAACAAAGGTAGGATTTGCTTCATACAGAGCACCCTAAGTGGCAGTCTCATGTCCACACAAGTCAAGAACTATTGTGAGTGTAGTAATTGGTGGACGGTTCAGGCAATCTACAGTTGTATTTGAGCTCCCCTTTTTGTGTTTGATTATTATATGGAATTTTTGAAGATATGTGGCCCACTTTTGGTGGCTCTCATTTCATAGTTTGCTCTATGTTTGGATGAACTCTAATGGTCTGTGGTCAGTGTGGATGACCATCTCTTTTCCCAAGATGTAGTGTTTCTATTATTTGTAGGCTTGCACAATGGCATAGAGCTCCTTATCATATGTCATATATTTCCTGATTGTATCAGTGAAAGTTTCACTGTGATATGCAATAGGATGGCCATGTTGCATGATGACAGCTCCCATGGCATATTCAGATGCATCTATCATCAACTCAAAAGGTTGATGCAAATCTGGCAAGGCAAGAATAGGAGCTGAGCAAAGTTTGTTCTTCAAATTATCAAATGCCCTTTGTTGTATTTCACCCCACTGAAATGTAGCTTTATCTGCTTTGAGAAGGTCATTTTATCCAAAATTGTCATAGCAACCCTTAAACTCTCCTTCAAAAAAATCTCTAGGATGTGGTCTCTGTAATATGGTAAAATTTCAACAATTATTGGCTGCTAAAACAAATTACCCTATGGTAAAATAGCAACCATTGTTGGTTGCTTAAACAAATCACTATCTAGAAGAAAATAATCCTTAAATGTTTATTTTTAGGGTTTCTCATAATAAAATTAATTATATTGTAAAATATATAATGACTCAGATCTTCATAATTTAGTTATAAATAGTTAATATGATGATCCAAAACTCAAAAGTTCTGGTTGGCAAATATTTATATAGCACAAAAATAACACAATAACAATGAATTCTCTGAGAAGAGACGTCATATTACTTAACAATCATGATACAAATATAGGCTTATCTCCAAGAAGAGATTTTTGCCTTCCCATTTTGGGTTACAATGTATTTATACATATTTTTGAAAAAACATCGAGAGATTGAGTGGCTCGAGGAATTAACAGGTGATGATTTGACGTCCCAGCATTAAAACAATACCACGCTCGAAGACATAATGGATTGAGGAAATAACTGTCACTAACAATACAAAATTTGAGGAATTAACTGTCACCCTAATGGTCACTTCAAGGAATTAACTATCACCCGAATGGTCACCCAAATTGTTACCCAGATCATTCTTCCCTCCTTGAAAAGCAATGGTCCCCATTACGTCAATATTCCCTGTCAAGTGGGGTAGTTGTGTCTTGATTTCATTCTCTGTGAGCCACTCACCTTGGTGGCTAAGCTGGCCTCTTCTGACCACTCAATACAATGGAATAGAGCATCCTCTTGTTGTCTTCATCCAAGTATCCACAATCTGATCCTCTACTAATGGAGCAAAACTCTATGGATCAAGCTCATCAATGTCTAGTTGTTCTACCACAACTGAAGTGTCCAATAGAGGTGGGTGATATGGTTTGAGGAGCTCCACATTGAATATTGGATGCAGACTAAGGTAGGCTGGTAGGTTCAACTCAAAAGCATTTTTTGCAACTTTTTTGATGATGGTGTATGGACCATATCGCAGAGGTCAAATCTTTCTATGTGGGCCTGCAAGTCGTTCCTTCTAAAGCCGTAACAAACCTTGTCACCCATAATAAAATGGTGTGCAATCCTATGTTTGTCATGGCATTGCTTGTACTTTTGATTCATATTCTATAGGATGTCATGAACTTGTTGCTAGATATGTTGCATTTGTTCAATAAACTTTGTTGCTTTTTCTACCTTAGCTCTTCCATGAGGTGTGTATTCCATGGTGGAAAATGGAAAAACTATATCAATTGGTGCCATGGGTTGGAACTCAAAACATACTTGGAATGGACTGTGCTTGGTCGAGCTATGTAGTGCCTGATTTATCCATGTTGTATGAAAGGAAGTCCCTCATCCCATGTGCTTGGATGTTTGGAGTGATACATCTAAATCATGTAAATAATCAAGCAGTTTACCACGTCTGTCTAACCATTAGTCTATGGATGGAAGGCTGTGGACTTCATCAGCTTAGTATCCATCATCTTCCATAGAGTGGAATAGAAGATGCTCAGGAACCTTCTATCTTGATATGAGACAATGGACTTGGGGAGACCAAAATGGAGCCATACATGACTAAAATATAGTTGAACAGTTTCCTCAGCAGATATATTTTTCTTACAAGCAAGCATGATAACCATTTTTGAAAAATAATCAACTACCACAAAAATACAGTCCTTGCCATGTTTGGAAGTGGGCAACCCTGAGAGAAAATCCATTGATACAGATTACTAAGGCCTGGTTGGTTCTAGCAATGGTGTGTACAATCCTTGCTTCTTATTTGTTGGATTGGCTATTGCACATGGGGTGCAAGATTTGAGATATTTTCCACATCTTTCCACATATGGGGCCAGTAGAAGTGTTTTTGAAGAATTTCCAATGTTTTTTCGATACCAAAGTGTCTAGCTATCCTACTGAAGTTTGCTTCCCATATCATCTTTTGTTGCTCTACAACAGAAACACAGATGTGCCCCATATGGCAGAAGACATTATCTTTCAAATAGAATTCAAAAACATGTTCACCTTTTTGGAGCACTTGATAGGTGTCAAAAAAGGTAGGATCTGCTTCATACAAAGCACCCCAAGTGGCATTCTCATGTCCACACAGGTCAAAAACTATTGTGAGTGCAGTAATTGGTGGGTGGCTCAGACAATTTGTAGCTGTATTTGAGCTCCCTTTTTTGTGTTTGATTATTAGGTGGAATTACTGAAGATACATGGCCCACTTTTGGTGCCTCTCATTTCATAGTTTGCTTTGCATTTGGATGAATTTGAATGGTCTGTGGTCAGTGTGGATGACCGTCTCTTTCCCCAAGATGTAGTGTTTCTAGTGTTTGCAGGCTTGTACAATGGCATAGAGCTCCTTATCATATGTTGGATATTTCCTGACTATATCAATGAAAGTTTCATTGTGGTATGCAATAGGATGGCCATGTTGCATGATGATAACTCCCATGGCATATTCAAATGCATTTGTCATCAACTCAAACAATTGATGCAAATCTGGCAAGGCAAGAACAGGGGCTGAGCAGAGTCTATTCTTCAAATTATCAAATTCCCTTTGCTATATTTCACTCCACTAAAATGTAGCTTTAGCTCCTCCTTTAGTCACTTGGGTTAATGACCAAGCAACATGTGAAAATCCAAGAACAAACCTGCGGTAGAAATTTGCAAGGCCCAAAAAGCTGTGAAGCTCTTTGAGGGTCCTTGGTGTGGGCCATTCTCTAATAACCTAAATCTTTTTTGGATCAACATGGACCCCTTCCTCATTCACAATGTACCTGAGGTACTAAATTGTTGTCATTCTGAATGTGCACTTATCAAGATTTGCATACAACTTGTGCTCCCGAAGAGTTTGAAGCACCTTACAGACATGTTGCAAATGTTCTTCCCATGTTTTGCTATAGATGAGTATGCCATCTATGTAGACAACCACAAATGATTTAGTGAAGGGTTATAGGATGTCATCCATCATCCTCATGAAGGTTGCAAGTGTGTTAGTTAGGCCAAAAGGCATAACCAACCATTAAAAGAGCCCCTCCTTAGATTTGAATGCAATTTTCCAGACATCAGTGGGATCGATGGGAGTTTGGTGATAACCAAATTTGGGATGAATTTTGGTGAAGAACTTTGCACCACAGAGCTGGTCTAGCAGGTCATCGATTATCGGGAGAGGGTAGCGATTCCTCACAGAGATTTTATTCAGGGCTCGATAGTCAATGCAAAGCCTCCATGTTCCATCTTTCTTCAGTGCCAAGATGATTGGGATACCACAAGGTGAAGAGCTTGGATTGATGTAACCCCTTTGGATCAATTCTTGAATCTGTCTTTTTATCTCATCATTCTCCAAAACTGATCTGTGATACACAGGACTGTTAGGCAAAGGTGATCCTGGGATTAAATTTATAGAATGTTTTACCTGGCAATGTAGTGGAACTCCTGTGGGTGACTTGAATAAGTCAACATATTCTCCTGTGATTCATCTTATCTGCTTTCGTTGTTGTGTTGATTGTGTAGTCAGGACCGCAACATAGGCCTCCTTAGATTTCTGTGGTTTAACTACCATGAGAACAAATTGCTTTGTCTTCTCCACCAATCTCTTGCATTGCTTAACACTGATCTGGGAGATAGATGTGGGAGGTGGTACCTCTGGTACCCTATAGCGTTGTGTTCCAAGAGTGAGGGTGATCCTTTAGGTTCAGGATTCATAGATGCCATGTCACTCATACATGAACGACTGACCAAGGAGTACATCACAAACATCTAGATTGACCACATCACACAAGACTTCATCTTGGAATGGTTTTATAGCATATGAAAGAAGACACTAATGGGTGACACGAAGGTCTCTCCCTGGGCTCAACCACCCAATACTATAGGACTTTGGATGAGGCTTCATGGATAGATCGAGAATTTTCACAACTTTAGCAGAGATTAAATTCTTTTGACTCCCACTATCAAGAATGAAATGCAGAGGCTTACCTTTTACCCATAATTTGGAGTGAAACAATCTTTCTTTATCATCTGGTCTTTCCTCATGGGTCTATGATGAAGTGACGATGGTGTTAGGCTCAGCATCTATGATTTCTTCCTCATCCTCTTCGACTGTGGGTTGTGTATGAGGCAGAGAAGTAGACGTCGAGTAATGTGACTCAGAGAGCAGTGACTTGATGGCTTGACATTCTTCTATGGAGTGAGTTCCAGTTTTGTGGTAATCACACCATTTTTTAACCTTCACCTTCTGGGATTTTTTTCTTGAAACTCCTTCTACTTCTAATTTTGGCCTTGTGTTTGACCTTCCTTGTCACTTTTCCATTTTGAAGGTTGACTCTTTGTATTCTTCCTACCATGCTTCTGTTCAATCTTCACTACAAATTTATATGCCTCACCGAGGGTTTCCAAATTGAAGAGTTATATTCCCCCCATATGTACCATTGTAGTCCACCACGATATTTGAGAGTTTTATGTTTCTCACTTTCTTGAATTCCCAGTCTTGCAGACAAAGAATGAAAAGTGTCTGTGTAATCTTGAACATATTGGTCCTTGCCTTGGTGAAGTTGTTGCCACCGTATGTACAGATCATCATATGCTTTGATGGGATAGTATTCTTCTTTTACTGCTTCCATAAAACCATTCCAGGTAGGTTCCACCCCAAGGCCAATGATATCCATACTGAACCTCTTTTTGTTCACTTCCCACCAGTTTTTCATGGGCAATGATGATTTCAAAAGAGCAAAAGTGATCTTTTCTCCATCAGTGAACTTATTTACAGAGAAGTAGGAAGACAGTTGATCCAACCAATTTTCCACTGCATCAACATTGATTTTGCCTTCAAATGTGGGAATATCAAAATTTACCTGAACCTTGAAGGGTGTTGGGGCACTGAAAGGAAGTTCCCTCAATGAGGAGCCAGGATGTGTAGCCACAGAGCCAGAATTTCCCATTGAAAGTGTTTGAAGAATTTGAGCAAATTGTTGGAGCATCTGTGCTTGTTGCCACTGGAGGGCTTCATTCACCATTTCCTTGAAAGGATCGAATGTCTTAGTGTCGTCTACCATTTGAAGTTGTTTGGGGTGCATAGGTGGAATGTTTGGAAGCTCTATCGTTGTTAGGGTGTGGAGCTAAAAGCTTCAACCGTTTGCACACACATGAAGAAAGGATGCTGAAGAACCAGAGCCATCGGCGTCGGCAGTATGACCGACGTCGATCAGATGCAGTGGAGAAGGAGACCGGTGACGGCAGAGAGTTGGTCGACGTCGGCAGCACCAGACAAGCAGGGACCGATGTCGGTCGCCTGTGCGGTCTAGAACTGCTGTTTACGAACAGTCAGTTAGTTAAATCGAGTGTTTGCATGCTAAGAGACTATTTTAAGTCGTGAGCTGTGTGTCTAATTTTAGTAGTTAGATGTCTATTTTTGTAACCATGGGATTCTATTTAAAGACCCATGAGGCATGTATTGTATTTATCAAATTGATCAAGTAAGAGTATTGAAGCAAGCAAGGTCAAGGAGATCTACAGGTGTAAGGTCAAGGAGATCAGCTGAAGCATTCAAGGAGGGATTGTAACTCAGGTTTTAGAGTTGGTTTTGTGTTGAGCAAGAGAGAGAGGGAAGAAGGTCTTGAGGTGTGGCAAGCCTTTGAGGTGGAGGGAGAAGTGGCATCTTCCTTATTTGTATTTTCTTCTAGTATTAGCTAATACAATTGTGTGTATTGTCTCTCAAATTCTTTGCTGTCTCATGTTTCTAGTCTCTTAATCATTCTGGTATAATTTCCGTGTTCAATTGCTCATATATAAGTAATCAATTGTGCTACCATTGGATAAGGGGCCTCCTAACAGTTGGTATCAGAGCTACGGTTTGCAGGAAGCAGGTTATCTCCAAGTGGGAGATTGTTAGGGTGTGGAGCTAAAAGCTTCAACTGTTTGCACACACATGAAGAAAGGATGCTGAAGAACCAAAGCCACCGGCGTCGACAGTATGACCGACGTCGGTCAGATGCAGTGGAGAAGGAGACCGGCGACGGCAGAGAGTCGGCCGACGTCGGCAACACCAGACAAGCAGGGACCGACGTCGGTCGCCTGTGCGGTCCAGAATTGCTATTTACAAACAGTCAGTTAGTTAAATCGAGTGTTTGCATGCTAAGAGACTATTTTAAGTCGTGAGTTGTGTGTCTAATTTTAGTAGTTAGATGTCTATTTTTGTAACCATGGGATTCTATTTAAAGACCCATGAGGCATGTATTGTATTTATCAAATTGATCAAGTAAGAGTATTGAAGCAAGCAAGGTCAAGGAGATCTACAGGTGTAAGGTCAAGGAGATCAGCTGAAGCATTCAAGGAGGGATTGTAACTCAGGTTTTAGAGTTGGTTTTGTGTTGAGCAAGAGAGAGAGGGAAGAAGGTCTTGAGGTGTGGCAAGCCTTTGAGGTGGAGGGAGAAGTGGCATCTTCCTTATTTGTATTTTCTTCTAGTATTATCTAATACAATTGTGTGTATTGTCTCTCAAATTCTTTGCTGTCTCATGTTTCTAGTCTCTTAATCATTTTGGTATAATTTCCGTGTTTAATTGCTCATATATAAGTAATCAATTGTGCTACCATTGGATAAGGGGCCTCCTAACAGTTGGTATCAGAGCTACGGTTTGCAGGAAGCAGGTTATTGTTTTTGATTACAGGCCATTCACAGGGTTTTCTGATTGAGTGGGAGTTCAGCAATGGCAGAAGAAAGCAGGCTACGAATGGAGAAGTTTAACGGCAAGAATTATCAACACTGGAGGATGCAGATTGAGGACTATCTGTATCAGAAGGATCTGTACTTACCGTTGGGTGGGGTTGCATGCAAGCCCACAAATATGAAGGATGAAGAATGGAGTGTTCTTGATCGGAAGGCTCTCGGTTCCATAAGGTTGAGTCTTGGAGCTTCTGTGATTTCCAGCTTATCACAGTGCAAAACAACGAAAGAGTTGATAAAGTCCTTGGCAAATTTATACGAAAAGCCCTCAGCTTCTAATAAGGTATACCTTATGAAGCAGCTATTTACTTTACAAATGCAGGAAGGAGGTTCGGTACATACTCATCTCAGTGATTTCCATGGTTTGGTAAACCAATTAGCTTCAGTCAACATTGTTTTTGATGATGAGGTAAAGGCTCTCTTGATTTTATGTTCTTTGCCTGAAAGTTGGGATGGTATGGTTATCGCAGTAAGTAACTCTGCATCTGCTTCTAAAATCTTAAAAGTTGATGATGTTGTGAGTGTGATCTTGAATGAGGAAATACGCAGGAGAAGCACAGGTGAATCATCAGGGAACGCTCTAAGTGTGGAAAGCAGAGGAAGGCAAAAGGAGAAGATTGAGCAAGGGAAATCAAGGTCGGGAAGGAGATCCGAGTCTAAAGGTATTACCTACTGGTTTTGTGGAAAGAAAGGACATACAAAGAAGGAGTGTTGGTTGAGAGATAAAGAGAATCAACATACAGGTATGGAAGAAGCAAAGGATGCAAATATTGTGGTACAGGATGCTCTCATACTTTCTTTGGATAGTCACGTAGGATCATGGATATTAGATTCTGGTTCATCTTTTCATGCATCCCCAAACAGAGATTTGTTTCATGAGTATGAACAGGGAGATTTTGGAGTTCTTTATTTAGGGGATGGTACGCCTTGTCAGATAGTTGGCAAAGGGAAAGTGCAGCTGAGATTGCAGATTGACAACACATGGGTGTTGAAAGAGGTCATGCATGTTCCAATTTTGAAGTAGAGTCTGATTTCTGTAGGAAGGTTGGGAGATGAGGGATGCACAATAACCCTCACAGCGGATTCTTGGAAGGTTACCAAGGGAGCACTTGTTCTAGCAAGAGGTAAGAAAGTAGATACTCTTTATCTGTCTACTTGTATTACTGATTCCACTTCTGGTGCAGATTCGAAGATGTGGCCTAATAGGCTTGGTCACAGGAACAGGGAGGGAATGGAAGTTCTTGATTCAAAAGGTATGTGCACAGATACAGTTCATTACAGAAAGAGGAAATTTGATGCCTTTGACAGGAACAAAGAAGCCTTGGTGTTTATGGAGGAGATGAAGGACAGAGATCAGTTACAGGCAATAAATAAGTCTGAGCAGGGCAGCATGGACAGAGGTCTGATCCAAGAAGAGCTCACGGATGAAAATTTCATCACTTACAGGAACACACAGACACCGATGTCGGCAGCTTGGCACCGACGTCGGTCATCCAGATATCGACATCGGTCATGTGCAGACCAGCAGGGTCAGTAGGTTGGACAGGAGAAGTCTGATGTCGGTCATCAGGACCGACGTCGGCAGAAGGGACGTCGGTGTCGGCCAGGGGTAACGACGTCGGTAGTCAGGATCAGTGCAGGGAACCGACATCGGTCGGGATCAGACTGGGAGATGGCCTAGATTGGTCATTGGAACGGATGTTGGGTGAATTACTAAGTCTCAAACACCCATGTGGAGGTCAGGAAAGGTATGTGAACCTCATATTCGTTGTTCACCTTCTTTATATTGCTTAATGATATTCACGAACTAGGAAGATGGAAGAAGCAATGCAGGTAGAATCCAGAAACAGTGGGAACTTGACATGGATGAGGAGTGTGAGTCCTTGGAGTAAAGCCAAATAGGTACTTGTTGGTGGAGTTGTCAGCTAGATAGAGGGATGGATTCCCATTTTAGAGAAGAGAGTGGATGGACATCTGAGACATAAGGCTATGGTATATGGTCTTGAGTTAGCTGCAGGGCAATGGAGGTTTGACCATTGTATTTTATCTTTACCAGGTTGGATAATATTAGCTACATTATCCTGTTACTATATTGTGTTACTTTTTGCAGGGTTGCATATACAGGGAGTTTTCTGAGCTAAGGGTAAAGTTGGTTCAGAAGTATGTCATGAAGAATTTGGGAGCAGCAAAATTCTTGTGGCATAGGTGACAGGGATAGCATCATAGGTTTGCGTGGTGGTTGGTCTTCAAGGGTGACTTTGAAGAGGGATACAGGGCCTAAAGAACAAAATAGATGGTGTACAGGTACAGGTACAGGTTGCAGCTGTTTATCTCCAAGTGGGAGATTGTTAGGGTGTGGAGCTAAAAGCTTCAACCGTTTGCACACACATGAAGAAAGGATGCTGAAGAACCAGAGCCACCGGCGTCGGCAGTATGACCGACGTCGATCAGATGCAGTGGAGGAGACTAGCGATGACAGAGAGTCAGCCGACGTCGGTAGCACTAGACAAGCAGGGACCGATGTCAGTCGCCTATGCGGTCCAGAACTGTTGTTTACGAACAGTCAGTTAGTTAAACCGAGTGTTTGCATGCTAAGAGACTATTTTAAGTCGCGAGCTGTGTGTCTAATTTTAGTAGTTAGATGTCTATTTTTGTAACCATGGGATTCTATTTAAAGACCCATGAGGCATGTATTGTATTTATCAAATTGATCAAGTAAGAGTATTGAAGCAAGCAAGGTCAAGGAGATCTACAGGTGTAAGGTCAAGGAGATCAGTTGAAGCATTTAAGGAGGGATTGTAACTCAAGTTTTAGAGTTGGTTTTGTGTTGAGCAAGAGAGAGAGGGAAGAAGGTCTTGAGGTGTGGCAAGCCTTTGAGGTGGAGGGAGAAGTGGCATCTTCCTTATTTGTATTTTCTTCTAGTATTATCTAATACAATTGTGTGTATTGTCTCTCAAATTCTTTGCTATCTCATGTTTCTAGTCTCTTAATCATTCTGGTATAATTTCCGTGTTCAATTGCTCATATATAAGTAATCAATTGTGCTACCGTTGGATAAGGGGCCTCCTAATAGTTGGTATCAGAGCACTGAAAGGAAGTTCCCTCAATGAGGAGCCAGGATGTGTAGCCACAGAGCCAGAATTTCCCATCGAAAGTGTTTGAAGAATTTGAGCAAATTGTTGGAGCATCTGTGCTTGTTGCCACTGGAGGGCTTCATTCACCATTTCCTTGAAAGGATCGGATGTCTCAGTGTCGTCTACCATTTGAAGTTGTTTGGGGTGCATAGGTGGAATGTTTGGAAGCTCTATCGCTTCCCACCCAAGTTTCCTGTATCTTGACCTCATCCTTGGGATCATACACTCTCAAGACAAACCGCTCTGATACCACTGATCCAGAACTAAGAAGTTCTAGTTGGTGAATATTTCAATAGCACATAAATAAAACAATAATAATGAATTCTCTGAGAAGAGACATCGTATTACTTAACAATCACAATATAAATATAGGCTTATCTCTGGGAAGAGATGTCTGCCTTCCCATTTTGGGTTACAGTGTATTTATACATATTTTTGAAAAAACATCAGGAGATTGAGTGGCTCGAGGAATTAACGGGTGACGATTTGACGTCCCATCATTAAAACAATACCGCGCTCGAGGACATAATGGTTCGAGGAAATACTCGAGGACATAATGGCTCGAGGAAATAATTGTCACCAATAATACAAAATGAAAACAATACAAAATTTGAGGAATTAACTGTCACCTAAATGGTCACCTTGAGGAATTAACTGTCACCCGAATGGTCACCCAAATTGTTGCCTAGATCATATGACATATTAGTAAAAATTTAAAGTCTAATATGATACCATGTAAACTCTACATCATCATGAAGTTAAGGTGCTCCACTTTTGGGACCTTTTCCATAAAATAAAAAAGGAACTGTCAACAACATAAATCAATTGCACTCAATAAAAATGAAAAACTCTAAAATATTTCACTTGCAAAAATCGTATTCCAACTAAAAAGTATGAATTAATTTTTAGCCTAAAATTTTAATGGACCATATTATGTTTCAATAAATTGATTAGACATGTTGTAAATACATAGCTAAATGTAAGGCAAAGGATGATAAGAGCCATACATATATTAAACTATGATAACTATTTAATGTGTAATATAATAAAATATAAAGTTAAATCAATGAATAGTAATAGAAAAGATCTCTTGTATGTATGAAATCATGCTTACCTGAAATTAAAAATTATAAAACATGTAAAATATAGTAAATAATATCCAATTAATTACACAATATAATATGATTATCAGAGATAAGGGGATCTTAACTTTGTAAAATATTATTGTTTTAGTGAATAAGTAATTATGAATTATTTTTAAACTTGTCATTCCAATTCAAAGTTATTCATATGAATCTACGATTTACTAGACAAAGACCTTATGAATGGTCTTAGTCATAACCTGCAACTTGTAAAATGAATCTCTAATTACGCTTGCCTATTTTTGATTTGTCATTTCATTTCCCAAATCTATGCACTTCAAAGTCTAAATATATATGAAATGATAAAATCCCACAAAACTTAATTTCAAAGAGTTAGTCTAAATATATATGAAATGATAAAATCCCACAAAACTTAATTTCAAAGAGTTTAGTTTTGGGATCTCGATAGAGTTTTTGTTAAAATTTGGGCCCACATGTAATAAAATGTTCCATACAACAAAACATAAATTTAGTTACAAAAACAAAAACAAAAAATAAAAAAACTTGGATCTTTTAACATAGCTATTTATAATTAATTTTTTAAAATAATTTTTGGCATCAATTGGGACACCTTACTCTTTATAACAAATATTTATCTACTCATTCTTATTTAAAGTATGGCTATATTTAGAAAATAAATTTTTAATTCACAAAATACTTTGAGCTAAGGTATTTTTGTTATACACACATTTCTTAATTTTTTTATTAAATTAATTTATATTTAAATTATTTTTATTATGATGTATATAAAATTTTCAACATCTGCATCATTAACAAACGAATGAAGTATAATAACCCAATAAAAAAATAAGGGTTTATTACAATAAGTTTATATATATATATATATATATATATATATATATAATTTCTATTAGTCCGTATTTAGATTTTCAATATTAAATTTTATTTTAATGTATAATTAAACTTAAAATTGTATAAAAGCACAGATTTATATAAGATTCAAGTCTTAAAGAAATTTAGGAGAATAAATATCCTTTAATCCTTGATAAGTTGAAGAAGGGTTTTCTATTTATACATACAATAATTACTTTGAAATATTTAAACATTTAAATGTAAGAATAATTTAATCTAACTTATTTTATAAATTTATTTTGTCAAATTTAATTTATATTAATAAAAAAACTTAAATTTTTTAATTATATATTAATAAAAAACTGTGATAATTGTAACAATAAATATTATTAATAAATTAAATCTACATATTTAAATAATAAAAAATACTTAAAAAAAACCATTTTTGAAGTGCAATGATTTCTTACACATTATGCCTTCAGTTCACATGCCAACAACGCTCAATTACTATACGTCATAAAGATTCCATGTGCCACAATTTGGATGATATCAAGCTTAATGTGGGCTTACACATTTAAGACCATATGAAACAATGCCAAAGCTTTATGGATGGGCCTCCTCATAACCTAAAATTTTAAAATCAAATATCAATAAAGTGTTCGGTATAACAAAACTTTAGTATAACTCTTCTAAAATACATAAAACTTACATTCTTTAGTTTTGATATTTGAGTATGAATTAAATATGTATTTTTTAATCTAAATTATTATTTTTTTGTTAAATATTTTGAGTTATTTGTTTATTTATATTTAGTTCTTATTTATCCTTTTGATTTTTCATATACCTCAAAGCATACACAAAGAAATGATAAGTTGTTTAACAAAAATAATAATAGTAACAATGTCATTAAAGTGTTCCAAATAATTTTTTGATAAGCATGAGATAAATTCTTACTGATTAAATAAGCTAGATAAATTTTATGTTTATCAATGAACAAATTTAGAGTTTTGAAAAATAGAAGTGCATGGATGGCATCCAATGACTATAAATTGTTATCTAAGAAAATCTTGATTATTGTATGAATAATTATACCTCTAGGTATGAACAAAATATTGTGAATATCAGGGAGCCTAACAACGACTAGGTATGGCTAACTTATTAGAATGTTTGGGAGCCTAGCTACCACTAAGTATCAAAACCCTGTCGTATTCTATGAGAACCTAATGACCACTAGGTATCAACAACTTTTCATATTCTATATGAATGTAGCAACCATAATGTATTTTAATATTTTTGGTAACTTAAAAAACACTAAGTATAACAGACTTGGAGTATTATTGGGAACCTAGTGACTACTAGGTGTCTTCAACTTGGCATATTTTTGGGAATCTAACTATCAATAAATTAGAATATTATTTTGAACCTAGTGAATGCTAGGTATCTTACACTTGGTGTATTCTTGGTAACCTGACAACCACTACCTTTATTCTTGTTCCTATTTATGGTACATACAAGGTTGGTCTCTATCAAGATTTGAGAGTATTCCTCTCTAATAGGATTTTTAAACAAGTATTTGATACTTATTAATGATATTAAAATGTGATATCTGATTATTTTATTGATCTAAGGTGTCTTTTGGCACCCCCAATATCTCCTTGTTTATTTTCTTGATAGATGTTTTAAATTTTATTGTTTTTTTAATATGGTATCATGACCAAGACTACATCATAAATCATAGGTTTCTATGTTATTTTAGTTATGGTGAAAGACAATTGTTTTAAAAATTCTAGACTAGGTTTGTGAAAATAAGGTGTTAATGTATTTAATTATTCATATACTATTGTATATTTTAAAGATGCACTTGTAATACTTATTTTTTATTCATGGGTAGGCACTAATTTCTCCATACTTATCCACAACCCATTATTATAGAATATTATCATTTAAGTAAATAATTAATCAACTTTTGTTAACAATATATTTATCTTATTATATTTGCAACTATTCTCCAAAACCCTAACCCTGATCCTTGTCTCATCTCTTATATATTTAAGACCATAGAGGGTTAGTGGTTGAGGCATGTTATGGATGAGAGTTATTGTTATATTGGAATATTTGTGTTAGTTTTCTTAATCTAAAGAGGTAGCTATGCTACATAGATAAATGCATTTTATCTTATTTCTAAGCTTTATTATAATTATTTATGCATGTATTGTGGGTGTTTCTTTCATGGTAGTTGACATGTAATTGGACCCTATACAATTTTTTTAATAGAAGGGCTTCAACGAAAACTAGGCACAGAGGCCATCTAGAGTTAAATTGTTTCTCACACAAAGGGAAAATAATCTAGAATAATAATTTTTAATATTTTGAACTCCAATAAGATTCTATTGAGAAAATAAAAGGATGGATAAGGGTATGAATGTAAAACTACTCATGGCGGTAAACTATAGAGCACAAAGTCAAGAGATGAATATTTATAACATTCTTATGGTGAGTAGCAGACATAATCGAACCTACACCAAAGGATGAATTAAAGCTATATAAATACTTATATCTACTTGAAAAATTCAAAGTGGTGATGATAAAGAATGTGAAAGTCAGACTGTGATTCTATGTGTTAGACAAAGACTCTCCTCATGATGTATGTGACATTTTGGATAAAGTATTTAATGTACCTGATGAAGGTCAGATATACAAACTAGATAAATAAGTCATTAGACTTGATCTATTAAAATTTGAAATAATTAAGAACTATCTTGTAAAAATCAAAGATATTCAGTACCATCTATATACACATAATATTTTTTTGCTTTGTCATTGTCAGAATAGGCCAATAGGTAATCTTCTGGTATAGGGAGCACATGAATATTCTGCAACAATGATGACCCTATTTATATACAAAAGCATGCAATAAGATGTGCAATAATTACCTTATGTATTAGACTGATTTTCTTACCAATTATCTTCTTTACATTGCTTTGGTTAATTACAATAACATGGTGAAGAAGAATATAAAGGAATAGTGGGAGCTAACTCACTGGAGAACTCATAGTTAGACTAAGTGTAACTCACTATGGAACTCATAGGAGAACTCATAGTGGCACTCACTTCAACTTCAGGTGGAACTCTGGGAGGAACTCATCCTGTCACCCACTTAACCTATTATCACACCTAAGTAAGCTAAAGTTACAAATGTGGGAATTATCCATTTAATAAGTAAATGGAATAATGAATATCCTATAAAAACACCCCCTCCCCCCCCCTCCCCCCCCCCCCTAAGCTTAATTTAGGTGGTTAGAAATAAAAGATGGGTCCCGATAACAAGGCCTGATGAGGTACCCATGTACAATGCAACTCTCAATAAGTGGAGTAAAAGGAAAAAAACAATGGGAAAAAACTCCCCCCCAAAAGAGAGACAAAGAAAAGAAGGTAGGACTAGAAAACCCATACCAACACCCCATTTAAATATAGCTTAGGTGGGTTATAAAATTAGATCCTGATAATGAGGCTTGATGAGGTACCCAAGTATAGAGCGATGATCCCAATATCCTACATAATATGAAAGATGTGTCCTTTCACAAAGAAGAGAGAGACTGTATGTGTAAAATATCACATGCTGAATGTTGTAGTAGGTCCATTTACAACAAATGTTGTCTCTTCCTTTCAGAAGAAATAAACCAAAAACTATCAAACTGTTGAATTCCCAATCAAGTATCACATGACTAACTATAAATAGAATAAGCAACAGTTAGAAAATACTCAAGTAGAAAAGTGTCAGTAGATGACTATTAGTGTAGAATAAGTAATAGAAATGTTGTCTGATCAGGTATCACATGACTAACTATAAAATATGTAAATGAATAAGCATGCAATGAAGGAGAGAGAACAACCAGAGAAGAAGATATACATGGAACATTCACAAAAGGAATATCCATTGGAATAGGAGAGCAAAGCTCAACAACCATCAAAACATAAGACTAGTCTATAAATGAAGCACTTAGATTTACAAGATGAATGTCCATAAGAAAATATGAGCCATCAATACTGTCAATGTCTATACTCTCACTAAAATTAATAAAGTCCTCTGAAATGCAAGTTTGTGAAGGCTCTTGAAGAGCAACAATCTACACAGGAATAGATGTAGAATTTATAATGAGATAACTAAGGTTTGTTAGAATCTCATATTGTAGTGGGGGATCTATATTAGGAAGAACACTATCAACTATAGATGTATCATCATAAGAAATAGAAGCAGGAGGTAAGAGTACAATAGTCTCAAAAGATACAATAGGAAGTAGAGGAGGAGGTGTGACATAGGTCTCTGTAGGATCTTCAAAAATAGACTATAGGATGCTCCAAATAGCACATGGACACTATGTATATTCCACATGGAAATGAAGATCCATAGAAACATGTAGTAATAGAGTGGCAAAAACCTTGTCACAAGTATTAGACTACCTTGCTTACCAATTATTTTCTTTGCACTACTTTGGTTAATTACAATAGCATGGTGAAGAGGAATCTAAAGAAGGAGTAGGGGGAGTTAACTCACAGGAGAACTCATAGTTAGACTAAGTGTAACTCACTATGGAACTCATAGGATAACTCACATGGCACTAACTTTAACTCCATGTGGAACTCACCCTCCCACCAACTTAACCTCTTATCACACCTAAGCAAGCTAAAGCTACAAGTGTGGGAATTATCCATTTAATAAATAAATAGAATAATGAATATCCTACACCAATAGTCATCTACTAACACTTTTCTATTGTAAATAATTTTTGAGCATTGGTCTCTTTGAGTGCACACCTTAAAAGGTGAACCAATAAAGGGGAGGGTAGGCTCATTGATATTTACGAGATATGTTACTATTATATCATGAATTTTTTTTCCTATAATCAATATAACTTATTTTGTTGTCTTTCCATTTAATTTTTCCATCATATCCTTATTCAATTTTGTTAGTTTCCCTCATATCCTATAGCATTAGCTAGGACATTATCATATTTGTAGTAACTTTCCCCTTATTTTACTATATTTGATAGTTTGATGTAGTTATGAGCCTGCCATCTTATATCTATATTATATCAACTTGGTTGATACCATCCTATATTAGTAGAATCATCTCAATGTGGCTAATACCATTGGATTAGTGTTTAGGGTTGGTTTAGGGTACTGGGCACTATATATATAAGTCATATTTCATTCATATCATATCGTATAAATTATTTTATCTAATTTTGATCACACTTCTACCCTGTGTCCTTTTTAGAGGAGGTTGTAGTCTAGAATCTTGCCTTGAGGAATCTTGTCTTGTAGTGTCTTTGGAGATTCAATAGGATGATTCATTGGGATTTCATATCCAAGGATATCTTATGTCTTTGTCTATCCATTTGATGTCTTCAACCCATAATATTATCTTTCAAATCTCCACTTGAGCTAAGGGGGAGATTAATGCTTGATGGGTCCATTCCAAGGCAAGTATTTATAACCCTATACTCATTTATTTATTTACTTAGTATAGTATATGTTTCTTGTTTCTTAGTGAATGATTGTGTGTATATCCTTATTTAGGTTCTCTCTATGCCTAATATTGCAGTGGTCATATGATAACTTAGACTTGAAATATTACACTTTAAGTTGCTTAGAACCCTATTTGGTTGACCATGGAACCTTACCAAATATAGCTATTATAACCATTACCATTTGTTTACATTATTAATTAATAACCACCACTTGCATTTATTATTTAAACATTTACTTTCATATATGTCTAGTGAGAGATAAATATTTGTGTCATAAGATTAGGCTTTGGAATCTCTTACAATATGTGACATAGGAAATCCTCTACTAGATGTATGGATTTCATTGGTCATTAACTAAACAAACTAAGTATCACAACGTCTATTTGATTGACCTTCATGTGAGTCCTAATATATTGAGATAGGATAGGTGTAGTCTAATCTTAGCTCACACATACATTATGGTAAACCTAATTTGAATCTTATCCCTCATTCAGTTGGATCAACTTCATGTTTTTATTTCTAGCTAATTATAAAAATCATAAAATTTATTCTAGTCAAACTGTGTCTGCCAACCCGATACAATTTGTTACTTTTATAAACTATATTGACTAGATCGATATAGTTTTCTATCTGTCTACCAATTGTATCATCCAACCTAATTCAATATTGTGTTTCAAAACTATATCATGTCATCTAATAGATTATAATTTATATACTTGGGAACTAACTGCATCAGTGAGTAGTTTTGCTTTCTTTCACATAATTGCATTGGCCATTAGTTTTTAGTGCCACCTCTTTCTACTACACTAGATTGACTTGGATGATATAGTTTAGTTATATTATTTTAATTTTATCCAAACTTCCTTTATTTAGCTAACTACATCACCCTAGACAATACCATTTTTTCACCAAATAACATAATAACTTTACCATGATGTCAATTTTTAATATTCCAATTAGTCAAGAAAACTACATAATCAAATATCTATATTTAAACCTCATTCATATCCCTAATTGTAATTGAAGTCTTAAACTACTTCCCCCAAGTCCTGACACTTATACCATGGACGTAGATTCCTTAGCATATCTTCCCAATCCTAATCTAATTGTTGAATCATGTAACCTAAATTTTATGTCATTAATGTAAACACAACTTAAAATGGTTTAGGTCACTCACAATGGTCCTCCTCCTAATAATAATGTTTGGAATCTTATTCAAACAATAATTCTAACACTTTCAACCAAAATCCTCTATATTTTTATCACATCCTTTAAAATTTGGCTCAACAAATGTCCACCATGAAAGCTTCTCACATCACTCAAATGAATCAAATTTATTAGATCATATGTTATAAGTAGCTATTCAAACTTCTCAAGTTGTCATTTCTCAACCAAATCATAATTGTGTTCCTCCTCTTAGATATCCCCATGGAAACCTTATTCCCTAACCACCAGTTTAAAATTGAATGATTCGACATCTTAAAAGGGAAAATTTAGCTTCTATCATTTTAATGATAGACATTGGAAACATCTCTCCAACTATTGTATATTATGGGACCACTAATCCCACATTACATCTTAAAAAGTTTGGGAATATATATAAGGATTGGACTAGAACTAACACCTTTATCACAACAAAAATAATATCTAAAAACCTTGTATAAGTCCTAGAATGGTTTAACCAATATCAAATTCATTCTATTACACAACTAGAAGATTTAGTCAATTCTTTATTTAATGAATTCCAACATAACAATATTATTGAAAAAATTCTTAACAACTTCATTAACGTTAAGCAATCACCTAAGGAATATGCTCACGACTTCATTAAATTTTAGAAAGCCTTAGCCAAAAAAATAGAGTATAACATGAGTGATGAAACCCTATTATAACTCTTTGTTATAAATCTTAAATCCACTCTTCAATACAAAGTTAGGATGTTTTCCCCTAAGACTTTAAAAGAGGCCTTCGATCAATAAAAAATGCAATACTTCCTTAAGAGCCAATTTGAATCATCTCATAGTGAATCATCAACCAATGTCATTGATATCACTTCATCTCAAACAAATCCTCCCCAAATACCTAATGAGAGAGATTCCAAACCAAGAAATAAAATCTCTTCTGACCCTCCCTTGAGCCTCCATGAACTCAAGTAAAATATTCCCCCTTATAAACCAATGAGCTTTGACTCTTCCAAACCTCCTCCAAATGGTAAAACCTTGATAATTTTTATTTGTGCCACAATATAATATGTCATTCTAATGATAATTGTGATGATATTTAATGACTCCTTATCTCCTTTCTTGGTCCACATTTCAATGTTGACACTCTTACCAAAAAATATTATTAAGACTATCTTATAGCCTCTCAAGCCTAATCTAACCAATTAAAATCACATCAACATCAACTACGTAATGATCAATGTCAACCACATCCTAATTTCAACTCATCCACTAATGTCATCCAAACCATAGTTGATGTTCCTCCTATAGCAATGAGGAAAACAAAATTAATATGAACAAATTCAAGTGGGTGGTCACATTTGTCAATCCTCAATCTCTTATGTCACATGAACCCAAGGAGTACATAGTTTAAATGTCTACTCCAAAGTGCATCATAGATGGTCCTCCTTTAGCTTTTAAACCTCTTTAAAAATATCCTATAAGTCATATGTCAATTTCAACATCCTCAAAATCCAACATATGCATAAATTTACCTATCTCCAACTACATCATCCAACCTGATGCAATTCATTCTAATAGTTTAGTTTCAGCCAACTGCATTAAGCAACCCAATGCAATTCATTCTAAAAAATTAGATTCAACCAAATACATCAGCCAACCTGATGCAGTTCATTCTAATAGTTTAATTTAAATAAAGTGCATTGCCTGGTTTCAATGTAGTTCATTCTAAAAATTCATTTTCAACCAACTACATTAGCTACTAGTTGTAATTCATTCTACCTATTCATTTTCAGCCAATTGCATTGACTAGCCCAATGTAATTCATTCTAGTAGTTCACTTTTAACCAACTGCATCAACTAGCCCAATGTAGTTCATTATATCAATTTGATTTCAACCAACTGCATTAGCCTACCCAATGTACTTCATTCTAGCAGTTCATTTTCAACAAACTACACCAGCTAGCCTAATGTCATACATTCCACCAATTCAGTTTCAACCAACTACATTGGCTAGCCCAATGTAATTCATTATACTAGCCTAGTTTCATCCAACTACATCAAAAAAAATGATACAACTCATCTTGTTTTTTATTTTCTCAATTGCATCATCCTATAAAATATCATACAATCAAAATTACCTTTACCTATAAAAGTTCCTAACATTTCTTTAGATTATCAGATCCTTTTTTTCTAAATAAAAATTCATAATTTTCATTCATTGGAAAAAAGTTACATTCTGTATATGCACTAAGCATTGAATTTAAAGTTCCATTCAACAAGCCCCATGTGTTAAAAATATGATCCTACAAAAACCATAGACCAATAATTAATGAGAAATATATCCCATATAATATTCTATGCTGCCATGTTTCCTCTCTTCATTTTGACCTCTTGCTACACACCATGAGAATCTCCATCGTGACTATATGTAGATCTGTCATTTGAAAATCTAAAGGTGTATGTGAGATAACAAGTTATAGATTCAAAAAGATCATTAACTCTTTTTCTGAGTTAGAATTTTTTGATTAATTGATGATCATATCCTTACTGCAATACACAATTACATATACTTTGACAACCTAGGAAATATCATTGTTCATCTTGAGGTTTCATTTATATCTAACATTTTTGGGCATCTTAAGATCCCCATTCTATTATTGATCTACGTGTTACAACATCTTATGATGCCCATCATTTTGTTACTTCACATTTTGGGGCATCTTACAATACCATCCCTTTACTCATTTCAACGTTTGGGGGCATCTTATGATTCCCACCCTTTATCTTTTGGATTATTGATACTTTATCCTTACCATGAAGTACTTATTAAGAATCTTTCACCTCTTTACCATTATCAACACATTGCACTTCAAGAAACATTCAAATATAAATACACTTGCCTTGCACATGTTTTACTTTGATCATATCTCATCATTAACATAGATGTCGCTTGTTTTTTTGTCTCATTTTTATTTAATTTCATGTTTTTAAATTTTAACCATCTTATTTCCCACTATTCTGGGATGATTTTTAGTAATCCACCTCCTTCCTTTTTGGGATGTTGTAATCTTTTACTATCACACACTTATTAAATTATACTTTTTTCTTTCCCCTTTTTTTTAGATAACTATTCACTTCCCCCATATTTTGGGATGATTACACTTTCCCCCTCTTTTGGGATGACTATTAATTTCAGCACTGCTTCTACTAGATCTCTTATAGGTTAGTCTAGATTTCATTTTAAAATATTATTTTACCTTCGTCTGATCAGTTATAAACATATCCTTTATTTTATCATTATTATTACATGGTTTGATCTTCCACGATACCCATTTTTTATTTCACTTGAGACACACAAAGGCCATTTTTAAGATTGCACACTTACTTGTGGGCAAGTCTAGGATTCTTTAGGAACCATGGTCTTTAGGCACTTCTTTCTAGCCACCTTGTGTAAGCTCTCTCGTGTTAGTTATTTATTTCACCCATGTTTTTTTTTCCAAATTTTTATGTATGAGGAATATAAAAATATAAAATAATTACTATAAAAATAAACTCAAAATGCACATTATATCTCAAAATTTAGATCACACCAAAAGACATGATCTTTGTTTGGTATACCTCATATCTTACTCGAATCTCAAAATCCACAATTGGAATAGTGATAGAGTTGATGTCCAATGGGGTGCAGTAGTTCATTATATTTGGGTATGAGGTCTCATTAAATGATTACATCATTATTTCTTCCTAAATTTTATTACCACTTACTTGATCACAAAAGTACTTAATCTTAGAGTAGGCCAACAACTTTATAAGGGGTGCCGAGGAATGGGGAACATGTTGTGGGAAGGTAGGATCATATTTTATTTCATGTATATAGCCTTTGTGGGATGATATATGTACTTCACTTATTAGTCTGAGATTTGTGTTCACTAGTTGGAGTGTCCCAGGTCTTTGATGTCAATAGACCTTAGCCTTATCCACTTTGTCTAGAGTGTCTCATTCCCACTAATCATTTCTACATCACCCATGTGGAACCTTTCATTTATTTTTGTATCATATTTTCCCTTGATATACCCTTAATGGGTATTCATCTTACATGATCACATCCTTTTCTTTTTATGAGTTACATGATAAGACCTTCAGGACCTCCTCATAAACACACACTATATCACCCTTTAATATCCATGGATTTTAGTTTGTGAGTTTGCATTATAACACCCAGAGTATAAATTAGACCATATAATTATATAAAGGGGAGACATAATTCCTCACTATATATAACTTATGATTTATTATATAATTAGACCTTGTAGGGTGTTTGATTTTCTAATTGTTAGTTGAGTTAATTACAATTTTCAGGTGACTTTATTCCTCACTACATAATGTACCTTCCTATGTACTTTTTGGATAATGATTATTAATGCAGATTTTTATTGTGAAGATAAGCTTCTTCCTCTTATGAGTTTTTCTTAAAATTTCACTACTGCATACAGATTTAGCCTCATACATTCAACCTTATCTAGTTGATCCTCGATTGTAGCCCACTCTAACATGGTATCAGAGTGACACTAGTAGATGAATCATTCAATTAAGTTGTGAGATTTTACATTCTTGATGGTTTGAGATTTGCATTGATTTCAGTTTTATAAGGTTTGGTAGGGTTTCTCACAAATCCATGTAAATCTACATACCTGAAGTCTCTAAGTAAAAAATAGACAGTGCCATTGGATTTAGAAGGTGACAAATCAACTTTTTTTTTTAATATTTAGTATATCATCTTTGGGATGATGATTTAATTTACTATGCATCTCATGGTTATTTTCGTGATACTTCAAAAGATGCTCCTAACTCACCTTATAGTCTGTGATTTCAAATTAAAGATGATATCATCAATTAGCTATGGTAGCTTATATCTCCCACTTTATTGATATATAATTATATTATAGTTTCTTATAATACATAGCTTATCTATTCTATAAGTCACAACTTCCACATGCTTTCCTCCCATGATTTTGATTACATACATTATATTTATTTTAGATTTGATACCATGGCACTTACCTTGTCTTGCTTCGATATTATGCTAGCCCCTTGGTTTATGTTACTTGTTATTATATTATAAGAGTGTGATTACCATGCCTAATTAGATTGAAAGTTTCAAGTGGAAGTGGATTGAAAAAGGAGAGATGTTCAAATCTTTGGGCATCATTTTTACTTTAAAATTTCCTTGGATTTCCTTTGGAAATATGTTTCACAAAAGTTTGAGAAGAAAGTTTCCTACTAGAATTCTAAGTCATTATCCTTAACTACCAAATTTTAAGTCTCCACCAAAATTATGGTATATACTCATATTTATTATTCCTCTTGTTCGGGTTGTGCCTAAATAAATATATGAAAATCTTACCATCTTACTACATGTATACCTTTTGTATAATGCAAATAAAAATCACGGTTTCCATAGATTGTGTTGGGATATTATCGATTTAATTTCTTTCCCAAGATAAATGTGAGACATAAATTATCAATGTCCATAGAACAAGTATTGCACTTTGTGCTAATGGAGTTCTTGGGGATATTAAAGGGCTTGACAATGGAAACTTATTTTTATACATTAAACATGTTTTCAAGTGCTCCCTATGGTAATAAGGTTTGATACGATATTGGGCTTAAAACTTTCATCAATACCACCAACCTAATTATGATTTAAGGCACATTTTTTTTCTAACAGTATTTTGAAAGCCTTTGAGCCTAAGAAATTGTTACTCAAAGGGGTAGGAGATGGGTAATGTAATTTTGGCCCTTTATTGTAATAACCACATCTTTTCGTGGTCTCCCCTCATTAATAGATGCAAGCTACCATTAGAAGAGACTATAAGAATTAAGGCACTTAGGATTTATAAACAAGGCATTCATATCATTTGTGATCTTTTTTTCTTCATGATACTAGACTCCTTTTCCCTTTCTTTTGAAGAAACACAAGTTTTTTTCCTTTGCTTTTCCTACCATCCCAATAATATAGAGCTTATGCCATATGTTATGGTGCACAAGCCTTGCCTTCATCCACCATTAGTTTGGTTGAAGACTAGCATTAAAATTTTGATACACGTTTCAGAAATCATTCTCCTAGATTATTATATAGATTTAATAGCCCTTTCCCTTTGGCTCTTGATAACCTTAACAACTTTAATGGGATTTGAGCTCTTCACTTAGGACTTGGATTTTTTGAATCAATTGCATTTGGAAGTATTAGTTGGAGCTGAAAATGTATCATTACCTATTAGGATTAGTTTATTAGATTAAGGATTGTTTTTGGGTGACTAGTTGCATCACATGTGAGTTGTTTACCCCAAGTTTATTTCATATAATACACCAGAGATTTTCAAGCATGTTTTTTGGACTTTTTCTTAGAGATAAAGTGCTCTAAAATGGATTCAAATTGTTTTCTCTCTCTTCAATCCCAAGGCCATATATTGGAGGATTTATTTGTTGGGGGATTCT
Source organism: Torreya grandis (assembly GCA_037957365.1). Lineage (NCBI taxonomy): Eukaryota > Viridiplantae > Streptophyta > Pinopsida > Cupressales > Taxaceae > Torreya > Torreya grandis. The sequence continues at coordinate 164,947 of JARHVA010007729.1, read as the reverse complement.
ATATAGTGACCAGGCTACATAAATTTTACTTTTAATTTTTAATAAAATCAACTTTGGAAGTCTATAAATTGTGCTATTTTCAGTAAAGAGTATATGCATCAAGAATTCTCAATCGGTGAAAAATATCATGTGCTTACATAAATGTGTGTCTTCAGGTCCAAGTTCATGCAAAGAAAAGCTCTCTCAAGTTTCAACATTAGAAGGACCTTCTAAAACATTGGGACTGTGGATTGTGCACCATGAAAATCATCTCACATTTTATCATATTGCAAGGGTATCCTCCTTGAGTGCCTCAATGGTAGTGGAGATGCTTTCACTACTACTTCTTATCCTCTCCCATCACCTAGTGGGTTCTTTGGAGTTCTCTTTCTCAAGAAAATTTTCATTGTTCAGACCTTCCTGGTGGGATTGACCCGATGCCGACAATGATGAGTACTAGTGCGATGGCTACTTTTTTGATTGGATGTGGAGTTTTAATTCCTCTTATTATTGATAGATAAGATGTGTTGAATGATTGAGTTATACATCATCCCCCATTAGTGGAGCCCTATATTTGAAATTCTTTCCCTCAAAGAGATGATCCACCTCCTCCTCTTTTTGGTGTTACTTCACATACTAAAAAGTGTTCTAAGAAAAACATTGTTAGTGTCATTATTAGATTGTTTCAAGGTTTTAAGACTATTTATTTATAAATTATTAATACCAACCACCTTTTTTAAAGCAATCATCAATTATTTTTTACAATGGGTGTTTAAACAAAAAGTTGACAGTGGTCTGTAAATTAAGAAGCCTCTGATATAAATAAATATTTGAATTTAACGCTGATCACACCCTAAATTTTATGGGTGGGCACCAATTCGAGTAGCAAGTGTGACGGAGGGACAAGGACGGTTTCTTAGATAGCCGTTATTTGTCAAAAAAATTAGCAAATAACGGTTTCTTTTGACCTGCCATAATTGCTATAGAATAAAGTAAAAATTAAGAGGAGCTGCAAAATAAGAATTAAGAATTAAATCTATATTAAAACATTTAATTTTTATATGTAATTTTTATTATTATTTAATTTATATAAGTACTATATAATTTAAAATATCTTAAAATAAAATAAAATATGATTTTATTTATATCAATAATATTTCTATTATTATATTATATTATTATATAGAAATTATATTTATACTTAAAAAAATATAAAAATCAAAATTGAGAAATGAATGTCATATACTAAATGACATTTACTTAAAAACCGTCACATAAAAATCTCTTCACAAGTAGGAGTAGCCGTCAAATTTAACGCGGCAGAATTTAAGTTCATGTATGTTTGGCGTCCGTGTATGCGCGTTTTTCTTTGAATTCATGAATGTTTGGCAGTCGGTGGATGTTCACTGCCATTGATTTGATTTGTTTTTCTTTGCACTGTCAAAGCCTTGCCGTGCCATTGATTTGATTTGTCTTTCTTTCCACTGTCAAAGTCTTTGCCGTGTAAGAGTTGGGATCATTTTTCTACCGCCAATCTCTGTCAATATTGTCCTGATGCGGGACAGTCAAGAAAAAATATTTGTAGAATATGTAAGGGAGAAAAACGTGGTGTCACGGCCACATGAAATGTCCTTGAAGAAAAACAGTGAGCTACTCTTACTTGACAATCAAGCTAAAGTTGATCATGGCTAAAAGATCAGCGATAATAAAATTTGTAGATTACACGTTGATCATTAATAAAATCTGTAGATTACACGTTGATCATTAATAGTGGTTGAGAGTGAATTCAAGTGATAAAATGACCCACAAATCAAATGATATAGTATTGGACTTTAGCTAAAGAAAATATGGATTTCTTCATAGACAAAATATTCCTGCTCTATACCAGATGATAAATCTAGTTTATATTTGAATAGAGTTTATATAAGCCAAATAAAAAATACTCGGGAAAAATACTCAACAATAAATACACAAAATAATAATTTTCTTTTATATTATTCAATTAGATATACTACATATATATGCAGAGTAGCCCCTTAAAACAAGGAGACTAACATTATCTTCAACAATCAACTATCTCCAGAATATCTTCGTACATACTATCGAGATGGTTATTTTCATATGGGAAATTGAAGCTTCCAAGCATAAGGCCTAAAAACATATGGCCAATTTAAAGTATCCACCATTTTTGTGTTGAAGCATGGAGTTTGTTGATTAGAATCTTAGGTAAAATTGTCACTATATGTTTTAGAGCTCAAACAAAGGAAGCGAACTTCAATCCCCTTAACATGTATTAATAGTTTACCACTTGAGGATGTCTGATTAAATGATGGGGCTCGTTAATTTATTGTAACAACCAATTCATTCACTAAACTACCAACAAACATATCACTAGAGAATGTCTCATGACCCAAAAGGAGGATAAATTGTGTTAGATATCTCAAGAGGGGTGCATGTGGTGATTGCTAGATCTGATAGTGATCTAATTAAAGTGTTCAAGAGTATAAAATGCATATCCAATTTATGTTACCCAATCATGGTATTGGTTGATTAAAATCTTTAGTAAAAATATTATCATAGGTTTTAAATTTCAAATAGAGGAAGATACTCATATTTGTAAATAGTTTTAGTATTATCTATTTTTATTTACATAATTTTTTTCTAACAACAAATCATCAACAACGATGTTCCAACAACAAATCATTAACAACAATGAAAATCCAAAATTTTACCCACAAGTTATTAGATTCATACATATATACTATATATACAAAGTCTTTTATAGACTTGGAGTAGAGAAAACTCATCAATACTAGACATTCTATTTGCGTGTTTTGAAAAGGTCATTTTGTCAAAAAATGTCATAGCAAGTCCTAAGCTCTCCTTCAAAAAATGGCAAAATGGTAATCATTGTTGGTTTCTTAAACAAATCACTATATAGAGAAAAAAATCCCAACATCTTTATTTTTAAGGTTTCATATGTTATATTATGGTAAGTAAATAATGTTATATAGATTTTTTAAATCATGAATATATTTTACACTTAATTATGAATCGGTGTTTTTAGTGTCAAGTATTGATATTTCAAAAGTTAAGTTTTGGTCGCATGTTATATAATTATATATAATGACTTCTTATGATAAAATTAACTATATTGTAAAATGTATAATATCTCATATCTTTAAAATTTAGCTATAGATAGTTAACATGGCATATTAACAAAATTTTAAGGTCTAATGTGATATCATGTAAACTCTACATGATCACGAAGTTGGGGTGATCAAATTTTAGAGCCTTTCCCTTTAAAAAAAAGGGAATGGTCAATAACATAAAGCAATTGTACCCAATAAAATTGACATAAATGACAACCCTAAAATATTTCACTTGCAAAAATCCTATTCCAATTAGAAAGCAAGAATTAATTTTTAGCCTAAAGTTTCAATGGACCATATTATGTTTTAATAAATTGATTACACAGATTGTAAATACATAACTAAATGTAAGGCAAAAGATGATAAGAGCCAAGCATAGATTTAAATATACAATAACTATTTAATGTGTAGTATATTAAAAGTATAATGTTAAATCAATGAATAGTAATAGAAAAACTTTTTATATGTATGAAACCATGCCTACCTTAAATTAAACATTATAAAATATGTAAAATATAGTAAATAATATCTAATTAATTACACAATCAAATATGGAAGGAGATAAGGGGATCTTAACTTTGTAAAATATTATTATTTTAGTGAACAAATGATTATGAATTATTTTTAAACTTGTCATTCTAATTCAAAGTTGTCATTCTTATCCATTCCAAATTAACCTAATTACAACTCAATCCTTTTTAATTCTCGTGAGATTTTACTTAGTATGATTAAAAAATAATGCGAGGGTCAAATCACAGACCACAGCCTGCAAACATGACATTGTTATTTTTGGGCAAGCCGAAAGCGATAATATGGCTTTTATTTCTATACGTCAGTGGTGGGCAGATACATTCACATTTTGCATTACAAAGGGAAGAAAAGACGTGCCAATCTGTAGTTTGAATACATCTCCCCATAATAATACGGCAATGTCAAAATCTTTGGTTTTCTACTCATCTCTGGCAATTTGAATTTATCGGTATTAAAATGATAGTACACCTACCAATTATTAGGTGGCATTATGCCTTTGATTCATACGCCTATATTTCCACCGTTCACATAACAGATGGTGCCCTATGTTATCACTTGTGCGAAAAATTTCATGTGTCTTTGGATGGTCCACATGTATGATGTGAATTAGTAAAACATAAAATATGGAACAATGCTAAGGATTTATGGATTGGCCTCCTTATAACCTAAAACTTTAAAATCAAGTCTCAAATTTTGCTTCTCTACTTTCAATTTATTCTTTTATATTCTAAATTTATGTGCTTTGAATAATTATGAAATGAGAAAATTTTGTAAAAATGAAATTGAGGAGAGTTTGGTTTGGGACTATTTTCATAGAAATTTTGTTGCATATTGAGGTTTCAGATAGTAAAGTGTTCAATACAACAAAATTTCTATATAACTCTTCTAAAATAAATAAAATTTACATATTTTAGTTTTGATATTTGAATACAAATTAAATTTGTATTTTTTAATCTAAATTTTTGTTAAATATTTAGAGTTATTTGTTTATTTTTGTTAAATATTTCGAGTTATTTGTTTATTTTTATTTAGTTCTTATTTACCCCTCTAATTTTTCATATCCCTCAAAGATATACAAACAAATGACAAGTTGTTTAACAACAATAATAATAGTAACAATGCCATAAAAGTGTTCCAAACAGTTTTTTGATAAACGTGTGATAAGTTCTTAATGATTAAATAAGCTAGATAAATTTGATGTTTATCAATGAAAAAAATCAGAGTTTTAAAAAATAAAAATGCATATATGGCATCCAACGACTATGCACTGCTAGCTAGGAAAATCTCAATTATTGTATGAATAATTATACTTTTAAGTATGAGCAACTTATTGTGATATTTGGGAACCTAACAACAATTAGGTATGGCTAACTTATTAGAATTTTTGGGAGCCTAACTACCACTATGTATAAAAAAATTGTCATATTCTACGAGAACATAATGAATAGTAGGTATCAACTACTTTTTCATATTCTATATGAACGTAGCAACCACAATATATTTTTAAATTTTTCTATTCTTGGTAACTTAGAAAACACTAAGTATAAGAGACTTGGAGTAATATTAGGAATCTAGTGAGTGCTAAGTATTTTCAACTTGACATATTCTTAGGAACCTAACTATCAACGAGAAGCTCCAAAATAAAAATTAAGAGGAGCTCCAAAATAAAAATTAAGAATTAAGTCTATATAAAAACATTTAATTTTTATATCTATGTTTTTTTTTTTTGATTTGTATATGTACTATATAATTTAAAATGTCTTAAAATAAAATAAAATATGATTTTATTTATATTAATAATATTTCTATTATTATATTATTTTATTATATAAAAATTCTATTTAAATATTTATATGAAAAATATAAAAATCGAAACTGAGAAATGAATGTCATATACTAGATGAGATTTACTTAAAAACCGCCACATAAAAATCTCTTCACAAGTACGAGTAGCCGTCAAATTTAACGCGTCAGAACTTAAGTTCATGTATGTTTGGCGTCCGTGGATGCGCGTTTTTCTTTGAATGCATGAATGTTTGGCAGTCGGTGGATCTTCACTGCCATTGATTTCATTTGTTTTTCTTTGCACTGTCAAAGTCTTGCCGTGCCATTGATTTGATTTGTGTTTCTTTCCACTGTCAAAGTCTTTACCGTGTGAGAGTTGGGATCATTTTTCTACCTCCAATCTCTGTCAATATTGTCCTGATGCGGGACAGTCAAGAAAAAATATGTGTAGAATATGTAAGGGAAAAAACCGTGGTGTCACGGCCACATAAAATGTCTTTGAAGAAAAACAGTGAGCTACTCTTACTTGACAATCAAGTTAAAGTTTTATGCGATGCGAGGTTAATATTATTCGATATATACCAATTTTTCTGCCATAAAAATAAAGATGATGGCAACATTTCTTCACAAATTAAATACACAGGAAATAAAAGCGTAGCTAAATGTAAGGTAAAAGAAAATAAGAACCGGAGATGGATTAAGCTATAGCTATTTAACGCGTAAATGAGAAAAGGATAATGTTAAAAGGAGGTGAATATTAAATATAAATATATATTTTGATTCATAAAAATATATTTTTTTCATATTAAAAAATATAAAATATGTAAAATATAATAATTAATAATTAATTATTTATATAATTAAATTTGAAAAGAGATAAAAATAATTTTAAAATGTTATTGTTTTAGTGATTAAATATTTTAAAATTTAAAGTTCTAATTTTAAATTGTTCATGTAAATTAATTACTTTAAATTTTTGCTAATTAGACATAGGTTTGAAATGGGGCATGGAAATATTATAAATGATATCAAGGCCAATATCAAAACCACACATTTAAGACCGTATGAAATAGTGCCAAGACCTTATAGATGGTCATAGCCATAACCAATAACTTATAAGCAAATCTCCATTTTTTCTTCTAGGATTTTGATTTGTTTTTTTATTACTTGAATTGATGTACTTCAAATAAATATAAAATGAAAAAATCCCATAACACTGAAATTGGGGAGGGTTTGGTTTGGGGGTGTTTGCATAGAGATTTTGTTGCATTTTGAATGTTGAGATAGTAAAATGTTCGATATAACAAAACTTAAGTTTAGTTCTTTTCAAATTAATAAAACTTACATATTTTACTTTAGATATTTGATTACAAATTGAATCCACTTTTTTCTATAAATTTTTTAATTTTATTCAATATTTTGAATTATTTGTTATAATTAATTGTTAAAACAACTTTTGGCCACCAATTAAGACACTATTTTTAAAACCCATCAAAGTATATATAAAGAAATGACAACTTGTTAAACACAAAATGAATAATAGTGACAATGTTATAGAATCAAATGATTTTTTTATAAGTATATGATGAGTTCTTAATGATTAAATAGGTTAGATTTTTTTTCTATTTATCAATGAAAAAATAAAAAATTAGAAAAATAAACATGCATGGATGGCATCCAACAACTATAAGTAATCAGCAAGGAAAGTCTTGATTGTCATATAAACAAAGCTACCACTAGGTATGATTAATTTGTCAATATCTTTGTGAACCTAGTGACCATTAGGTATGATCAACTTGTCAGAATGTTTGGGAACCAAGAGATTGCTAAGTATCGACAATTTGTCTTATGTTATTGGAACCTACTTACCACTATATATCAATGACTAGTCATATTCTGTGGGAATCTATCGACTAGTAAATGTTTGGCCATTTCCATATTCTTGGGAATCTAGTGAAACGTAAGTATAAACGATTTGGTGTATTATTCATAACTTAGTGACCACTATGTGTTTTAAACTTGATGTATTCTTGGGAACCTAGTGATCTCTATGTATCAACAAATTACAAGATTCTTAGAAACCTAACAACCAATATGTATCTTCCACTTGGCATATTTATAAAAAAACTAGGGCAATCACTAGGTATTACTGTGTTGGCCTTAGTTTTTAGTTATTTCTGCCTATAGTACTTGCAAGTCGACCTCTATGAAGATTCATATATTCCCCTTTAAAAGTATTTTTAAACAAGTATTTGACAACTTGATGATATAATTTTTTTAGGATTCTATTATTCTATTGATCTAAGGTGTCTTTTGACATCACCATTATCTACTTTTTTTTTCCTCTACACATGTTGTTTTCAAATTTGTAATGCTTCAAATTGATAAATTTGATTTATATTTGAATATATTTTATATAACAAAAAAAATACTCGAGAAAAATACTCAGACAATAAATACATAAAATAATAATTCTCTTTTATATTATTCAATCAAAGATATTACAAATATATAGGCTAAGTAGCTCCTTAAAACAAGGAGACTAATATTACTTTCAACAATCAACTATCCCCACAATATATCCTCACACCCTATTCTTACTCATAATATTTATTTTATATATGTGAGTTGATCAACACAACTCACTCACTATATAAACTATCACACTATATTATTAAAGAGTTGGATGATAATTCATAATAATATTACAAATATATTAACCAAAATGTGAGTACTAACTATGATTTTCTAACATTCCCCCTTTAGTGCGAACATAGGGAGAACATTATTCTATATTGTAACTATGAATAAACTCAAATGATAGTTTTTTACTCGGTTAACCACCAACCTACAAAAAATCAGGATGGTTTTACACTCGACTTACGAATAACCTATAAATAAATGATGGTTTTACACTTGACTTACGAATAACCTATAAATAAATGATGGTTTTACACTCGGCTAACCACCAACCTTGATCCAAAACTCAGAAGTTTTGGTTGATAAATATTTAAAGAATATAAAAATAACACAGTAACAATGAATTCTCTGAGAAGAGATGTATTGTTACTCAAGATCGCAATACAACTATATGCTTATCTCTGGAAAGAGATGTCTGATTTTCCATTTCGGGTTACATCTTCATTTATATCAATAATATTATTATTATATTATTTTATTATATAAAAATTATATTTAAATATTTAAATGAAAAATATAAAAATTGAAAATTGAAAAATGTCATTTACTTAAAAACCGCCACATAAAAATTTCTTCACAAGTAGGAGTAGCCAGCAAATTTAACGCGTCAGAACTTAAGTTCATGTATGTTTGGCGTCTGTGGATGCGCGTTTTTCTTTGAATTCATGAATGTTTGGCAGTCGGTGGATCTTCACTGCCATTGATTTCATTTGTTTTTCTTTGCACTGTCAAAGTCTTGCCGTGCCTTTTGATTTGATTTGTCTTTCTTTCCACTGTCAAAGTCTTTGCCGTGTAAGAGTTGGGATCAGTTTTCTACCGCCAATCTCTGTCAATATTGTCTTGATGCGAGACAGTCAAGAAAAAATATTTGTAGAATATGTAAGGGAAAAAAACGTAGTGTCACGGCGACGGAAGAAAAACAGTGAGCTACTCTTACTTGACAATCAAGCTAAAGTTTGATGCGATGCGAGGTTAATATTATTCGATATATACCAATTTTTCTGCCATAAATTTAAAGATGATGGCAACATTTCTTCACAAATTAACTACACAGAATATAAAAGCATGGCTAAATGTAAGGTAAAGAAGATAAGAACCGAAGATGGATTAGACTGTAACATAATTATTTAATGTGTAATAAGAATTAAATAATGTTTAAGCAGGTGAATACTTTTATATATAAAAATGTAAAATATAGTAAATAATATTTAATTAATTATATTATCAAACATGAAAAAAGATAAAGGGGATTTTAATATTTTGAAATGTTATTGTTTTAATATTAAGTATTTTTAAATTTATTCTAATTTTAAGTTATTTATATGAATCAATTGCTTATTTAAACTTTCGTGATTTAGATATGGGTTTGAAATTGGATAGCCTCAAAAATTTATGTATGATATTAAGGTCAATTGCAAGACCACAAAATGAAGACCATATAGAACAATGTCAAGGTTTTATGGACGATCATAACCATAACCAATAACTTATAAGCCATTTTTTCTTCCTTACTTTCAATTTGTTCTTTCTTATCTAAATTTCGGATCCTCTAGATTTATACATGTAGAGATCGATCTATAGATTTGTACTATTTGTATTTGATTTACATTGTTTGCATAGAGACTTTGTTACATTTTGAGCCTTGAGATAGTAGAGTGTTCAATACAACAAAATTTAAGTCTCTCTTCTAAAATTAATGAAACTTACATATTTTAGCTCAAATATTTGAATATAAATTGAATCCATATTTTTCCATAATTTTTTTAATTTTGTTAAATATTTCAAGTTATTTATTATAATTAATTTTAAAATAATTATTGGCCACCAATTAAACATATTATTTTTATTTTGTTTGTATTTACTCTTATGATTTTTCAAGCCCATCAAAGCATATATGAAGAAATGACAACTTTTAAAAAAAAAAAAGAATAATAGTGACAATGTTATAAAAGTGCTCCAAATGATTTTTTTATAATTACATAATAAGTTCTTGATGATTAGATAGGCTAAATTTTTTTTCTATTTATCGATGAAAAAGTAAAAAAAATAGAAAAATAAACTGGCATGGATGGCATCCATTGATAATGAGATGCTAGGAAGAAAGTCTTGATTGTCATATGAATGAAGCTACCACTCGGTATGAATAATTTTTTGACATCTTTGTGAACCTAGTGACCACTAGGTATGGCCAACTTGTCAAAATGTTTGGGAACCTAGAGATTGCAAAGTATAGATGACTTGGCTTATATTATCGGAACTTGCTTTCCACTATGTATCAATGAATAATCATATTTTGTGAGAATCTACTGACTAGTAAATGTTTGGCAATTGTCATATTCTTTGGAACCTAGTGAAACTTAGGTATAAGTGATTTGGTGTATTATTCATAACCTAGTGACCACTATGTATTTTCAACTTGGTTTTTTATTGGGAACTGAGTGATCGCTAAGTATCAACAACTTACAATATTCTTAGAAAACTAGCAAATGATAGGTATCTTCCACTTGGCATATTGTTTGAAAACTAGTAATCACTAGGCATCAACATGTTGGCCTTAGTTTCTAGTTGTGTCTGCATGTGATACTTGTAAGGTCGATATCTATGAAGACTTTAGAGTGTTCCCCTTTAAAAGTCTTTTTAAACACGCATTTGACAAATTAACAATATAATTTTTCAGGATTCTATTATTCTATTGATCTAAGATGTCTTTTGACACCAACATTATCTACTTTTTTTTTCCTCTGCACAGGTGGTTTTCAAATTTATAGTGTTTCTAATATGGTATTAGAGTCGAATGTCTTATTCATGGTTAAACCCATTATGGCTAGTTTGACCTATCATTAATTCAAAAGGAGTGGAGATCATAGATCATAGTTTCCTATGATATTTTATATATAGTGAAAGAGATTTATTTATAAAATTTGATACAAAGATTGCGTGAAGAATTATTTTGACAAAAATTATGCACAAAGCCAATCTAGAGTTAAAAAATTTCTCACTCAAAGGAATAATGGTTTAGAAGAATATTTTTCAAGATTTACAAATCCAATAAGATTCCTCTCATTAAAATCAAAGGATAGATAAGGTTATGAAGTTCCTATACAGTCAAAGGGGTAAACTATAGAGAATGGATTCAAGCGATGAAGCTTGAATGATGAGAGAAAGCTTGTGGTGAGTAATGGATGGAATAGCGCCTACACTAAATGATGAAGTAAACCAAGATGGATAATTAAATCAACTTTTCATAGCGATTGTGGTGATAATAAATAATGTGGCAGTTGAGCAAGGATTCCCTGTGTTGGTTATATATTCTTCTCCAATGTATGTGACATTTTTGATAAAATATTCAATGTACTAGATGAAATTTAGATACAAAAACATGAGAAATAATTTATTAAACATGATCTAACAGAATTGACAAAATTGATAACCATCTTGCAAAGATCAAAGATATTCACTGCCAACATGGATAATTCAAAAGGATTTTCAAAATAATGACCAATATCTTATGAATTTTATGATAAAAGATATAAGCATCGTTACAAATATTTCCTATACTTTTTAAATCAATGGTGGTAAATTCAATAATGACCAGATTTTTTAATGTATCTTGTAATGAGGGCTTTATCAAAAAATCATGACACAAACACCCAAGTCAAAAAATGATAGATATTTCATCCTCCTCCCCTTAAATAGGTGTTATATTGGTGCCTTATGGTCTATTGTCCAAATTTTACCAGGCATATATGTCTCACATACCAATATTAGTTCTTATATGGCTAAATTTTTTTATCATCTTGCATCATTTTATGGATGGAAGATTGCTTACACCTCTAGGATTATTGTAAAATCATATTAATAGCACTATTTTTTCAAAAATATATCATTATTTACACTTTATATAACCTTGAAGATAATATTTTTTTAACAAATACAAACATTCCAAGGCTTATTCGAAATCAAAATAATGAATTCATACTATATAAATCAATACCTCAGAGCTAAATTTTTTCTAGGATTTTCATGCCAAGTCTCAATCAAAGCAGACAATTTCATAACACTAACTTAAAGACCAAGGTAATTACCTTTTTATTGATAAAGTTAATAGGGAAATTATTGTTTAGTTTAAGAGTAAATTATTTACCCTATTGATTTATTATCTTATACCAATGGTCTACATGATTTTTCAGAATAGGTCTTACTTTTTACGTATTTGGTCTTACAATCTTTGGCAAAACCAGGGCTTCATATTTTTTTATACCTTGCATGTTGGTCAAGTATAAACTTCAGAAATTAGGTCTTATATTATAGGGACTATGTAGGTTATATTTTACACTTTAACCTTCTACTTTGAAATTTCTATTTGCAAAGGGTCTTTATCCCCAAATATTCATTTTTATGGTGTTTACATTAACAAGCTATCATTTATTTGTCTAATTTACTTAGTGTCTTTTAAATTTAGGACTTACATTTACTTATATTCTCTACTAAAAAATTAAATGAGGTCCAAAAAATAATGGTTGGACTACAATTACAAAAAAAATCTACCATTATGAATAAAAACCTTGAAATAAATAATGTAATTTCTAATGGTAAATGCTAGTAGATTGCAGAAAAAAGAATAATGTTACTCCCCCTCCCCTCATTATTCCTCAATTTAAAGGCCCTCTAGTTACTCCACATAGTCAATTTTTTCAAGAAATTACTAAGTAGTTAGTTATCTCTAGTGTTGGTATCTTCTTAATTAGTTCTCAACCTATATGACATTTATGTAGTCTACCTCACAATGGTAGAGATTTACCATAGAGATAGAACGGGGTTAAAAACCACTCCATTTCACTATGGGACTATTTATTTCAAAACCAACAACCAATACTAAATAATTTCATTTTTCATCCTTGGGTTTTGATAAAGGATATGAGGACATGTAGGCAAAACTACACATGGAGTATTCTTCCATGAACTTGCTCTCCTATAATGTTTGAGGTCTCACATAGTCCTCTAAAAAATTATTTGTGTGATACACTTGTCAATAGTTTGGTACTTTATATGTTTTTAGGAAGTTAAATTTTTTTGGTTTCTTCTACAAACTTCTCTAAGATCTATTTGGTCAATGCTAAGTAGTTTTCCAATTTTTATGAAGATGGATATGGTAGTGCCAACAATTTGGTTTCACCCTTAGGAGAAGACTCACCACATTGAGAAAATTGGTTTACTCTTGACATGGATGGTCATTATATAGGGACTATCAATGTTTGTGCACCTAATGATGGCCTTGACACAATGATGTTATGGTGATGGTTAACCAATAATCTCATTTTTTATATTTGGATAATTTCTGGTTAATTTAATATGGTTGAATCTCATGAGGATAAATAGGGTGCTTTGTCTATGGGATGGTGTGTAGTAGAACGTAAATCCTATATTTAATATAATAAACTTTGAGGTTTATAATACCCTATTTTCTAGTGGGACTCTCTAAGTTGCAACATGTGATTTACTTGGTCCAATTTCTAGGAAAATATTCACTAGGTTCTCAAACAACTTGACTATCTCATGAAATTCAATAAATATATTCTCCTTTTATGTTTTCAATGGGAAGGTTGTCATGGTACATCTAGAGTATGTCCTTTTTTACCATAGTCCCATCACTTTCAGTCAGAATAGCGAGGTGGCTATCATAAATTTACCATAAATAAATTATATTTGAATATGTCACCCATCAACCACGAGGGAATGATTTGACACATTTACTAAGAGTGGAACTTGGCACCATGTCTTCATTATGCTTCTAGTTAAATTGAGTAGTGGAATGTTGTGATTAATCACAACATTTATTTCCTCTACCATTATGGAAAGTAAGTGGTGTTGGTTCAAAAATAGGGTGATGACACCCTATGTAATGGATTCTATAGTTTTTTTATGTAGCTTGATCAAAGCCCCTTTAAAACCTAGTTGTAGACTATCAAAAATGGAAACTTATAACACAAGTTTAAACTTGTGAAAATCCATGCTATAAAAGGTGATCAAATTCAAGCTTGTTTGCATTAGCTCCAAGTTGGTGATCATTCCTCCATATATTTTATAAAATATATTAGGGTCAAATGGGGAAAAGAGAAAATCAAATCTATCTAAACCATGCACAACCACCTCACTAGTCTACTTAAAATTTCATTGAATTTTTTATATCAGTATAAAATGGTGGTCAAATCGTGGGAAAACATAATGGGAAGAGCTCAAGCATTTCAATAATGTTTACATGTTTCATCCCAAGTCAACCCTTTTACCTCAAAAACTTGGAATCCCCCCTTCATTCTAGATGACATTTTTGATGCTATTCAAAGCATGGCTCATGATAAAGTTCCAATTTTCTATGGTTTCCTTTGTGAAGTTTACAAATCCACTTGGAATTTTGATGCACCAAACATGCTTCAATTTTATAGCTAGCCTTAGACATTAAATATTTAGGGGAATTATTAACATAGGAAACACTAAATTCATCCATAAAGTAAAATATCTAGAACTAATTATCAATTGTAAATTGATCACCCTTCTCAATGTCTAGACTAAAAAATCATTTCCAAATCCCTAGCATTTCACCTTTATCACATATTTCCTTGAATTATCAAACTAGAGAAAACAATGTTTATGAAAATTTGATACATTTTCAATAATATCATTATTTTTTGGGAAGGAATGGATTGGGCCCATGCCTCTCAACAAAGGACCGTATTCCTCACACCTGATTTTGAAAAATCCTAAGAATGTATTGAGTGGCCATTATTATCACCATGCTTAAAGCCTTAGGGTTTGACAAGTTTTTTATTCCATCTATTCAAACTCTCTTCTCATAGGCTTAGATTATTTTACCATCAATGGCCACAAGTTTGACAATATTTTTATATTTTACTTCATCTAAATAACTTTACCTCTCACTCTAGATCTGTATTTTTCTACAACCAAACCTTTTGGTTATTTTCATGCTCATAGAGCCAACCTTGGCTTGATTTGGGGTATATTACTCCCTGATTGCACCAATTAGTTAATTAAAATCCATTTCACAGATGATTGTTTTATCATGCTTGAAAATCATTAGGCATGATTCAAAGAGGTGCCATGTTACTTTGATATTTGTTGTAAAGCTTCTTGGTCTTATCTACAATGGGCGAAAACAAAATAGTTTAGATAAATAATGATGCCCTTTTCAAATTATCTCAAATACTTTCAATGGAAATAGATCAAAATGGGGGATAAATTAAAGTTCCAAGGCATTCAATTTTATTTTGACATCTTTATCTATAAATTATGGTAATATGTGATAGAAAGAGTAGAAAAAAAACAACCTTTTAGATCACCAAACTTATTTCTTTAGTAGAAAAATCATACAAAAATTATTGTAGTCACTCATGTATCCTACTTCTCATAATGGCCTCTCAAAATTCTTGTATGATAAGTTAGCTAAGTTGCTCAAAGACATTTTTTGGAAAAAGGCTAAGTAAACTAGAGGGTTTCATAGAGTTTTTTGGGATTTTTTTTTTATTCCTTAGGATTAAGGATTCATGGGCATTATCAATATTTACAAACAAATTATTACTCTTTTTTCCAAATGATTATAGGATATTGAAGGGAATGAGTCTTGGAAAATCCTTTTGAGACACTATAGTTCTATAGGTTCTCCTTATAGAAAAAATTGTGGGAAAAACATAGAATTTCATAATATTCTAATCACTAATATCCTTGTCAAAATTGATTGGTCCTATGTGGCCAAAATCATCTTAAAATATTTTGATTTTGTCAAGTCCCGCCTAAAATGATTTGTGATGGATTAAAAAATAGTCTTTTGTTTAATGATCATAATCTATGGTGGCCCTAGTGCAATCACAAGAGAGGGGATCCACTTAAGGACTAATTCTATCCCTATATTTGATCCAAGCAACAATTTAGGCAATAATTCAGGTGACAGTTCCACCCCAATTGATGACGAAACTTCTGGGAGCCATAACTTTTGCACTGTAGCTCCAATTGACTTGCCATTTGAACCATTGGAAAGCTAAGAGTGGGGAGAATGTCATAAATTGGCATCAAGATACACTCGATCAAGTTTGACCCCTGAAGACCCAAGGGGAGTGCCTCAAATTTCAATTTTAATAGTGTAGTCTAAAAATAGTAAGTTTCTAAAAATAGTAATTCCTCAAATTCTGTATTGTTTTAAACCTTGGAAGTCGAACCACTTGATCTCCCTCGAGATTGGTGACCTTCCACATCCTCCCCATGCTTTCAAAATGTGTATAAATTAAGAGGTAACCCAAAATGTGAAGACATACATCTCTTCCCAGAGATAAGCATATATTTGTATTGCGATCTTGAGTAATACTACATTTCTTCTCAGAGAATTCATTGTTACTATGTTATTTCTATGCTATTGAGATATTTATCAACCAGAACTTCTGAGTTTTAGATTAGTGGTATCATAGTGGTTTGTATTGAGAGTGTATGATCCCAAGGACGAGGTCAGGCTACAAGAAGCTTGGGTGGGAAACAACAGAGCTTCCAAATTTTCCACCTGTTCACTCTAAATGACTTCAAATGGTGGATGACACCGAGACATCCGACCCTTTCAAGGAAATGGTGAATGAAGCCCTCCAATGGAAACAAGTGTAGATGCTACAACAATTTGCCCAAATTCTTCAAACACTTTTGATGGGAAATCCTAGCTCCTCATCCAGGGAACATCCTTTCAGTGCCCAAACACCCTTCAAGGTCCAGGTAAATTTTGATATTCCTACATTTGAAGGTAAAATCAATGCTGATGCAGTAGAAAATTGGTTGGATCAACTATCTTCCTACTTCTATATAAATAAGTTCACCGATGGAGAAAAGATTACTTTTTCTCTTTTGAAATCAACATTGCCTATAAAAAACTGGTGGGAAATGTACAAAAAGAGGTTCAGTACAGATGACATTGGCCTTGAGGTGGAACCTACCTGGGACAATTTTGTGGAAGCGGTGAAAGAAGAATACTATCTCATCGGAGCATATGATGATCTGTACATATAGTGGAAACAACTTCACCAAGGTAAGGACCAATCTATTCAAGATTACACAGACACTTTTCATTCTTTTTCTGCAAGATTGGGCATTCAAGACAGTGAGAAACATAAGACTCTCAAATATCGTGGTGGACTACAATGGTACATACAGGGGGAAATGGAACTCTTCAATTTGGAAACCCTCAGTGAGGCATACAAATTCGTAGTGAAGATTGAACATAAGCATGGCAAAAAGAATATGAAGAGTTAACCCTCAAAATGGAAAAGTGACAAGGAAGGTCAAACACGAGGCTAAAATTGGAAGCAAAAGGAGTTTCAAGATAAGAAATCCCAGAAAGGGAAGGATGGAAAATGGTGTGATTACCACAAAATTGGAACTCACTCCAAAGAAGAATGTCGACCCATCAAGACATTGCTTTCTGAGTCACAATACTTGACATCTACTACTCTACCTCATACACAACCCACAGTCAAAGAGGATGAAGAAGAAATTGTAGATGCTGAGCTTGACACCATTGTTGCTTCATCAAAGACCCGTGAGGAAAGACCAGATGACAAGGAAAGATTGTTACACTCCAAATTATGGGTAAAAGGTAAGCCTCTTCATTTCATTCTTGATAGTGGGAGTCAAAAGAATTTAATCTCTGCTAAAGTTGTGAAAAATCTAAATCTATCCATGAAGCCTCATCCAAAGCACTACAATATTGGATGGTTGAGCCTAGGGAGAGACCTCCGTGTCACCCATCAGTGTCTTCTTTCATATGCTATAAAATCATTCCAAGATGAAGTCTTGTGTGATGTGGTCAATCTAGATGTTTGTGATGTACTCCTTGGTCAGCCATTCATGTATGAGCGACATGGCATCTATGAATCACGAACATAAAGGATCACCCTCACTCTTGGAACATGATGCTATAGGGTACCAGAGGTACCACCTCCCACATCTATCTCCCTGATCAGTGCTAAGAAATGCAAGAGATTGGTGGAGAAAATAAAGCAATTTGTTCTCATGGTGGTCAAGCCATAAAAATCCAAGAAGGCCGATGTTGCAGTCCTGACTACACAATCAACACAACAACAAAAGTAGATAGGATGAATCATAGGAGAATATGATGACTTATTCAAGTCACCCACAAGAGTTCTACTGCATTTCCAGGTAAAACATTCTATCGATTTGATCCCAGGATCACCTTTGCCTAATAGTCCTATGTATCACAGATAAGTTTTGGAGAATGATGAAATAAAAAGATAGATTCAAGAATTGATCCAAAAGGGCCACACCAGGCCAAGCTCTTCACCTTGTGGTAGCCCAATTATCTTGGCACCAAAGAAAGATGGAACATGGAGGCTTTGCATTGACTACCGAGCCCTGAATAAAATCTCTATGAAGAATCGATATCCTCTCCCTAGGATTGATGACCTGCTAGACCAGCTCTGTGGTGCGAAGTTCTTCACCAAAATTGATCTTAAATCTAGTTATCACCAAATTCCCATTGATCCCATTGATGTCTGGAAGATTGCATTCAAATCTAAGGAGGGGCTCTTTGAATGGTTTGTTATGCCTTTTGGCTTAACTAACACACCTGCAACCTTCATGAGGATTATGGATGACATCCAACAACCCTTCACCAACTCATTTGTGGTTGTCTAATTAGATGACATACTCATTTATAGTAGAACATGGGAAGAACATTTGCAACATGTTCATAAGGTGCTTCAAACTCTTTGGGAGCACAAGTTGTATGCAAATCTTGACAAATGCACATTCGGGATGACAATAATTCAGTACCTCAGGTATGTTGTGAATGAGGAAGGGGTACATGTTGATCCCAAAAGGGTTTGGGTTATTCGAGAATGGCCCACACCATGGACCCTCATAAAGCTTCACAATTTTTTGGGTCTTGCAAATTTCTACTGCAAGTTTGTTCTTGGATTTTCACATGTTGCTTGGTCACTAACCCAAGTGACTAAAGGTGGAGCTAAAGCTACATTTCAGTGGGGTGAAATACAATAAAGGGAATTTGAGAATTCGAAGAATAGACTCTGCTTAGTGCCTGTTCTTGCCTTTGCAGATTTGCATCAACCTTCTGAGTTGATGACAGATGCATCTGAATATGCCATGGGAGATATCATCATGCAACATGGCCATCCTATTGCATATCACAGTGAAACTTTCACTAATATAGTCAAGAAATATCCAACATATGATAAGGAGCTCTATACCATTATGCAAGCCTACAAACAATGGAAACACTACATCTTGGGGAAATAAATGGTCATCCACACTGACCACAAACCATTGGAATTCATCTAGACACAAAGCAAACTCTAAAATGAGAGGCATCAAAAGTGGGCCACATATCTTCAGCAATTCCACCTGATAATCAAACACAAAAAGGGGATCTCAAATACAACTATAGATTGTCTAAGCCTCCCACCAATTACTGCACTCACAATAGTTCTAGACCTGTGCGGACATGAGACTGCCACTTGGGGTGCCCTATATGAAGCAGATCCTACCTTTGCTGATACATATCAAGCACTTCAAAAAGGTAAACATGTTTCTAATTTCTATTTGCAAGATAATGTCCTCTATAATATGGGGCACATCTATGTTCCAATTGCAGAGCAATAAAAGATGATATGGGAAGCACACTTCAGTAGGATAGTTGGACACTTTGGTATTAAAAAGACATTGGCAGTTCTTTAAAAACACTTCTACTGGCCCCATATGCAAAAGGATGTGGAAATATATCTCAAATCTTGCACCCCATGTGTGATAGTCAAGCCAACAAATAAGAAGCAAGGATTTTACATGCCATTGCCATAACCAACCAGGCCTTGGGAATCCATCTCAATGGATTTTCTCTCAGGTTTGCCCACTTCAAAACATGGTAAGGACTGTATTTTTGTGGTAGTTGATCATTTTTCAAAAATGGCTATCATGATTGCTTGTAATAAAAATATATCTACTGAGGAAACTGATCAACTATATTTTAGTCATGTATGGCTTCATTTTGGTCTTCCCAAGTCCATTGTCTCAGATTGAGATAGCAGGTTCCTGAGCATCTTCTGGTCCACTCTATGGAAGATGATGGATACTAAGCTGATGAAGCCCACAACCTTCCATCCAAAGACTGATGGTCAAACAGAGGTGGTAAACTGCTTGATTGTTCACATGATTCAAATGTATCACTCCAAACATCCATGCACATGGGATGAGGGACTTCTTTTCATACAACATGGATACAATTGGGTGCTACACAGATTGACCAAACACAATCCATTCCAAGTATGTTTTGGGTTACAACCCATGGCACCAATTGATATAGCTATTCCATTTTCTACCATGGAATACACACCTCATGGAAGATCTGAGGTAGCAAAAGCAACAAAGTTTATTAAACAAATGCAACACATCCAACAACAAGTTCATGATATCTTGGAGAAGATGAATCAAAAGTATAAGCAACGCCATGACAAACATAAGATTGCACACCATTTTACTATGGGTGACAAGGTTTGGTTATGGATTCAAAAGGAATGACTTGCAGGCCCACATAGAAAGATTCAGCCTCTGTGATATGGTCCCTACACCATCACTAGAAGAGTTGGAGAAAATGCTTTTGAGTTGAACCTACCAGCCTACCTTGGTCTGCATCCAATATTCAATGTGGAGCTCCTCAAACCATATCACCCACCTCTATTGGACACTTTAGTTGTAGTAGAACAACTCGACATTGATGAGCTTGATCCATAGAGTTTTTATCTATTGGAAGAGGATCAGATTGTGGATACCTAGATGAAGACCACAAGAGGATGCTCTGTTCCGCTTTATCGAGTGGTCAAAAGGGGCCAGCCTAGCCATCAAGGTGAGTGGCTCATAGAGAATCAAATCAAGAAACAACTACCACACTTGATGGGGAACATTGACACAATGGGGACCATTGCTTTTTAAGGAGGGAGGAATGATCTAGGCAACAATTTAGGTGACAATTCGGGTGACAGTTCCACCCCAATTGATGACAGAACTTTTGGGAGCCATAACTTTTGCACTGTAGCTCCAATTTACTCTCTGTTTGAACTGTTGGAAAGATAAGAATGAGAAAAACATTGTGAAATGGATTTGAGATTTTGTTGATGAAGTTTGACCCTTGAAAACCCAATGTAATGTCAGGAACCTAGAACAATAAACATGCTCGGATGCCTACTTAGTCAGGATCTTGATCTACTAATAGAGCACATATGATTACATCTTGTATTATCAACTAAACACGGAATTTAACCAGAATCAATAAGTAACTAGAAATATGAAACAACATAGGAATTGAGAGACAATACACAATTGTATTAATAATCACTCAGAAGAATATACAATAAAGAAGATGCCACTTCTTCTTCCACCTCAAAGGTTTGCCACACCTCAAGACCTTCTTCCCTCTCTCTCTTGGTCACAACAATCAACTCCAATACAAAATTGATGTTCACCTCTCCAACCAGTCAGTAACACGCTGCTAGTATGTCAAGTACACAACCATACTCCAAATAGATCTCCTGCTCTCTGCTGCTACCTGCAAATAACTAGACCTTACTCACCATTGTATATCTCCTATAGAAAGTCATGCACACATGCTGACCAAGATCATACACATACGAAGAACCCTGCTGATTCTCCAAACCAGTACCCACCTTGGTACTCCGGCACTAGGAGGAACGCACCATTGCTCTCTTCTCTCTGAAGGAGATTATTGCTCTCTTACTCACTAGCTACAAGTTTACAATACAGCCCATGAGTCCATATATAGATCTCATGCTTACAATAATTAGACTAACCTAATTACAATAATTAGACACGCAACTCAAGACTAAGACTAGCCTTTGACATGCAAACAAACAGTCCAAAAATAGACTCTCTGGGATCAACATGCGAACTGCCTGTTCACGCACAGGCTGCCGATGTCGGCTCTTCCATGACCGATGTCGGTCGACTGGTAACCGACGCCGATTTCTTCCTCACTGCCATCTGACCGACGTCGGTTGATAAGACCGACGCCAGTTTCCCTGCAACTGATTCTGCAACTCTCGCATCCTCTATAACTTTTCCTGTTTGCATCTTGGTGAAGCTTTTAGCTCCATAACCTAACAATCTCCCACTTGGAGATAAATAGCTGCACATGTACCTGTACTTGTACACTGTCTAAATTATTCCTTGGCTTGTATTCCTCTTCAAGATCAATCCTGAAGACCAACCACCACACAACCTGTGATGCTACCCCTGTCATTCAAATAACCTGCCACATCCGAACCTACATATCCATGTAGTGAAGAACCTGACCCTGCATAACGAGAATCCCTGCTGCTAGTCCCACTGAACTGCCCTCCAGTACTCCTTCCCTGAATTGGCTCCATACTTTTTGACAACCCCCACTACTTGGGAAAACTCAAGCCTATGCTAGACCTCATGTGATTTCGAACCCTATTTCAAGCTAAGCTTGAATTGTCCAGCCCTTGGTGTGCCTTCCGATTTTGCATCCTGCATCATGAACCCTGCCAACACCGTCTTCACATCAGCTCCCACTAGAGATAAAATCTCCATGTCTCTTATGCCAAAGAATTTTGCTGCTCCAAATTCTTCATGACACACATCTGAACTAACCTTACCCTTAGCTTAACAAATACCTGTATGTACAAACCTACTAGTAAATCACCCACATACAGTAACAAGATGATGTTGCGACCATCATCTACCTGAGTAAGATAAACACAATAGTTACACTGACATTGACTGAAGCCATGCTTAGTCATCCACCTATCAAAACTTGTACCACTGTCCTGCAGCTTCCTCAAGACCATATGCCTTGGCCTTCTGTCTCTTGTGTCCATCCACTCTCTTCTTTAACTTGGGAATCCATTCTGTCTCTCAGTGCTTGCTTCCAGCTGACAACTCTACCAACAAACACCTATTTGGTTCTTCTCCAAGGATTCACACTCCTCATCCATGCCAAGCTCCCACTGTATCTGGATTCTACCTACATTGCTTCTTCCATCTTCCTGGTTCTTGACCATCAATAAGCAATATAAAGAAGGTGAACAATGAATATGAGGTTCACTTACCCTTTTTGACCTCGATATGAGCGTTTGAGACCTGTTGATAGCTTGCTGTCTGCCCAATATCCGTTCCAGTGACCGATCTCAGCCATCTCACAGTCTACTCCCGACCGATGTCGGTTCCCTGCACTGACCCTGATTACCGACGTCATTTCCCTGGCCGACGCCGGTATCCTTTCTATTGACGTCGGTTCCTTCATGACCGACGTCGGTCTTCCTGTTACCGACGTCAGTTACTGTCTGACCGACGTTGGTACTTGTGTTTGTCTGTGAGTGATAACTTTTTACCCGTGAGCTCTCCATGGATCAAAATCCTAATCAAATCAACCCTGCTCTACTCAGAATAAATCAGTCTCCTCACCTGATCTCTGTCTGTCATCTCCTCCATGAACACCAAGGCTTTCCAGTTCTTTAGCTTGTCAAAGACATCTGACTTTTGCTTCAAAACCTGCATTCCCCTCCTACATATGTGACCAAGCCCATGAAGCCACATCTTTGCAACAAAAGGTGAATCAGTAACATAAGTAGATAGATAAAGGATACCTACTTTCTTACCACCATCTAATTCAAGTGTATCCGCTGTGAGAGTTATAGTGCATCTCTCATCACCTAAATTTCCTGAAGAAATTAGACTCATCTCCAAGATTGGTACCTGCATGACTTCCTTCAACCACTGTGTGTCATCCGTCTACAATTTCAGCTTCACTTCCCCTTCGTCAATCATCTGACAAGGCTCTCCAACCCCTAAATAAATCTCTCCAAAGTCTCCAAAGACATACCCATGAAAAGATGCTTTATTTCGGGCTGCATGGAAAGAGGCAAAAGAATTTGTAAACAAAGATTCCACTTTATCCAGAACAACCTGTGCAATATTACCTGTAACATATGCTTCTACACGCTGATCTTCTACCGACCAACAATCTCTTTTTACCTACTCTTTCTTTCCATCAATCAGACCATTCGTGTTATTCAGTTTCTCCATTCGTAGCTTACTATCTTCTACCATTGCTATACTCCCACTCAATCTGAAACCCCTGTGAGTGACCTATAATCAAAAACACTACCAGATCTGAAACCACCTGTTAGTCAACCCAACCAAAAACTCTGATACCACATGTCAGGAACCTAGAACAATAAACATGCTTCGATGCCTACTTAGTCAGGATCTTGCTCTACCAATAGAGCACATATGATTACTTCTTGTATTAGCAACTAAACACGGAATTTAACCAGAATCAATAAGTAACTAAAAATATGAAACAACACAAGAATTGAGAGACAATACACAATTGTATTAATAATCACTCAGAAGAATATACAATAAAGAAGATGCCACTTCTTCTTCCACCTCAAAGGTTCACCACACCTCAAGACCTTCTTCCCTCTCTCTCTTGGTCACAACAATCAACTCCAATACAGAATTGATGTTCACCTCTCCAACCAGTCAGTAACACGCTGCCAGTATGTCAAGTACACAACCGTACTCCAAGTAGATCTCCTGCTCTCTGCTGCTACCTGCAAATAACTAGACCTTACTCACCATTGTAGATCTCCTATAGAAAGTCATGCACACATGCTGACCAAGATCATACACATACAAAGAACCCTGCTGATTCTCCAAACCAGTACCCACCTTGGTACTATGGCACTAGGAGGAACGCACCATTGCTCTCTTCTCTCTGAAGGAGCTTATTGCTCTCTTACTCACTAGCTACAAGTTTACAATACAGCCCATGAGTCCATATATAGATCTCATGCTTACAATAATTAGACTAACCTAATTACAATAATTAGACACGCAACTCAAGACTAAGTCTAGCCTTTGACATGTAAACAAACAGTCCAAAAATAGACTCTTCGAGATCAACATGCAAACTGCCTATTCACGCACAGGCTGTCGACGTCAGCTCCTCCATGACCGATGTCGGCCGACTGGTAACCGATGTCGGTTGCTTCCTCACTGCCATCTGACCGACGTCGGTTGATCAGACCGACGTCGGTTTCCCTGTAACTGATTCTGCAACTCTGCATCCTCCTTAACTTTTCCTGTTTGCATCCTGGTGAAGCTTTTAGCTCCACAACATAACATGTAAGTGCCTTAAATTTCAATTTTAATAGTGCAGTCTAAAAATAGTAAGTTTCTAAAAATAGTAATTCCTCAAATTCTGTATTATTTTAAATCTTGGAAGTCAAACCACTTAATCTCCCTCGAGATTGGTGACCTTACACATCCTTCCCATGCTTTCAAAATGTGTGTAAATGAAGAGGTAACCCAAAATGTGAATACAAACATCTCTTCCTAGAGATAAGCATATATTTGTATTGCGATCTTGAGTAATACTACATCTCTTCTAAGAGAATTCATTGTTACTATGTTATTTCTATGCTATTTAGATATTTATCAACCAAAACTTCTGAGTTTTGGATTAGTGATATCATAATGGTTTGTCTTGAGAGTGTATGATCCCAAGGACGAGGTTAGGCTACAAGAAGCTTGGGTGGGAAACAACAGAGCTTCCAAATTTTCCACCTGTTCGCTCCAAACAACTTCAAATGGTGGACAACACCAAGACATCCTATCCTTTCAAGGAAATGGTGAATGAAGCCCTCCAATGGCAATAAGTGCAGATGCTACAATAATTTGCCCAAATTCTTCAAACACTTTCGATGGGAAATCCCAGCTCCTCATCTAGGGAACGTCCTTTCAGTGCCCCAACACCCTTCAAGGTCCAGGTAAATTTTGATATTCCTACATTTGAAGGTAAAATCAATGCTGATGCAGTAGAAAATTGGTTGGATCAACTGTCTTCCTAATTCTCTATAAATAAGTTCACCGATGGAGAAAAGATTACTTTTGCTCTTTTGAAATCAACATTGCCTGTGAGAAACTGGTGGGAAGTGTACAAAAAGATGTTCAGTACAGATGACATTGGCCTTGAGGTGGAACCTACCTGGGATGATTTTGTGGAAGGGGTGAAAGAAGAATACTATCCCATCGGAGCATATGATGATCTGTACATACAGTGGAAACAACTTCACCAAGGTAAGGACCAATTTGTTTAAGATTACACAGACACTTTTCATTCTTTGTCTGCAAGATTGGGCATTCAAGACAGTGAGAAACATAAGACTCTCAAATATCGTGGTGGACTACAATGGTACATACGGGGGGAAATGGAACTCTTCAATTTGGAAACCCTCACTGAGGCATACAAATTTGTAGTGAAGATTGAATAGAAGCATGGCTTAAAGAATACAAAGAGTCAACCCTCAAAATGGAAAAGTGATAAAGAAGGTCAAACACGAGGCCAAAATTGGAAGCAAAAGGAGTTTCAGGATAAAAAATCCCAGAAAAGGAAGGCTAGAAAATGGTGTGATTACCATAAAATTGGAACTCACTCCAAAGAAGAATGTCGAGCCATCAAGTCATTGCTTTCTGAGTCACAATACTCGACATCTACGACTCAGCCTCATACACAACCCACGTCAAAGAGGAAAAAGAAGAAATTATAGATGCTGATCCTGATACCATTGTCACTTCATCATAGACCCATGAGGAAAGACCAAATTACAAGGAAATATTGTTCCACTCCAAATTATGGGTAAAGGGTAAGCCTCTGCATTTCATTCTTGATAGTGGGAGTCAAAAGAATTTAATCTCTGCTAAAGTTGTGAAAAGTCTAAATCTATCCATGAAGCCTCATCCAAAGCCCTACAGTATTGGATGGTTGAGCCCAAGGAGAGACCTTCGTGTCACCCATCAATGTCTTCTTTCATAAGCTATAAAAACATTCCAGGATGAAGTCTTATGTGATGTGGTCAATCTAGATGTTTGTGATGTATTCCTTGGTCAGCCATTCATGTATGAGTGACATGGCATCTATGAATCACAAACCCAAAGGATCACCCTCACTCTTGGAACATGGTATTATTGGGTACTAGAGGTACCACCTCCCACATCTGTCTCCTTGATCAGTGCTAAGCAATGCAAGAGATTGGTGGAGAAAACAAAGCAATTTATTCTCATGGTGGTCAAGCCACAAAAATACAAGAAGGCTGATGTTGCAGTCCTGACTACATAATCAACACAACAACAGAAGCAGATAGGATGAATCACAGGAGAATATGATGACTTATTCAAATCACCCATAGGAGTTCCACTGCATTGCTAGGTAAAACATTCTATCGATTTGATCCTAGGATCACCTTTGCCTAACAGTCCTGTGTATCACAGATCAATTTTAGAGAATGATGAAATAAAAATACAGATTCAAGAATTGATCTAAAAGGGTCACATCAAGCCAAGATCTTCACCTTGTGGTAGCCCAATTGTCTTAGCACCAAAGAAAGATGGAACATGGAGGCTTTTCATTGACTACCGAGCCCTGAATAAAATCTCTGTGAAGAATTGCTATCCTCTCCCTAGGATTGATAACCTGCTGGACCAGCTCTGTGGTGCAAATTTCTTCACCAAAATTGACCTCAAATTTGGTTATCACCAAATTCCCATCGATCCCACTGATGTCTGGAAGATTGCATTCAAATCTAAGGAGGGGCTCTTTGAATGGTTGGTTATGCCTTTTGGCTTAACTAACGCACCTGGAACCTTCATGAGGATGATGGATGACATCCTACAACCCTTCACCAACTCATTTGTGGTTGTCTACTTAGATGACATACTCATCTATAGCAGAACATGGGAAAAACATTTGCAACATGTTCGTAAGGTGCTTCAAACTCTTTGGGAGCACAAATTGTATGCAAATCTTGACAAATGCACATTTGAGATGACAAAAATTCAGTACCTTGGGTATGTTGTGAATGAGGAAGGGGTCTATGTTGATCCAGAAAAGATTCAAGTTATTTGAGAATGGCCCACACAAGGACCCTCACAGAGCTTCGCAGCTTTTTGGGTCTTGCAAATTTCTACCGCAAGTTTGTTCTTAGATTTTCACATGTTGCTTGGTCACTAACCCAAGTGACTAAAGGAGGAGATAAAGCTACATTTCAGTGGGGTGAAACACAACAAAGGGCATTTTAGAATTTGAAGAACAAACTCTGCTCAGCCCCTGTTCTTGCCTTGCCAGATTTGCATCAACCGTTTGAGTTGATGATAGATGCATCTGAATATGCCATGGGAGTTGTCATCATGCAACATGGCTATCCTATTGCATATCATAGTGAAAATTTCACTAATACAGTCAAGAAATATCCAACATATGATAAGGAGCTCTATACCATTATGCAAGCCTGCAAACAATGGAAACACTACATCTTGTGGAAAGAAATGGTCATCCACACTGACCACAGACCATTGGAATTCATCCAGATGCAAATCAAACTCTAAAATGAGAGGCATCAAAAGTGGGCCACATATCTTTAGCAATTCCACCTGATAATCAAACACAAAAAGGGGAGCTCAAATATAGCTATAGATTGTCTAAGCTGCCCACCAATTACTGCACTAACAATAGTTTTGGACCTGTGCAGACATGAGACTGCCACTTGGGGTGCCCTGTATTAAGGAGATCATACATTTGCTGATACATATCAATCACTTCAAAAAGGTAAACATGTTTCTGATTTCTATTTTCAAGATAATGTCCTCTGTCATATGGGGCACATCTGTGTTCTAGTTGCAGAGCAACAAAAGATGATATGGGAAGCACACTTCAGTAGGATAGCTAGACACTTTGGTATTGAAAAGACATTGGTAGTTCTTCAAAAACACTTCTACTAGTCCCATATGCGAAAGGATGTGGAAAGATATCTCAAATCTTGCACCCCATGTGCGATAGCCAAGCCAAAAAATAAGAAGCAAGGATTGTACATGCCATTGCCAGAACCAACCAGGCCTTAGGAATCCATCTCAATGGATTTTCTCTCAAGTTTTCCCACTTCAAAACATGGTAAAGACTATATTTTTGTGGTAGTTGATCATTTTTCAAAAATGGCTATCATGATTACTTGTAAGAAAAATATATCTTCTGAGTAAACTACTCAACTATAGTGTAGTCATGTATGGCTCCATTTTGGTCTTCCCAAGTCCATTGTCTCAGATCGAGATAGCAGGTTCCTGAGCATCTTCTGGTCCACTCTATGGAAGATAATGGATACTAAGCTGATGAAGTCCACAGCCTTCCATCCACAGACTGATGGTCAAATAGAGGTGGTAAACTTCTTGATTGTTCACATGATTCAAATGTATCACTCCAAACATCCATGCACATGGGATGAGGGACTTCTTTTCATACAACATGGATACAATCAGCGTTGCAAAGCTCGACCAAGCACAGTCCATTCCAAGTATGTTTTGGGTTCCAACCCATGGCACCAATTGATATAGCTCTTCCATTTTCCACCATGGAATACACACTTCATGGAAGATCTGAGGTAGCAAAAGTAACAAAGTCTATTGAACAAATGCAACACATCCAACAACAAGTTCATGACATCTTGGAGAAGATGAATCAAAAGTATAAGCAACACCATGACAAACATAGGATTGCACACCATTTTGCTATGGGTGACAAGGTTTGGTTGTGGCTTCAAAAGGAATGACTTGCAGGGCCACACAGAAAGATTCAGCCTCTACAATATGGTCCCTACACCATCACCAGAAGAGTTGGAGAAAATGCTTTTGAGTTGAACCTACCAGCCTACCTTGGTCTGCATCCAATATTCAATGTGGAGCTCCTCAAACCATATCACCCACCTCTCTTGGACACTTTAGTTGTAGTAGAACAACTTGAAATTGATGAGCTTGATCCATAGAGTTTTTCTCCAGTGTAAGAGGATTATATTGTGGATACCTGGATGAAGACCATAAGAGGATGCTCTATTTCGCTTTATCGAGTGGTCAAAAGGGGCCATCTTAGCCATCAAGGTGAGTGGCTCACAGAGAATCAAATCAAGAAAAAATACCACACTTGATGGGGAACATTGATGCAATGGGAACCATTTCTTTTCAAGGAGGGAGGAATGATCCAGGCAACAATTTAGGTGATAGTTCCACCCCAATTGATGACGGAACTTCTGGGAGCCATAACTTTTGCACCGTAGCTCCAATTGACTCACCATTTGAATTGTTGGAAAGCTAAGAATGAGGAGAACATCATGAAATGGCATGGATATTTTCTCAATGAATTTTGACCCATAAAAACCCATCGTAAGTGCCTCAAATTTCAATTTTAATAGTGTAGTCTAAAAATAGTAAGTTTTTAAAAATAGTAATTTCTCAAATTCTGTATTGTTTTAAATCTTGGAAGTCGAACCACTTAATCTCCCTCAACATTGGTGACCTTCCACATCCTCTCCATGCTTTCAAAATGTGTATAAATTAAGAGGTAACCCAAAATGTGAAGACATACATCTCTTCCCAGAGATAAACATATATTTGTATTGCGATCTTGAGTAATACTACATCTCTTCTCAGAGAATTTATTGTTACTATGTTATTTCTATGATTTTGAGATATTTATCAACTATAACTTATGAGTTTTGGATCAATGTTGTTTATGGTAGACACTCATTAATGTGAACACACTAAGCACATTACTCAAACTTGACTCATTTAATGCAACATATTTATTACATTCAACAACTTATAAAACAGAACATAATGTATACTCACACTCTAAAACACACATACATTTGCATTCACAATATTATTATAGTGCATGAATAATACTATAATTCTCATATAGTCCCTCCTAGACTAGAATAGTTTATGTTATACTCTTAGAGAGTTATTTTCCTCTCTAACTCCCCTAAAACTCACCTCTCCTCTAAAACTAACTAATTTATCTAAATACAATATCCCTGACAATCTAGCTTCATTAGGTGTATCTAGAAATTATCTAATCAAAATATAATGTACAAGATTTTTGTAACTTTTAATTTTTTGGATTAAACATCAAACTGTTAGCAATGACTCCTTTTATGTGTCATAAAATAAAGATATTTGCACATAACTATCATACAATAATGTTTGACCTCATCACAATGAGAAACTTGACACATAGAGTGAATAATAAAACACAAAACACCTATAAAAATATATGTTACCCATGTGCTACTACATTGAAGGTTCAATCTACAGACTCCCAGATGCTCAAGTGACATTTCACATCGAATAAAAAATTATCAAAACTCTCATAAATTTAGTGTCATAACTATAAATTATCTAAAATTTGATGCATAAATTGCACTCTTCATACACTATGAACTCATAAAATTTATCATTTCATTTTAATATAGTGTTAAAGAAACATCTTGCCAATTTTGTATGACTTAACAATACATATAGACAAGAAGAAGTGTATGAAAGATATCTACACTATTTCGAGACAAAGGAATACTTTATACATCATAATTATAGGTTGACAAGCTTACACAAACAAAACAATTAAACAAAAAACCATAAGCACAAAATTAATTTTTTAGTTGATGCAATATTACATGAACCTTTGAATGTTCCTGCATCAAATGCTCAAGGATTTTTAAAATTTGAGATCCTGCTCACATAGGTGGAATAAGTGGTAAAACCACTCTTTTTAACATAAAGCATAATGGCCATGTTGTTCCATTCCAACAAACCAAGTAATTCAATTGATTATCTCTTTTTCTATTCCATTTCCATCTATTTCTTGCTAGTCTCAATTCTGTCCTCTTCTTTTTACCACTACTCACTCTTTTTTTTGTAGGATTAGACACACCATAGTCTCCTTCTTTTATGGGATTAGACCCACCATAAAATTTCTTCCTCCGCTAAAGGCTTATATTAATCTCTCTCCATATTCTTGTGGGTTCAAACCCCACTTTGTTCAACCACCTCCATCGAGATGCTTTTTCTTACTTCTTACTCTCCCTTGTGGATTTAAACCCACTACTAACTGACCACCTCCTCTTAAAACCTTTTTGGCTTTGTTTAATCACTATCCTACTGGCTCTTGGATTCTTACTTATGTTACCCTTTTATATTTGAAACTTCTCTTCTCTCATAGTTGCCATATCATTCTATGATTTTATCCTTACCACTACCCTCTCACTTATGGCTTCTTCATTCATTAGAGTCTTGAAAAACTCTTCTTATTTCTTTACATCTTATTTGCATGATCTTGCTAATGTAGAAATTAGTTATTCCTCCTCATATTTGGTGAGATTAAGTAACTCACTCTCTTCACCTTGAAAGGGGATTTTTATGCATCCTTTTTTCTTCATTTCCTTAGCTGCACACTAGATACAATCACAAATCAATTTATAAAGATGAGACTTTATAGTCCCCATAAGTGCTTCCTCCAGATTCACACTATTATCTTAATTTTCACTAATATTGGGCTCCTCAAATATTCTTCCATTATGTGTGATCCTCATAACAGTGCTCAAATACTGCTTTGACAACCCATATTTGCTTTTTTTAGCTGATTTATAACCAATTTCTCTTTTCCCTCTTATTAATTTTTATAGTAATCTAAAATGTCATTTTAATGCAATGATTGTCACTTGAGACAACCCTATCCTTAACTTACCCCTAAACTTGTCTTAGGGCCTATTTTTTATCCTTTTCTAGACTTTATGTGAGTTTAACCCATTCTTGGATATACAAAAAGGGGAATTAAGCCATAATATAGGCATCCAAGACCCCTTTTCACCTTTATCATCCACTTGGACAATAGCATGGCCCTTTCATCTATAGTGCACTATACTATTGTCAAAGGGGGCAGTGTTATTTTCCCTCAACTCTATTTACCCTTAATAAATATCTTTTGATTTCCTAAAGAATCTTAGGGTTTGCTTAGACTCATTTCATGTGTCAATAAGCAACATGACACTATATAATGACCACTCTTATTCATTTATCCCCTAGATGGAAAATAGATGTAATTCTCATGAGCCAACTTAGAAATAGTTGTGAAAATCAAGGTTATTGATCCTTATTTAGACCTAATTTTACATACATCCATCTACAATAGCCTATATCTTAGATTACTCAAATTTCTAGTCTCAATACACACTTAAAACATTCAAATTGATTGGTGGCATTCATAGTAGAATTCATTTTCACTTGCACTAACACTTAGATTGGGATAATTACATCGAGCTTGACCCCTTTCAAGGTATTAGAATGTAGGAAATTCTTAACACATGGGGTGTTGAGGTCACATCTATATTACCCTACTAATGCCACTATGCATCTACTTGTGTTCATCAAAACCCTAACAAGCATGGAAGCTTAGGGTTTTATAATTTAAATTATTCAAAATAGGGAACAAAAAATGATTTAATAATTGGTCACACATGTATAGATTTCCTAAGACAAGGTGAAGGTTTGCTTAGAAACTCACTACTTCATCTACATAGGGACAATAGTATGGCACATAAGGACACTAACATAGTGCACTATTGGCAAAGAGGGTTGTATTAATATCTAAAAAAGGTCTTAAAGCCTTTCTTCTTTTGATGACATATTGTACTATTCTTGCACTAGTTTATATTTTGACACTTGTATGTCTCAATCATTTTTATAACTAAGTACACCTTTTCTAATTCATTATTATTTATAGAATATTTAAATAAATCAACTATTTTACAAATTAGTGGCTATTGATATTGTAGTATTTTATTTCCTGATTTATTTTCCAACTCTTTATCTATTTAGGGTTTTACATTCTATAATTCCAAAAAATTTAAATCATTTTTTGAACCCAACTTACTTCAAATAGTGCCAAAACCCTAGTAGCATCCCTAGCCCTATGTGCTACCAGGATTTGTTTCCTTATTTTTCCTATTTCCATTTTTTGTGTTAGGATTTTCATATTTAATATATTTTGTTTTAGCAGTACTCTTTCATTTTGTTTACTATATGCCATCTAAAAAATTCATATATCTTCCTTTAAGAAGAAGTGTGAGGATTAGTGGAAATCCTATTAAGTATTCCTACATTCATTCTATTCAAGCTTATACCATTAATAAAGGACCAGTTATAGCTCATCTAGTTGATCCATCAAATCTTAATTATGTGGACTTTAATGATAATACATTGGAGCATGAGCAATACAATCAATATCATAATGATACACAAGATGGGACTGGGGACATACTTCCCCCCCACCCTCAATACTAATAATATTATAATAAATAAGGATGAGATTATATAAAGTTTTAGAGATAGAATTTTGGAATATACCCATGGTCATGCATAGATTTTTCAATCTATATTGTAAATAAAGAACACATCGCTTGGTCAATCCTTTAACCCCACAAATGCTAATATTGTTACACCTACCATGGGGGCAACTCAGACTCTAAAATAACCTGATATAACTCAAAAAGCTTCAATAATTAAAACACCTCCTATGGCTAGGACACATTCCTCCTTTCCATATGTACAATCCCTTATGCATGATATCCATTCCCTGTAGGCAAATGAATTACATCTTGAGTAGGGTGCCACTAGACTATCTCATGCCTTGAAATATCATGTTCTCCTACATACACCATTGGCACATCATATAGAAACAACTCCTTTTCCATATAGATTTTTGTCACCCAAGATTTATTTGTATGATGGTACGGGTGACCCAGATCATCATCTATGTGTTTTTCATGCATCATGTTTAGACTACATGTTTAATGATTGGATCTTGACTAATTTGTTCCATTGCATTTTAAAGGTCTATGTACTATAGTGGTTCTATGACCTTCCTAATAAATCCATTACAACATTTAATCTAGTTTTAGATATGTTTTTGGCACATTTTTCAATCAACATCAGTGAAGGTTTCCTATGCTTAATTTGCTTAACTATAATAAAAATCTAATGATCCAATAACTAAATATGTCTTGTAATATAAAAATATATTAGCAAAGATGGCTAGCCCCATTATATATAGATAAATTTAAGACATATTTAAGAAAAATTTATTAATGGCATTACATGAATCTATATTATTGAAAAAAAATTCATCATTCATCTCTATTCCATACAATGAAGGAACATAAAGTTAAGTTTCTCTCCATGGGTAGGTTAAAGTAAATAATTGGATTAGATTATGCTAATAAGAGTTCAAATACCTCATATAAAGTGAGACCCATAAAAAACAAATATGAGTAAAAGACAATAGTTAATGTAGCCTCAAAGCTAGATCCTCACATAGTTTTATAAATTCCTCTATGGAGACCTTTTATACATTTTCCTGAATTGCCAACTCATGTTCTGTAGAAACTTTTGGAATACAATGTCATATCTCTCCTTCCAATCAAAGAGGATGATATGACTAGGCCTCTTCCAAATAAGTATGATTCAAATGCAGTTTACAATTATCAAAGGGTCCTCAACAATACTACAAATAGATGCATCAACTTATGACATAAGATACAAGATTTGATAGATGCTAATATATTTGATGTGAGCACCCCTATAGAGGAACAAAAGGCACAACTAACTGAAACAAATTCAATGAAAATATTTTCAAATAAATTTCCAAAACATATGGAAAATGAGACAATAGACACTTTAGGTGTTTATTATACTTATCAAACACATCCACCACCAGTAGCTTATCATACTAATACAATGGACACACACCCTCTACATAACATGATTGGTGTGCATCTTATTAAGAAGCCATATAAGCAACTTATCACTTTCTTAGAGTAAGATATCATTGACGATGACTCAAATTTATATGCACTTATTTTACACACTTGAATTGATCATCATCCTATTTAGAGTGTCGTGGTTGATAATGGGTCAAACATCAATATGTGTACTAATAGGATTCTACAACACTTGGGATATTAATATCAATATGTTTCTTCAATAGGTATAGATATTCATGGCTTTAGTGGCCATGTTTAGAGATCCATTAGGGAGATCATACATATATTATAGGCTAGGCCCACATATTTGGCCACCAAATTCATATTTGTACCTAGTGATAGAACATTTGATATGTTATTGGGTAAGCCTTTGATACATCAACTTTGAGCCATTCCTTACACTATATACATATGTCCTAAGTATATACATGCCAATCAAGTTTTTATGGTTGAGGGCATTCCATATGAGTATCATTTACCTATTTCACATCTAGTTACATAATAATCCCCAGTCATAACTACACACATAACTTCTATTAGCACACCTCAAATATCAGTTGAGACATCAGTGTAGGTGAGGTCTACTTCTACAACATTACCACACATGCACACGCTCCCATGGAGAACATTATTATATATAGCCTTGCATTAGAGACATGTTATGGATTGTAGAGAGCCTCTTTATACCCCATTACCACTGAGATAAGTGTTACAACATAGAGCATCCATGTTAGTTACAACTTCTTCTACCAGATGGGTACCCAAGAGCCCCACAATTCATAGGCCAATTTAGTCAGCTCCATAGATTCATAACCCTACTCTATAGACAATTTCATCTATAGTTTATTTATTACATCTAAAACCTATATCTCATATACTTCCTCTCACATCACATGCGGGAACTCTTCCTTTATTTGATGCAGGTCACCTTTATAGTGAGTTTATTAAGAGACTCAATGGTTAGTATGTTTCTCTTTTACTTGTACATAATTTAATTTTCATATTTCTTGTAAATGTCTTATACTTGTAAAATACAAAAAAAATCAAATATTGCTAAAAAAATACAAATTTTAAATTGTATGCATTTCTATGTTTACATTCCTTCTATTTTCTAGGTACTACATGTGTTATCTATGTTAGTGTAGTCTGTTTTATCATACATACATGCTTCACTTGTTCTCTTTGAGTGTTTAAAGATTATTATAGCACTCAGGTCCTCTACATAGATCTATATTTGTTAAAATTCACCCTTTGGGAGCACATATACATATACACAAATTCATTATTGATATATCAACCTATCGGGGGCATTATACTACACAACTTCTGATCTTGCTAGGTTACATAATCCTTTACTACACTATTTTTTTTTTGACTACTACTACTACTACTATAAACTCAACTTATGTACATCTTTGATCTTGTACATATTTACACCACATGTTTATGCATACTTTCATTTTTAGATTTACTAATTTAGATTTGATTATGTCTCTTTTCTTCTACATCTACTTGAGGGAATTTGAATATGCCATTGTTCTATGGCTCTAGTCTAATTCCTTCATTATATGTATGATTTGTACATGTGCCCATGTCCTTGTATGTGCTTTCTTGATTGTGTATGTGGAGATTTGAATATGTCCTTTTATGTGGCTCTAAGCCAACTTTGATTTCTCTTTGCATATGTTGATATTTTAACATGTTCTTGTATGCATTACTTTCTCAGACTTAGCGACATGTGCCAATGTCCCTTGTACTATGGCCCATTGGCCTACTTTGTGTGCCTTATGTGTATATATGTATGAGTTTATGTATGTGTTATGGTCATGACACTTATTTATTTCTTGTTACTTTCACACTGTGTTTTTGATGCCATGAAGGACTTCATGAATCTCCCCTTCCTTTCTGGGTGCCTTGATGGACATCATGCCCCATCCCCCCAAGTAGTTTACTCAGATTATACTCAAATTTTATGTTTATATACATTATTAAATTTTTATATCTATCATAAAAACCTTGTGAATTCTAGATCTAACATACATAATGCATTTCCAACTTATGCTCAATCAATTTTACATTCTGATGTCATGTATACACATTATAGTGGTTTAGTCTAACACAGAGAATGAATATATTTTATTTTTAGGATATTTATTATAGAGGTGAAACAACTCCCCTCAAAAGAGGGGGCATTCACATGGGTTTGTCATAGAGATAAGGCCATCCTAGTACACTTAGAACATAGTTTTAGCAAGCAAACACATATTACATAGTTTAGACTTAGTAAATTATAGTTAAATATAATCAGACCCAAATTCGTCTTAGTTTTCATTAGAAACAACATGTTTGGTCAATAACACAGTATAATGGTCTATAGTAAAATGCAATATTATCAAAGGGAACTGATCTATTGTCCAATAGCCATAGAAATAGAAAATTATAGAATTATCATAAAAAGTATAGAATGTACAATTTAGATTTGCACAGTTTTGATCATAGATTATCATATATGCTCACTATATACTTAGTTTTTACATATAATTACATCAGTTTTATTAGATTGGGGAAATTATGCATAACTTGATCACTCCCATTTCAGTTTTAGATATGCACATACATAGATTACTATGAATTAGTTCAGAATCCATATGCACAAATATCAAGATTGGGGGCATGTGTGTAGCACATTATTTCCATATGCTCAATTTTGCACCAATTATCTCAAAAGGAATAACAAATCCATGTCATTCTCCATGTTATATAATATAGACACCATTTGCATTAGGTTTTCACTAGATTAATGACTCATTCTATCTATAATGGTTGACATTCTCAAGTGGCCCAGTGTCATTTTACATTCTAGAGGTCCCTAAGCCATTTTACACCAAAATACTTGAGTGACCCCTTAGCCATTTTAAATTTCAAAAATTTTGAGTGGATGAGAGCCATAATTTATAGTTTCATGACACTAGTTTTAGTTTTATCATCTTTTACTACACATGGGTAGGCAATGATAGAGTCATAACCTACTTGAGTTCTTGAGCCACCTATATGAGAGGGTTAGATAAGCCATCAATCTAATATAAGATATTCACATATTATGATCCAACTAATAGAGGTGGGTAATGATGGAGTCAAGGACAACTTGAGTTATTGAGCCACCCACATATGAGGATTAATCAAGTCATCAGCCTAGTCCAATTTATTCAACATTTGATCACAACTACACACACATAATGTTATCAAGTTTTTACATTGGTTCATATACTCAAGAAGGTGTATTCATTCCTTTTCCTCTCTCTCTCTCTTGTCTATTTACTTAGTTTTATCTTTAATTTTTATATTTATTAAGGAGTGATTCATACATGTTTCATTTACATGACATGCAATGGAGCACAATTCACAGACTCAAACCCAGATTCACAGGCTTCACCTCATAGGTAAGTCAATGTGCATTTCTTTTTCCTTTCTCCTATTCATTTCAATTTGATGCATTTATATAATAAATGGTGTGAAATGTAGTCATCTAAAATGTTATTTTAATGTAATTAGTGTCACTTGAGACCACTCTATCCTTAACTTAGCCCTAGACATAACTTAGGGCCTAGTTTGATCCAAATTTTATGTGAGTCTAACTCATTCCCAGATATAACAAAAACAACATTAAGCCATAATCTAGCCATCCATGACCCATTTTCACCCATTCCAACCTCTTAGACAATAGTGAGGCCCTATGGTCTATATTTCATTATGTTATTGGAAAAAGATGCAACATTATTTTCCCTTAACTCTCTTTACCCTTGACAAATATTTTTTTGTTTTCCAAAGCATCTTCAGGTCAACCTAGACTCATTTCATGTCTTGAAAAGAACCAAAACACTATATAAATAACAATATTATTCATTTATCCCCTAGATAGAAAATAGATGCAATTCTCATGAACTAGCTTAGAAACAATTGTGAAAATCAAGGTTATTGATCCCTATTTAGCCATACTTCTACATACATCCATCTACAACAACCCTGAGCTCATATTACTCAAATTTACAATCTCAATACACACTCAAATCTTTCAAATTGGCATTCATACTAGAATTAACTTGTACTTACACCAACACTTGGATTAGAATAAATGCATTGGGCTTGATCCCGTTTCAAGGTATTGGTATGTAGGCAATGCACAACACATGGGTTGTTGAGGTCATGTCCAACCTACCCTAATAATTCCACTATATTAATACTTGCGTTCATCAAAACCTTGACAAGTATGGAGGCTTAGGCTTTTATAGTTAAAATAAATCAAAATAGGGAATATAAAATGATTCAACGCTTTGTCACATAGGTACAGGCTTACTAGGACAAGGCCAAGGTCTACCCAAAAACTCACTACTTTATCTACATAGGGATAATAGCAAAACATAGGAGGGCACTATCACAATGTGTTATTGGAAAAAAGGGTTGTGCTACTATCTGAAGAGGGTTTTGAATCTTGTCTTATGTTGATGACACCTTATATTGTTCATGTACCAATTTCTAGCTTGCCACTTGTCCGTCTTAATCATTTTTCCAGCTAAGTACACCTTTTCTAATTCATTTTTATTTAGAGTAAATTTAGATAAATAAACTATTATATAAATCAATGGTTATTGATACTATAGTATTTTATTCCCTAATTTATTGTCCAACTCTTTATCTACTTAGGGATTTACATTTCATAATTACCTAAATAGTTAAATCATTTAATAAAATTATTTATATCATCTCTAGGTTGATTACCATCTCCTTATTTCACCACTTGCATGTAATGTGCAAAGAATTTTTTGTTCTCTTTTTCAATATAAGGACAAGGCATACTCTAATCATAAGAGTCTCTTCTCTAATACCTATGTGGGATATTTCTACATATGCAACAACAATTTTATCCTCTAATCATCTTGGTAGAAACATGCCCACCATATCTATCTCCTTATTTTTTGGACCTACACATTGAAAAAACATATTAAGGGAATTAAGAGTTCCCATAATCACTTCTTCCATCTCTTCATCATGCCTTAAGGAGATGATTTCCAAATCTTATCTGATGTTCACATTCTTCTCATAAATTTCTCTCTCATTATGGACTCCCAAAGGCCCAATATCAAAAAACCTCCATGGCTAACATCTCCTCATTATTATTTCTAGAATCTTCTCATGTGAATTAACTTGTGTTTATTCCACCTCTATAGTTTCCTTAATGGAAACCTGTAAATCTTTGTATTTTCTCTTTACTTCAACGTATATTGTTTCCTTAATGGAAACACATAGT
Source organism: Torreya grandis (assembly GCA_037957365.1). Lineage (NCBI taxonomy): Eukaryota > Viridiplantae > Streptophyta > Pinopsida > Cupressales > Taxaceae > Torreya > Torreya grandis. The sequence goes on along the minus strand of JARHVA010007729.1, from coordinate 123,734 downwards.
TTTCCTTAGTCTTCCTCAACCCATCTACCTTCCAAATGATAAAATAAAAATGCATTACTTTAATAAACAAGGATAATTCTACCTCTTCCCACTTATGGGATACCACAAAATATTTCTCACCATCAAACAATAGGTCTCCTTCTTTTGGTTCAACAAATATTACATCTTTATCCTCCTTCATGAGGACTTATTCTTCTAAGGGATGCTCACAACTCTCCTCTTTGTTGTTTGAGAAAATAGACTAGACCTTCTCACATGGAAATCTCACCTTTTTATTTTATTACAAGACATCCTTATCCTTACTACTTCTCACATTAGACTTGAGATTCTCACATGAAACTTCTCTCTCATATTGCCTTTCATAAAAAAATTATTCTTATTTTATTCTCTTTAAATCCTCAACACATGAAGATTATTTAACCATTATTTCTAAAATTTTAAGTGCACACAATGATCCATCAACTTGGAAACCATATGTTCTTAGCTACTTACCTTCTTATTTCCTTTCGCTTATCTCCTCACTTGGAGATCTCTCGAATACAAAACCACATGTCAAGACAACTTTTTGCATGTAATATTCACCTTCATGGAGTCTTTAATATTATCCTCTTCAAAATACATTTATATCTCCATTATCCATTTCATGAGCTCATTTAGTCTATATTTACCACAAAATAAAATAAAATTTCAAGTGGGCTTACCTTTCGACTTCACCTTAACCTCTGCTAGTCTCTTTTCTTAGCTAAAATAACTTCCTTCACTGATTGAAATCTCTCTAAAGAATTTAAACTTGCTTGTAGGGAAAAAAAACCCCATCACCATATCTTTTTTGTCATATCCACTTACAACTACGACATCTCCACTTTGTGGAGTCTCCATCATTTCCAATTTTTCTTGAAATTTCTTCACCATTTATGTCAAGTCTTCTAATTCTCATATTCTTTGTCCTTTATTTTCCATATTTCCTCAGCCAATAGGCTTATCTTTCATATCTTATAATAGAATTGAAAAAAAATAGACAACCTTACATCTAATACACTTGTATGACTTCTCTCACACTTACAATTAACTCATCCTCACTACTATGCAAACTTCTTTCACAACTTGTAGCTCACTTACAAAACTTATTTTTTATAACTTGCAATTGACTCATACAAGAGTCTCTCATACTCAAATTATCAAGGAAAACATTTTTCTCTAATACCAATTGGTGCAAACAAAAAAGAGGGGATCCACTTAAGGACTACCTTTATCTTTATGTTGCTTGGGTCAAAGACTCTTTCATGGACACACATTACACACATTACTCAAACTTGACTCATTTAATGCAACATATTTATTACATTCAATAACTTGTTACAAAAAACATAATGCTTACTCATACTCTCAAATACACATGCTTACCTTGATAAGATTACTACACTGCATGAACATTATTTAGTCTTTGATATAGTCCCTCCTAGACTGGAATAATTTTCTATTATGCTCTTAAAGACTTTTTCTCCTCTCTAACCCCCATACAAATCACTTATCCTCCAAAATTGACTTATTTTTCAAAATCCAATATCCCTTGACATCCCTAGCTTCATGAGGTTTCTCTTCAACTTCCCTGATCATAACATAATGTACATGAGCTTGGCAGCTTTTAGTTTTTGGTATTGAATGCTAAATTGTTAGCAACGACTCCTTCCATGTGTCATAAAATAAAGAGTCACATGTAAATATTTAATAATAACATTGGACCTAATCATAATGAGTCACTTGACACATAAATTGAATAATAAAACACTGATCACCTATAAAAAAAATATTTTCTACCCATGTGCTACTACATTTAAGAGCTAATGTGTAGGCTCCAAGATGCTCAAGTGACATTTTAGGTCAACTAACAATTGTCAAAGCTCTCATAACTTTACCACTATAACTCCATTTAGAGGCATAACTTATAATATTCATACACTATGACCTCCCTAAATTTATCTTTCAATTGTTTTACTATGTTGAATAACCATCTTGACACATGTTTGAGACTTAATAGTCCACACAGACTGACACAAGTGTATGAAATATATCTTCACTATTTTGTGATAAATGAATAAATTTACTACATCATTATAAGAGGTTAAAAAATGCATGCAAATAAAAAAATGGAATAAAACCACATAAACACACCACTTTGTCTTTGGTTAATATAATATTAAATATACCCTTGGATGCCCATGCATCATGTCCCCTATCATGAGAAGTACCAAACTCCCTTTCATTGAAACACCAAGTATAAAAGTCATTCATATTTTTAGAAAGGGAATTAACACTATTATATATTTTATCTCATCCAAATATTGGATTTCATCCTACCTTATAAAGTAAGTTTAAGTTGTTAGGCTCTAACTTACCTCGTATCTTACACATTCAAGAGCAAATTTTAGGATGCCATACTCCATAAAATGGGTATATAACTGAGCTAATTTACTAATGAAAGGATTGGCAATGGAATTATGACACAAGTTTGAAAAATTACCCTCTAAGTATATTATATCATATTATGAGTCCTTTCTCTTTGAATCTGGGAAATTTGAACGAGTGATGGAGCATGAATTTTTGTCCTAAACATGGTTTTCTAGACTCCAACAGTTATGGAGTGCTAAACTCAAGCCAAAAAAATTTCCACTTTATTTGGTATCTTGTCTACCAAGATATTTTGTGTAGGGAGTGGCTCAATCACATGGGGATTCTTAATCACAAGTTTCAAACCTGATCTAGACCCAAGACATTTAAATACTTATTTTTGACTTCTCTTAAAGCTTACAAAGCTTATAAATGGATTCAAAATTTCTTTCATCATTTTCACCTAGAGCCTTTCAATTGTATAATGGCATTTTTTGGGGATAATTCTCAGTGTCTAACATTCATTATTTTTCTATAGATTTTTTTTAAAGATGTAGTTCTATTTCAGCTATGGAAGTCTATAAACTTAGTTAATTCAAATAATGAAGATGTTTCTCTTCAATGTTTTATTAATGATAATTTCTTGTAATCTCCTTAGTTTATTTGTAGATTTAAGTTCAAAGAGACAAAGTGGCTTTGAAGTTTCAACATCTCCAGGTGTTGCTCAACCATTAGGAATGTGTGCCCTATATCATGATCCAAGTTCCTCTAGTTCTACCACTGTATTGTACCCCTTCACCAATACTTAGATGTAGTTGGCTCTATTTATATATTTGGTTTATCCTCCCCTCCTATTTAGTGTGTGTTATTTTTTGGAAGGGGGGCATGGATGGAGTTTGTCACTATAAATTTTTTTATTTGCTGGTTCATCTCAGTGGCCTTTTCATGCATAGGGTGGTGAGCAAATGGGTATTAATATGCCTTCACCTCCTAGCCTGGGAATCATAATTTCATTGGCTCTTATAGAGAACATGTAAGGTGAGTGGGTTGACTCAGATATTCTTTGGAGAGAGCCCTCTTCTTAAAGTATCTATCTTCCCACAAATGATCCAGAACCACCACCTTCTGATACTACTACGAGAAACATTTGAATGATATTGACCATTTCAAAATTGATGTAACAAGAATGGTTTCTTCCAAAAAAATATATATTATTTAAATACTTTGATCATACTAAAATATTAATTGCTTACAGTAGTTGATGGTAACCAAAATTATTATAATACTCAAATGTATAAATGATGATGACCTATGTTATTACTTTTGTAAATTTGCTATTCTAAGTCAATTTTATTCTATGAATACAAATGGTACACCAAAGATAACATTGTGAATTCATAGAACAAATGGTAATTGACCAATAGGAATTTTTATCCCGAAGAGAGATTACATTGACCATTATGTATTTAAGCCCTTATCTTTCCAACTGGAAGCCATGAATTATTATATGGTAAAAGAGAATGAATGAACCATAATTAATTTCCGATTGGAAGCCATGAATTATTATCTAAAAAAATTGAATGAAACATATTGAGTTTCAAGGACTCATAAAATGGCAAGACATATGTCTAATGTGTTTATATACATATATATGCATTGTTTTTTAAGTAGCAAATCAAATAAAAAACTACATTTCATTATGTAAGTGGTAAATTTTGTTTGAGTTTTACTTTTTAACTTAAAAATAATTAGTTTTCTTTACCTACACAACATGTATCTATTATAATCAGTTAAACCATTATTTTTATCTTGGGTAGTGTGCATCCAATAGAGGCTGAGTATTTATTCATTTTTTTGTCTTTGACATTAGACTTCAAATACCTTTGTTACTAAAAACATAAAATAAATTAATTTAATTCCTTTTCATTGGATAAAATTGTTTGGTGTGATCATTAATCTGGGAAAATGTGGAATTTTTGTATTAAAAAAAATCCTATAGCATGGAAAAAACATAGGGACATTGGAAAAATAATTTACAATAATAATTTATCACATATGTAGTCACCGTCAAACTATTAATCAAATACATTTGTAGTAGTTGGGAAAATTAAGAAAAAAGGCAAATCTATTATTTTTAAAATACCTATGTAGAAATGTTAATCAAAATATGATGGGGTGGTTGATATTTAATAATGCATTGTTATTTCACTTATTATTCTATTTTGAATGCAACTTCACATATAAAAAATTTGTATGGCTTTAAATTTATAAGAAGATGGGTCATTCTCAATTTACAACATTTATGTGTTTTTTTGTGGAACCAAGATTAAAGTTGAAAAGGTGTGTTGACTAAATTTTAATAATGAGCAAGTTAGCCAAGATATGTATATATGATAATGTTGATAATGGTGCAAGTCAAGTGTAAAATGAACCTAGAAAAAAGAAATCTCTTTATAATGTAAAAAAATTAGGTTAGTGTAACAATATAATAGAAAAACCTTTGGAAAAAAGAAATTACAACAAATTTTACACTGGGTATTACATTGCTTGGTGGTCTAATTTCAAATGCCTCAAGAATGGAAAAAAAATCAAATAGTGCTAGCTTTATGTAAAAATATTAGCTACCTAAAATGCAACAAAACATTTGTGAACACAAATATGTGTTAGTTAATAGATAGCTTGACCATAGATTTTTTCAAGTCTAGAAAACATGTTAGGATAAATTAAAACATAGATTTATCCCCAAATTGCATACAAGAGAAACTATGAAATGAATCAAACAAACATACAAAAAATAATCATAAACATGCACAAAACAGGAGACACCATATTTAACGTGGTTCACCTAAGATGGGATACATCCACCAAACTTATCCAATATATTATTTTTAGTAATACAAAGGAGAAACAAATCCTACAACAAACCCTATTACACCTCTCTACCTCCTTCTACCTCCTCTTTGTGTGAAATCTATTTCATCTGTCATCTCAGCCATGTAATAATACATTTTAGGGTGAAAAACAACTAAACATAACCTCTACTAGCAGATCTAGAAACCTTTAATAAATGGCCCATATTGATAATGAAATTACAATTTTACAAGGCAATTTTAATAATTTTTTTGATTTAGGGGCATCACCCCCAAACCTTCACTGGGGTGCATGGCCCTCAGACCCTTTGTTGGGGGGGTCATCCACCTAAGACCCCGCAAGGGTGGTTCCCCCCTTGCAACCCCTCACACCATTATAGATACAAATAATGAGATCTAAAACCCTACTAAAATAACATCAAAATTTTAACTTCTAATTTTGGAAGACAATCAAGCTCCACACCCAACAAAAATTTATGTCTCTAATCAAAATAATAATACATATGGACAAGGTTATCACCCCAATAGGATGTTAAATTGAATTTCAATCCTAGATCTGAGTAGCATTCTTCAAAAATGCAAATTTTTTATTGCAATGCAAGTTGTTAGTTAGTGTAACATAGCATATATGAACTCCTTCATATTTCATTTCTAGTTGAAAGTTATATAAATTAAATGTCTAGATAATTTATAAAAACTAGTAACCTTGATTGGCTCTTACAATTGCCAAAATTTAGGATTGACCTGGCATTGTTATAGAACAAACAATCAGTTTTACGTAGCTCATCTAGAGCAGTTCTATGTCTATCTCATTCATCTTGATGATTTTTTGACACTCCCATAATCCACTAAATAGGCCTATGAAAGTGTCTACTACTCTCTAAGCTAAAGACCCTATGGTGAAGCATCATGTTGAGATAAAAAGGTGTGATTAGAATCAAAGTAAACCCATCATAATTCAAAATGGGACCAGAGGCACAACTAAGCTACTAATCACTAACAACAATAATTATGCAGTAACCCTTCTCTGAGTCATCACGTAGTTGGGAAAATCATAGTTTTTATTTTTTACCAAATAGTATTTAAGAGTAATACATGTCAGGCTTACCAATTGACTCGCCAAGTGTTGTGCAAGGATCTTAACAGATGTTTTTAGTGTGGTATTTGTGCATTGACCTTCTTATGTGGGGAAATTGTAAAAAAAAATATCACATGCATTTTCATATTAGTTAATTATAAATTATAAGATAAATATTATTAGATTTCTAATTATACATAAATATTTCTGAGTTTAGGTTTTTTTTTCCATATGTTATATGTTATATTTATTTACTCATGGATTATTTTATTTAATTTTTTAAATTTTATTTATAAAAGAATAAATAGTGATAATAATTCAATGATACTACCTATAATATTGTGCAATGTATATTTACATTATATTTTATATTATTAAATATAATATTTATTAGTGATAGAATTATAATAATAATATATTAGTTTTTTGGGGGTTATTGTTGGGGATTGGTGGCAAAGGTTGTGCATCTGTAATATAGTGCTAACATTGAAATAGAGGCCCAAGAAGTGGTAATGGGCTTCTAACTTGTTCATTCTTGTGTTATTGAAAAAAATTTCATAAAAGGGAACTCCAAGATTATCATTGACACCATCAATTCTAACCATGGTAAATCATGGTAGATTAACAACATTTTGTGATCTATGTGGCTTCTCTTAGCTAAATTTGAGTCATGGATAGTGAATCATTATTTTGGATAAACCAATCAACATGTGGACTTCCTGGCCAATTAGGGGATTGATCAAGTGGTAGAGGAAATAATTGACAATGTGACCACATGTTGGCTAGGTCAAAAAGCCTTTGATTTCATTAATGTGTGTGGTGATGTTTTTTAATCTTTCGTACTATTCTTAGATTAAATCATAATTATTAATCAATATGGATTTGGAGTGATTGATTTAATGCATAATTTGGTGTGGGATATTATTTAAGTGATTGGACCCAATCATTCTATTCTCCCATGCCATTGTTTCAAGATATATACTCTCCTCTAAGAAATTTATTTCATGTGAAAATGGATTATTTAGTTTTCATCCATGATTTGATCTTACCAAATGTATATGTGTCTACTAAAAAATGGGAAATGAAATTTTGTGATCATGTTTCAAACTCCCACCTATGCCACATTTTCTATCTTCTTTATTCAATAATCTCTGAAGCAATCTGTGAGATGATTGGGGATCTTTTTATCCATTCCTTTGGACACCTACAATCTAACAGAAAAGTAGTTTCAATATTCACTAGCAATATTTTGCATGTATTTTGATATTCTATTACAGTTTAAAAGGTGGTATGGGTGTTATTTTGGCTAGGGATCCTCGATAGGGTATCCAATTGGTTGGACAGATTTCAAGCAATTTTGGGCTCACCTTTGCCCTTTAGTGGCGAGCAATGTTTGGGATTAATTCCACTTTGTGTTTTTTTTTAGCTTGAGAAACATTATGTTATTAATTTTGGAGACCCTTCATCTATACTCTATTTTTCATTCTATTATTATTTCCTTAGATTATTGGTTGGCACCCATCCCTTCTTTAGACCTCTTGCTAGTTCATTTTGAATTTGCTTGACTAGTGGAGGTATCTTCAATACTTATCAATTTATTTTTAGGACTCAATGTCGAGATAGAGATCAACATTGGTCATAATGTCTTTATTGGTGGATTTGGTATACTTCCTAGGTGGGCAATCACCAAAGCCAGGCTGTAATACATGCAATCATTAATGCCCTCTTGTAGTTCTACTAGTTTTTTCACTCTATGCTAGATGATGACTGTACAAGTGCACTGTAAAAGAAGACTAAAGTCAAACATCTTTTCTAGCTGTGATACCTTTTTTCTAACTTTTTGGAAAACTTACTCCTTTCAACGTTTGGGTTTATGTATTCTTTACATGTGTGCCTATTTGATTTTTCTTTGGTTTCCCTTTCTAAGTGGATTGATACTATGCTCTTTCTAGTTCTCCCTTGGTTTTTTTTGTTCAAATTTTTGTAGATTTTTGAGTAAGGGCCCATTATCCCTGATCTATCAAAAATATATTAACTTTTTAAAATTATTATGGTAATGGAACATTTTATGTAATATACATTTTAGAGTATACTAAGTTATATATTATTTTCATAATTTATTTATCATAATATATTAAAAAATTATGGTGCAAGGACACTTATTGATTCACACATCTGATCCATTTATCAATTCATGTGTCAAATGGCAAACCTAAACTTATATTTTATTTCCATATAATTAAAGTAGGAAAAACAATGCTAATTGTATTAAAAATATCTCTTTATATGATTTATGCTCATTGTACAATTTTTTTTGTAAATAGTTGATTGCTTTTTTATTTGAAAGAAAAAGGTATGAGAAAAATAGTTTTACTTTAAAAAAATATATAAGCGGTTGTGGTTGATAGGATGAAGGCAACTAGACGTGTTTTTTCTAATTAATTTGACTAGATTCTATGACTATGCTTTTGCTTGGTTCAATTTTTATTTTATTTCAAAACAAAATACCAATGATTTTTTTTCCCTATTTTTTAAAAATTTCTAATATCATTAATTGTTGAAAGATGTAGCTTTTCTCATGGTGATTGAAAGCTAATGCTTTGAACAAGTTGTATAAGAATAAATAAGTGTTTGGCAATAATCTTAACTTATATTGTTCATTGACAAGGTAAATATAGTAGTCATTGACCAACATTTTCTATTCTTTAATGATAATGTAAATATCTTGTCATATATATTCTTTTTCCTATGCCAAGCAAGATTGCTAGAAAGTTGATGTTATTTTTATCTTGGAATTTCACTTCTTGATGGTTTACCATGTTCTTTCTTGTAACCAATAATAATAACAATAACAATAACAATAATAATGACAATAAAAATAACAATAACAATAAAAATAACAATAACAATAACAATAACAATAACAATAACAATAACAATAAAAATAATAGTAATCTAAACAAATGATATTGCATTAGATTGTTCAAAAAAAAAACATTGATGTGGATACATACCAGTGACAAAAAATATAAGTCTTTGCAATTATTGATACTGATTTAAAATATGAAAATATTTTTAGAATTGCATCATTCAATTATGATATTTGTTATTGCCTTTTTGATGCACTTCAAGTCTTATTGCATTTTCGTTACACATCAAGATTGCTATGAACTGGGATCATTGACTATTTTATGGATTCTTTGAACAATTGGAATGCAAAAGGAACATATTCATATGTACACCAATTACATCCAGAGATATTATATGATTTGCATTAAATACATGATATAAGCACATATTTTCATCAAATGAGAGTTTCTATAAATGAAATTATAGATCAAGGTGAGGTTGGTCTTTGGGTGACATATTTTGTATCCAATGGTTATGCAAATGGTTGAACATACATGTTTCTATTTGGGAACCAAAAAAAAATATATCTAAATTTCAACAAATAAATTTACATTCCATTGTATTTGATCTTATTTCATGACATAAACCCAAGCCATGGACATTTTGAACCATTATTTTGTCAAAAAATATGCAGCCACAATTCGGTTTCCAATACAAAGTTATCAATATTTGCAAAAATGCTTCTTTGTATTAGAATGCCATTTGTCATGAACTAGAATCATATAGCATGTATAAAATAATCACTTTTGGCTCAAGTTATGGATAAAATCTTATTCAATGTTATTGGTTTATTAATTGAACATGAATTTAATGGTCATGTTCTTCATCGATATATGTGCCAATATTTTTGCAAAGAAATTATTGTGGCAAATAAAAATGCAATGACTTATTTAGGACTTTGTGAACAAGAGATAAAAAAAAGTCTAGAATGTTTTTTGACTGAAAAATATACATTTCAAAAATTGGAATGTTATATCAAGAAAGCAGACTTGAAGGTAATGACTTTTGTTGTTCATAGCTTTCAAGCATTCAACAAAGTAACATTTAATTATGGCTAGCAAGAACTAAAAATATTTAAAGAATATTTTTAATTGTTCTTGCCCATAGAATACATACAACATTATCTTCTTCAAGATAGATGCATGTCATATTCACTACAAGCCCTTGAAAATAATTTACAAAGATTGAATTGCATATGAAAAATCAATAGATATTTCTAGATGCTTACCAAGTGTTGATACTTTCAAGTGTTTTAAAATAAAAAACAAGATCTTTTATAATTTTATAACAATATGCAAGTGAACCTTATATTATAGATATGTCCTAGCCTACATATAAATATCGTATTTGGTTATTTTATTTAGAATAAAACATACATAACCAAAGAAATAAAAAATATACAACAGAAACATACGATGGAAAAAATGAGAAAAATATTTCATAGGGACACTGAAAATGAATTTGGACATCGAAAGAAATGATACATTGCTATAAAAATCAATACTTAACATACACACAACATGATCGTCAAACTATCAAAATAATAAAAAACTATTTGAGATCAATCAAAGACATGCCCATTCATGATTGCATAGTGTGTGAACAACTACACTTCAAAAAAGATATTGTTCTAGTTAACATTGACATTGTAAAAGCATTTCATTGTAATTTTGTAGATACAATGTTAGAAAAAACTTTCACTGGGCAAAAAATATACACACAATTCTAAAGATCTCTTGAAAATGGAAAAGTACCAACATTTGTTGTTCATTTCAACATTAGAATAAATAAAAAGGTGTTGTTGTAAATAAATTAATATTTTTAGAAGAAATATTGGTTTCTTCAAGAATGACATTTACAAAAATATGAGAACTTAGCTATAAATGCTCATAATATGGCCTCACAAGAACAATTATAAATGTTCCAATAGACTTTGATCAGATCTAAAAAACATTACTTAGAGAAATCAATGAGATATAAACAAGTTT